>CM053578.1:35218704-35458112 GCA_028646485.1 Cryptoprocta ferox
GGTACATGTGCCCCTATGCATCAGCACTTCTGTATCCCTTGGGTAAATCCCCGGCAGTGCTATTGCTGGGTCATAGGGGAGTTCTACTGATAGTTTTCTGAGGAACCTCCACACTGTTTTGATGGTTATTTTTGAGAGAGAGTGCTGAAGCAGGCTCTGAGCTGTCAGCAGAGAGCCTGATGTGGGACTTGAACTCACAAACCGTGAGATCGTGACCTGAGCCAAACTAGGATGCTTAACCAACTGATCCACTCAGGCACTCCTCTTTTCTGATGAAACAATGTACAGAAAGATTCCGTTCCTCCTCCAAATCACAAAGCAAGAAACAGAAAATCAAGTCAGGAACCAAAGGACAATGCATTGTTCTTCTCTAAGACCCTTTTATTTTGATATACCATTTACATATTTTGATATTTTAAATTCCAGCATGTTAGATAAATACCTAGCAGGAAGGTCACATGTCTTCTGATCAAATTTTTCCCAATAAAAAGATTCATAGAAATCGTGCTAAAGTCTTACAGAAATTGTTGTGCTATGGGCATCTGGGTGGCTCAGTCCATTAAGCAACTGACTGTTGATTTCGGCTCAGGTCACGATATTAACAGTTCAAGAGATGGACCCCTCTCCCCTCCACAGTCATCACAGAGCCCGCTTGGGATTCTTTCTCTCTCTTTCTCTGCTCCTCTCCCCCCTCCAAATAAATAAATAAACATAAAAAAAAAGAAATTGTTGTGCTAAATGAAGTTGTTTTTTTTTCAAATATTGATGATGGTACATTACTAAAATATGAACCAGATCAACAGCAAGATTTACAGCCAGAAATGTGGTGCTTGATATTCTTGTTTTACTGAATTATTTTAATCCCCCAAGGAAACATATACAGAATGACAAATATGCATTAGAAATTAAAGTTTGTAAATCCAATGTTTAGAATTCAAGAACCTGAGCCTCAAAGAAGGTTGAAAGTCACACTACCGTAAAAGAGCCCTACAATCACTAACTATGTGGAAAATCACACATTAATATGTGATAAATTCAATTCACTAATGATCATCTCTAGCAATATTATGGCTTTGCAAGTACACTGCTTGTATTCGTATTCAGGAAAATAACAGAGATTTGCCATTTTACTGAAAGTAGCCGCCCCGGATTCTAGTTCTATTGCTGTGGAAATACTTCTTAAAGCTGTTTTACAATAAGAAGACAGCTGTCTGTCTTCTACTGTTGAGCTGAGACACTCGCATATGTTCTGTTAGATCAAAAACAGCAAAGGTCAGTTTATTTACTACTGCCAGACAGCATCCTTACAAAGACATTGGAAAGCCAAGACGGAAAGGTAAGGGAAGGAAGCTGTAAAACACAGTAGTTGGGGGAGGTAAAGAGTACAAAGAATAGACAAATAATATCTAGCTGTGATGAAGAAGGAATATACTTTGATAACAGAAGGCCCAGGAATGAGAATTTTGTGATAACACAGTGAGGAACAATGCAATGTGCTGCTGCAATTGGCGATACTTGTCAGATGAAATTATATCGTACATGATCGGGAAGTACATTAACACACCTTGTTTTTTCTTTCTTTTTTTTTAAAGATGCACATGAAATGCATACGGTCAGAAGATGAGAATTTCTCCATGTCTTTGTCTTTCTGGTGAATGAGTGGCCTATTTATTAAACCAAGAAATCACAGCAAAATTATGCCACCAAGGTTAAAGCAAGATTAGCTAGGTGCAGAGAAATGCCTGCTATTTTTGAAAGAAGTATAAAAGAATGAGGAATAAATGCTGATTCCTAATGAGGCAGACTCTAAGCTTCGGATACTCTTCTGTTTGTGTGCATGTATGTATGATAACGAGACTCCCACACTTCAGTCATCAATGAGACAATGACCCAAAACACACTTGATAATAGCCATGCTGTGATCTTCCATGAATCCTCTGCTTGGCTGTTTTTGTGACAAACTGTTACGGGGCAAAGATTCTACATTTCTGTATTAGTTTGTTAGGGCTTTCATAACGACAGATTGAGTGGCTTCAACAACAGAAAAATCTCTCTCACAATTCTGGAGGCTGGAAGTCCAAGCTCTATGTGTTGGCAGATCTAGTTTCTACCTTGTTGGCTTCCAAATGGTCATCTTCGTCTTATATCTTCACACGGTCTTTGCTTTATGTGTGCATCCTTGGTGTTTTTTCATGTGTCCAAATGTCCTCTTCTTTTAAGGACACCATTCAGATTGAATTAGAGCCCACCCTAATGGCCTCGTTTTTCATTTAATCACCTCTTTACAGGTCCTGTTTCTAAATACAATCACATTCTGAGGTAGTGATTACTAGGTCTTCAATATATGAATTGTGGAGGGACACAATTCAACTCATAACAGCATGACTTGTAGTCTATCCTGAATATCCATTGTAGTTTATCATGATGTGTTAACCTGCCAAGAATGCTAGTCTGAGATTCCGAATAACGTGACCATATTGCACTAGACTGATGTTTTATTTTTTTTCAGTTGTGTTCCTCAGGCCCCTCACATTCCATAGTCAGGAGTCACTAGCAGACCAGTAGATGTTTAACAAGGCTTTTTAAGAAAGAAAAAGTAGCCCAGATTTGTAGTCTTTGCCGTTTCTGTGGTGTGGACACTCCCACCGTGACCAATTATAATCTACCAATATCATGTCACCAAATGCAAAACTGGGAGGAGATGCATACAATGGGGCCTCTGGAGCCCATATGACTGGCTTCAGCACACCACTGTCAAGCACTTTGCTGGTTTCAGAGAGGTCAAGTCTCACTTTGTCCAAACCGTGATCCTTTTCTATTTTTTTATTATTCTTGATATCTATTTATTAAGTGGTCAGATTGACCCCACAAAAAAAGTATAAAAATACCTAATTACCTAATCTCTAAGGTCTTCTAACACTTTTACTTTTGCTCTTGATTCTAGTATATTGAGTTTCTATTATATTTTTGATAAGTATGTGGTGCCAAAACAATTCATCAATGTCCCAAAAGACGTTCATGTAGCTATTTGTCTTCAATTCCTGCAAAACTGCAGCAGTCACTTGTCAGCAGCTGCTCAGAAGTTGCTTTTTGTAAACATTGCACCTATTATAAGAAGGCTTTGAGAAGAAGGATACAACTATCCACCAAATTAGAGGAACTTGAATGAAGGTCTCTTCTCTATGTAGTAGTCTTAGTACCTTCTACCTTAGTAGTCCTCCTATGTTCCTACTGATCTCTGAAATTCTTTCATTAAAGCAAAAATTTTTTGATCAGTAAGTATGTTCCATTTCTATCCTTTCACTAACACAGAACGTGTATTTTTGTCTATATCTGTAATACCTAGAATTACTGTACATATAATATTAGCAAATTGAATAATTATTAACTGATCAAAAATTAGTAATTAGTACTCAGAAAAATGAATCATTAGTAATAAGACATAATACATGAGTGTTGTTTTCAGGAAAAAGAAAGGGTTAAAATGAGCACTTTTTAATTAAGAGAATTTTCAGACTGGAAGACTTTCTATATTTGTATTAACCTATGTTATTTTTAACTTTCAAAGTCATTTTTAGCAAAACTTTCCTAAGGAAATTCTTAGAAACAAGTAAACGGTGTATGACTTTATTTAGCTTTATGAAAATGTTTTAATGAATGAAGACTGCTGGGTGGTTTCAAGAAAACCACAGAATAACTAATGAACAAATTCTAATCCCATTTAGGGAATAATTTGCATTATTAAATATGATGTTGACTAATCACTAAAAAACTGACTTTAATACTTGCAATAATTTCCTAATTCTAAATGTATTGCCGTTAACATTTGAAAATGTAATAAACACTGTCATTGTGAAATTTCCTTGGTTCATCAATATTTTTATTTTAAAGTCACAAAATACATACACAATGTAACTCAGAAACCCTGTACAATAATTTAGTGTCAAAAATCAGCCCTCATATAGCTCTCATGTGTGCTCTCAAATGTGTGCGATAAACCATGTATAGTATTACCATTGTCCTGTGGATCTCTATGAATCTCACTGATTTCAATGTGCAAATACAGAAAAAGGATCATATAGAAACACACACGTTCACATTGAAACAAAGATGTCATATAAAGGACACAGTTTGTGTAACCACTATACCCTATAACTTAAATGGCCAGATGTAACTCATTCAAAAGGAATCACTAGTCATCCCCAACTGATTATCGAAGTTTTCAAATTTTCTTTTTAAAATTTAGGGCAAAAAAGCTTCTGCTAAAGAAAAAACTGCCTTAAAAAAGGTAGCTGGGTGAGCCTATTGTGTTTCTAGGAATGTAAATAGCAGAGACTTGAAATCTCCAGTCACAAAGTATATCCCCAACCAGGAGATTCCAGGTAGAGCTAACAAACCAAGCAATGTTAACAAGTGATGCAAATAATCTTCCTTTTTTTATAGTAAGAAATAACAAGTTTTGGTATTTTTTTTAATTTGTTACCCTTCCTCAGATATATCATATTTCAATCAACTTGTACGTGTGTGTGTGCAATTTTCTTGTTTTCTCATTGTCTCATCAAATGTACAAGGTAGGTCTGTAGAACACTTGATCTGAAATGCCCAGGTAGGCTTTAAGAAAATAAAACTGAAACTTAAACTGACATGTTCTATGACATCAAAATGTAGCCCTACCCCCACCAAAAAAAGAAAGTAAAGTGTATTTATATCTTCCCTTTTTGAACTGGCACTCTGTGACACTATCTTTATATCGATGGGATGACATATTTCTTTAGGGGAAAAAAAAAAAGCACTGAAATGTGCATTTGAAACTTTGAAATTAAGTAGGATTTCATTAATAGCTTAGGGAGAAATAGAATCTAGAGAACCCAAAGGTGAACTGGCCCAAAAGAGGTGGCCATTAAACATCATGGCACTAGCATAATAAAGGAATTAGGATGCATGATTTAATAGAAATTTGCTTACCCATTCTAATTGTATTCCCTATAAATGTTCAGTCTGCTTAAAGGTCACCCAACACTTTGGAATGAGAAAATGCTTAGCAACCTGTGGGAAACCTAAGAAAATCCTCAACATCATTCTTTTTAAAACAACAGCATGCAAGTATTATAACTTAAAAATTTTTTAAATCAGAGAGTCACCTGGATGGTTCAGTCGGTTAAGTGCCCAACTCTTGGCTTTGGCTCAGGTCATGAGCTCAACGTTTCATGAGTTCTAGCCCTGCATCCGGCTCTGTGCTGACAGTGCCCGGCCTGCTTCGGATTCTCTCTCCTTTGCTCTCTGCCTCTCCCTGACTCATGCTGCCTCGGTTTCTCTCAAAATAAAAAAAAAAAAAATTAAAAACAAAAGTTGTAAAAGGAGTAGTACCCTCTTAAAACATTCTACCTTTCCTTTGGTGTGACTTTTTATAGGACATCAGTGGGTTACCTTGGTTCCACTAACCGGTTATTCTTCAAATGACAACGTATGTGAGAAGGTAGAGAGAGCCTTTATCCATAAACTGAAGAAGTTTGAAGCATAATATTGAGAATTTTTAAAAATTTTTTTCAAGAGTGTTTCTTTATAATGAAGGCGGATTCTGAAAATGAGAGATCAGTGAAGACATCAGTTTGAAAATGTAATTTAGAAGGTACTAGTAGGCAAGGCAAGAATGAGGTTCATAATCTGTTAGCGCCTTGCATTGTATTAGCAAAATACCATATCATCAATCTCCTTTCTTTTTCTGTGTCTGACTCTGCCACCTTCTTGGCTCGCACACCCGGAGGAGCATAATTATAGGCATGTAACATATGCATTTTGACTTTGAAGGTATGGAATTTAAATTACTTCAGTACATAAATCACCCTTAGCTTATAAGTCCATATTACTGTGCAAATGAGGAAAACATAGTGCTTGTTTACCATACTTTGGAAAACTTTAAAAGAGAGAGAGAGAGAGAGAGAGAGACCCAGTACATTGCATAATTATTGAATTTGTAAAAACATGCTTTGATCAAATGAAATGGGCATTTAGTTTGTTCAAAGCTACTTTCCATAATCCATTACACAGCATAAATTTCACATAACTGCTCACATAGCAATTTATAAATAAACCCGTATATTTTCCTTCACTTTAGCATTAAAGAAAAAAAAGCGATTAAAGATGTAGTGTGCAAATCTCTTTCACTTACATTCTTCGTTGAGTTAAAAATCTCAGACTCTAAGAATTAACCCAATAAGCCTTTAGCATGTATATACATCTGACACCATTTATTTCCCTCCCTTTTTCCATACCCTTAATAATAGCAGACAAAAAGCTGGGGTGGCTGGCAAATACTAGAAATTCAACATGACATAAATATATGCTAGCACTTTCTCCAAACCTGAAATGGACATACATTATATTCCAAAAACCTAGCACAAAGAGAAGCCCAAACCCTAATCTTACCCTAAATTAAGATAAGGGAAGCTTGCAGAACATTATTTTGGCTTTAATTATTATCTTCTAAAAAGCAGTGCAGTGTTCTCTGGGGCATGAACAACCAAGGAAGATTAGAGTACAGTGAGAGGTTCCATTTATTTCCTTCTACCAATTTGAGAGAGGAAAATGTAGAAGAGTTTTGAAGAAGGGAAAATAACCAAAAGAAATTAATACATACCCTGGGTTTTTATACTGTTGTGATAGTGCTGGTCCTACTCAATCATTCATTAGATACCAGATTCTAAAGTATTTTTATTTTCAATCTCTAGATAACTGTGGAACACAAGGTAACTGATGTTAAAGAGAATTCCACTGTGGAAATTCATATTACACTTAAGAAAAGCATCCCTTTCCCCACTTAAAAATTGTCAGTTCCGCAGGACAGAAATTCACAGAAATGTGAATTCTGCTTCTATAAAATCTATAATTTTCATCCATTTTCAAAATTTTACATATTTCCCAGAGTAATACAATAAAAATTAATGAGTAAAATAAACGTAAAGGATGAAAACCATATAGAATAATACTGGCCAATGGAAATATAATGAATGCCACATGTATAATTTTAAATTTTCTGGTAGCACCATTCAAAAATTAAAAGACACCAATGAGAGTACTTTAAAAGGTTTTTATTTAGCCCAGTATATCCAAAATATTATCATGTGAACCTATAATGTCTATTTGATCATCTAATGTATATAAAATACTCTTAATGACATATTTTACATTTTTACACTAAATCTTGGAAATCCAGTGTGCATTTTATACTTAATTACAATTTCATTTGGACACTAAATTTTCATTGGAAATATTCGTTATAAATTTAGATTTCATACAAATTACAGCCAAAAAGTAGATCCACATACTCAAATTTTGTAAACGTACTTAATAGTTTTCCAATAAGAGAATCAAATATCAGTTTTTAAATTTGAACTAATTAAAATAAAAGAAAAAGAAAATTTATTTCCAGAGTCGGATTAGCACAATTTAATTGTTCCATCCATATTCATATATTGCTAGTGGCTGCCATAATGTACAGAGCATAATAGAGAAATAATAAGGATAATTAAAACCTCAGCATGAAATACTAATGGCTTTATTATCTTATCTAATTAAAGATCTAATACTCCTACCTTATCAATTTCTTCCAAATTTAAAGAATGTAAGTTATTGTTCATTAGTTAAATAAATTTCTGTATATGTAAACATTGTATAAGCTCATTTACATTTATCTCCAATTGGTTGATGGAGTATTTTCTACCCTATATTGAGCTGAATGCATTTTAGTTTGTGAAAGTATCTCACATGATTGCCATTGAAAACATCTAAGGAATTTTAGATCTCAACCTGAAACAAGTTAACATTGACACACTACTTCTTCACAGACATTGAAATGTTTGAATTGGGCAACAATTTATTAATATTTTTATATATTATTGGGTGACTTAGGTATGACTTTAAGTATTTTTTCTGTCTCTTAAATTGTCAAAGTCAAGAACAGAAACTGTTTCAAACTTCTTGCTAAGGCCTTCCATAATTGAATAAAGCAGTTTATAGTGACTACAAAACTATAACTAGAGGGGCGCCTGGGTGGCTCAGTCGGTTAAGCACCCGACTTCTGTTCAGGTCATGATCTCACAGTTCGTGGGTTCGAGCCCCGCGTCGGGCCCTGTGCTGACAGCTAGCTCAGAGCCTGGAGCATGTCTTCAGATTCTGTATCTCCCTCTCTCTCTGACCCTCCCCTGCTCGTGCTGTCTCTCTCTGTCTCTCAAAAATAAATTTAAAAACATTAAAAACTTAAAAAAAAAAAACTATAACCAGAGGGAAATAGTAATCTGTCACATGTTGAGAATTTATTTGCCAGACATCATACTAAACTGCTCTACATTCACTATCTAACCTTAAAAACAAACAAACAAGAAAAATCCCATTATCCTCATTTTACAGGTGAGAATACCAGGTATCAAGTCTTGAAGAGGTTAAGCAAAAAGCTAACCTACACAGTAACTGAGTGCTAAAACTGGGCTTTAAATCTAGGTCCGCTGGATTCCACACAGGTCTGTTCTCATCGAACAATTTTATCTCCCATAATTTAGACTTCAGTGTTGGTCACACAATGCTTGTCTTATAATGTCTATTTCATTCTGTGTGTTTCCCCTAATTGATTGTATATACGATCTGCCCACTGGATTAGGAACTCTCTTAGCCATGCCTATGTCCCACTTGGCATTGTGCTTTTCATATAGAAAGCATTTGATAAATTCCTATTTTCTTGAATTGAACTGAGATG
Organism: Cryptoprocta ferox; assembly: GCA_028646485.1. NCBI lineage: Eukaryota > Metazoa > Chordata > Mammalia > Carnivora > Eupleridae > Cryptoprocta > Cryptoprocta ferox. The sequence continues at coordinate 35,227,454 of CM053578.1, forward strand.
CAAGTTCAAGTTCCCTACTCTGTTACTAGTGACTTTTCTGTAATAATTAGCAGCGGTACCGGAATAGGTCTTTTACTTTCTCTGAATTCCTGTTTCCTAATGCATATTTAATAAAAGGATTAGATTATATGCAAGGTTTTAAAATTTTATTTTAGTAACAGAACCCATTTTTGCAAGTGCTTATTATATAAAATCACAATTCACAAAATAGATGAAAGCAAATATGTGTGATTATTTAACTCCAAGCCCTCCCTCCTTGGTGACCTCAGAGAAAAACTACAGGGCTAGGCAAAACTATAAATCAAGCCACAAGAAGCGACCCTTAATCTTCTCTGTGTCATGGACACCTTCACAGCCTATGGACATTTCTCAGAACATATTTTTTACAGAGTAAAATCAAATATATAAAAATAAAGGGAAACAAGTCATACTGAAGTATAATTCTGCCCAGAGACCTCGTAGGGGTGCATTTAACTCAGGTTAATAACTCTATGGGTTAGTATTTAAGGGTTCTTCCAGCAATTATACTTACAGATTTTACATATATCATGTACATATAAGGAGTGAAAAGTTAAATAATATTCATTTTATTAAATTTTTTGTCCCTACTCAGTGCCAAGCCCTGTTATAAACACTAAAAAACAGCAATGAAATAGTTGACATCCTGTCCCAATGAAATTTGCCTTCTACTTAGAAGTAAATTTACAATAAAAAATACTAAAATGATCAGAATGAGGATGTTGGATATCATTCTAAATAGTATCAGGAAGACATTAACTATTTAAATAAAGGCCTAATCCTATCTGATTTTACAGTTTTAAAATATCTCTTTGAGGAGAACAAACTATAGGTCGGCAAATAGTGAGTGAGAGATGATAAAATTATTTTGAAGGTATAATCCATACATTTTACTTATGGATAGGGTGGAGAAAGAGGGAAATTAGGTATTTTGGAGTCTCAGTTGATTGAATGGGGGCAGGTAATTAAATGAAATGGATATGAAGGAAGGAGTAACTATGGAAAAATATTTGGAAGGATGTTAGAATCAAGAATCTATTATTTCTTTAAGTGATTTGTTGAGTGGGCAGTTGGTTATAAAGCCTGTAGTGAGAAAGAACAGATAAAGCTGAAGACATACATTTGGAGGTCAACGTAATTGAAGGTTAACAGCTTAAACATTATATTTCAAACCATTGTCCTGGATGAAATCTACCTGAGAATGTCTAAATAGCGAAGAGATGTAGCCTCAGGGAAATCCTTGGGGAATTTTGCCTTAAATGTTTTGTCCTGGAAGCCAAGCAAATGCAGGTAGTCTGCATTTCAGAGGTTTATGTTGATGAGTACAATCATCAGTGCAATGGACTAAATGTCAGTGTTGACTTTGATCAGATCACTTTCTGGTGGAGATTGGAGTGAGTTCAAGAGAAACGATAAATAAGAAAATGGAGAAAACCACCTTAGACAAAATACTGACAAGTTTTGCTATGAAGGGAATAAGGCAAGTGAGATAATGGGTAATAGGAACAATGGGTAGGAATAGGAGGAATTTTTAGGATGGACGATAACTAAAAGATTTTTATTTTACCATCAATATTCTGCTCTTCATATTTAAAAACAACCTTCAAAAATATTACCTTAATGAATTGGACTAAGACATGACTGGCATTTCTCTATTCCGTTATAGAGGGGAAAAGGGAAGGAGAGTGAGAGGAAAGGAATCGAGAATAGAAAGAAGGAAAAATGCAAGAGTAGAACCAGAATAGATACGCGAACAAAATATAGAGAACACAAGAAAGTTTGCCATTGGATAAAATCAGGAACATTTATTTTGTTGTACCAACACAGAAGGCAGAGCAATCAGGTCCAGATACATGCTGACACGTGATTTAGTAGTGAAAGATGAGACAGCTCATGTCTTATTGTTTCACTGTAGATGAAAAGTCTGACTTGATGGAAATCTATCTAAGGTACTTGACAAATATTAATCTAAATCACATGCATCTTTGACATATTTGATGTCATTCTCAAATAACCTCTAATATCTTTTCCAGTTTGATATCTTAGTGAAATGATTAAGATCTTTACTTACTTCAACTTCCAAATTTGAAAATAACCCACACCGGTCAAATACAGTGGAAGACAATGTAGGGTGCAGTGACTTGGCTTAGTCTGGAACTCTGGGTTGGTCTGCACATGTGTGACTTCGGACAAGATTTATTCTCTCTGTGTTTCAGTTTCCTTCCTGTAAAGTACATATAGTAAGAGTATCCATTTTGTGTGTTACTGTAAGTATTACCAAGGTAATCCATTTAAAATGCTTAGAAAGATACCTGACAATTTGAAAACAAAATGTAAAGTTTACTGTCTAATGGAGAAGTAGTCTGATCTTGTCCACAAAGCAAAAAATATATATAGTCATGTACATTTTCAGTATAGTATTATTATTTAATTCTTACTTCCAAGTTTTTATTTCATGTACAACAATTAGGAGTGCGTCAGATTTTTACATAAGTTTTGTTAATGAAAATTTGAAAGTTGAGGGCAGATTCAATTCTAGGAATGAGACTGATATGAAATCATTCTTGGTTGGTATTTATTTACTCTTTATGTTCTGGAACTAGGTCCAATCACAACTATAGAATAGGTCATATATGTCTACATATGAAACAAACTGCCCCGTAAGATCAGTCATTTATCTTCATTTTTGAATGGATTGCATCTCCTTTCCCTAGTTCATAAGTTGAGTGCGTTTTCTACTACTGTCTCTGAAATATTACAGTAATTCACATTTCCTTTCAGCTCTAATGTCTACCTCTAATCATTCAATGTCTTATATCATCTTCCAAGTACTTAAGTTGATGGGTTTCATTTATGTTTAAGAGAATTTTGTTGAAAGTTTATTTTTAATTCAATAATTATGGTCACGCTCCTGTTTACTACCAAATTACAATGCCAAATAATGAAGTAGCGTAAATTGGTTGTGAATATTACATTCTTTATAATCTCTGTATTCATTCCTCAAATTTCAGGGATTCCTTTCTTCTACAACTGCAGGAACATAATGTTCATGATATCAGAGAACCCTCCTATATTGAGTAAATTAAAAAAATAAAATTTGTGTAAAGTGTATTACATAAAAATATTTTAAAAAACTGTTAATGTTTATTTATTTTTGAGAGACAGGTAGATAGAGTCAAGCAGGGGAGGGGCAGAGAGAGAGAGAAGGAGACAGAAAATCCGAAGCAGTCTCCAGACTATGAGCTGTCACTACAGAGCCTGACACGGGGCTCAAACTCATGAACCACGAGATCATGACCTGAGCTGAAGACGGACACCTAACTGACTGAGCCACTCAGGTGTCCCTACATGAAAATATTTTTAACTATATCAGCATTGCAGAAGATTCTTAGAATATTGGAGAATAGAATATTTTGTCCATATATTTTCCTCTCATTACTTTCTAAATACTATTAAAATGACACAAAATATAAAGAAGAGAAAGTTTGTACCAGTAATGTATGTGTAAATAAAACTTAGGTCATCTGCTAATAGAATGGCAATATAATGCAAAACTTCTAGTTAAATAGAAAAGGAGCCAAAAACATTTGATTTAGCAAAAGAAAAGAAAAGAAAAATGGAAACAATTAGAAAGTGTAAAACAGAAGGCAAAAATTATAGCACCATTATTATCAAATTTATAACAATAAATATGAATTATATCTACTCATATCCACTGATAAGAGGTTATGAAGAATATCAGCTAATACAGTAAATAAGAAATGAAATACAGTTTTTTTTTCATAAACTTTATTTTCTGGTTTACAGATAAATTCAGCAGAAAGTGAAGAGTTCCTATTTGCTTCCTGCTCCCCGCTCTTCACATGCACAGGGTCCTCACTCCTACCAGAGTAGCCCATTTGTTACAAACAGTGTAACTACATGGACATACCATCATCACCCAAAATCCGTACTTCACTTTAGTTACAGTCTCTAGGTTTCATCTTGGTGATATACATTCCATGAGTCTTGACAAATGTATAATGACATGGATCCACCATTATAATATTAAGCACAATAATTTTTCTGTCCAAAATTTCTCTGTATTTCATCTATTCATCCCTCTCTCCCCACTAACCCATGGCAACCACTGATCATTTTACTGTGTTTTGTTTTGTCTTTGCAGAATGTCATAGAGTTGAAGTCATACAGTATGCAGCCTTCTCAGACTGGTTTCTTCCACTTAGTGATATGCGTGTAAATTCCTTCCATGTCTTTTCAGGGAATATAGTTTTGTTTTGTTTTGCTTTGCTTTGCTTTTTAATTGAAGCCACAACTAAATGAGAATAACTGAGAAGTGAGAATAATATATTAATTTTCTATGGCTGCATAACAGATTTCACTTAAAACAATACCTCTATGTATCTCACAATTCCCACAGTTCAAAAATCCAGGTGTAGTGTGACTGGGATCTCTACATAGGCTCTCCAAAGACTGAAATCAGTGTGTTGGCTCAGGATCCCCTTCTTATCTAGAGCCTACGGTCATCTTCAGGCTCTTCGCAGAATTCGGTGTTTGTGGTTATAGGACGGAGATCTCCATTTTCTTGCCATCAGCTGGGGATTGCTATGCTCCTTAAAATGCCTCAGGTTCTAACCACATGACCCTGTCACAGGTGAGCAGCTTGTTTCTTCAAGGCCAGCAGAAGAATTCCCCAGTCTATGAATATGGAGTCTTTTATGCAGTAACATACTACTCTGGCTCATGTGATATAACCTAGTGAAGAGAGTGACTGTCCATCTTATTCATAGTTTCTCCCAACACTCAAGCCAGGCAGGTTTTATGCAGTATGTGGACACCAGGGCTGGGGATCTTGGGAGCTATCTTACAATTCTGCCTCCCAACAATAGATATACTAAATGGATGAAAAAAGTTAGAGGGCCATTAGTATTCATTTGGGGCCAGTCAAAATTCAAGAAAAATATAACAGGCTCCATCCACATGAAAAAATTTTACCGATAAAAATTGCAATTTATGTAGAAGTTATAATAGTCTTCATGGTTTATGTACTAAAAATCAGAGCACCAAAATATTTAAAGGAAAAATATTGTTAGAGATACAGGGAGAAATTAGCAAAACTCCAAACTTAACTCACATGTTTCCCATAATTTGAAAGAAACGGTAGTACATAAAAATGCGGATGGAAGATTTAAATAATGGATAAATAATGGATTTTTTTGATGAATACATAGCACTTTGTATTACAATCCAAATATAAAGTATACCTGCATTTCATAGAAAAAAAGTCCTTTTTTCAAATATATAAGGAATATAAACAAAATAAATCATAAAATATCTAATTATTTCAAAAAATTAAAATACCACATGCTACTTATAAAATAAATGACTAATGGCAATAGATAAATTAATGTAAAAATATAAAAAGTAGGAGAATAAAGCTAATAAACATCAAAGCAGAAATTTAAAGATATGGATTCACTTTTAACACCTCCCTTGTATACACATATAATAAACCTAATCAATCAAACCAGAAGGTGTCTTTATCAGGAATATCGGCCTAAAGTTTTCTTTTCTTGTAGTGTTCTTATCTGGCTTTGGTATCAGGCTAATGCTGGCCTTTTAAAATGAGTTTTGGAATGTTTTCTTCTCTTCAGAGTTTCAAGAGTTTGAGAAGGATTGCCTTTAATGCTCTAAAAGATTGGTAGAACTCACCAGTGAAACCAACTGCTCCCGGGCTTTTTCTTTGTTGGGTAGTTTTGATTACTTATCTAATCTCTGTACTCACTTTTAATCTGTTTCAAGTTTTCAATTTCTTTGTGATTCAGTCCTGAAAGATTGTGTGTTTCTAGGAATATATTCATTTCTTCTAGGATGCACAATTTGATAACAGACTAGATCTTAAAAGTTCACACCACGACAGTAAAATAGAATAAATTAATAAAATAAAATAAATATTTAACTATCTGAGGTGACAGTATGTTAATCATATATACATATATTTTAATAAATATATTAATAAATATATAAACATTTTCTATTAAATTAGCTTACTACTTTCTTCACATATAATTAACATAGAGTTATAATAGTTTCATGTGTACCATATAATAATTCAACAATTCTATCCATTTCTCAGTGCTCATCAAGATAAGGGTACCCCATGATTCCAGTTATCTATTTCACCCATGCCCCACTCCCCACCCCTTTGGCAAACACCAATTTGTTCTCTGTATTTGAAAGTCTGCTTTTTTGGTTTGTCTCTTTTCTTTTCTTTGCGTGTTAATTTGTTTTGTTTCTTAAATTCCACATATGAATGAAATCACATTGTGTTTGTCTTTCTCTGACTGACTTATTGCACTTAGCATTACACCCTTTAGGTCCATCCATGTGCTGCAAATGGCAACATTTTATTCTTTTTTATGGCTCAGTAACATGGAAAAAAATTTTAAACAAACCAAATGTGGTATTTCTAAAACAAAATAAACAACAGAATTTGAACTTTAGCATACTAAATATGAAGGTTAAGAATGAAAAAAGCCCAGTCACAGATTCAGAGATTTTTCAAAAGTTTAAAAGATAATTTATATAAACTAATAAAATAAATGTAAATTTAAAAGGTTATATTTTCTAGGAAAATTTAAACTAAAAAACTGATTTGAGTAGTGATAGAAATTTATATAAAATGCATATAAATAAAATGAAAAGATTGCCAGTTATCTAAATATTAAAAATTTATTATGTAGAATGATAATATTATAGTAAAATTTTAAAGAATTTTCAAAGAACAAATACTTCTTAGGTTTCATAATCAATTCCAACACTTTTCCCACTATTTCTAATACCAGGCCATGAACTCTGTTTCTTAACTTTGGGCTATTATCAAATTGTATAGGTTTTTTTTTTTTTTATCTTTTCATTCACCAACATATAGCCCTCAACTCAATATATTTACTTGCATCTAGGTATCTCCTCCTCATCTCATTTGTATTCTGATACAATTTCTTTTTAATTTTTATTCCTTTTGTATTTATTTTTTTTTAATTGCGACGTGCTTTACGTATAATGAGTCAGTAATTTTAAGAGTACAGTTTAATGAGTGTTGAAAAAGACACAGATTTATATAACCAATACAATCGTCAGTGTAAAGCATTTCCAGCTTCCCAAATAATTATCTCATGCCCTTTCCAATCAATCCCTTTCTCCATCCCTAGTCACTGTTAACCATGGATCCATATTTTGTCACTGTAGTTATTTCTTTTCTACAATTTTATGTGAATAAAATCAGGCAATATGTAGTCTTGTGTATCTACCTTTTTTAATTTAGCAGAATCCTTTTGAGACTGGTTGTATGACTATATATTTAGCTCTATTTTGTTGCTGAATAAAATCCTATAGTATATGGATGCCACAATTAGTTTACCCATTCTTCAGCTGATAGTCATTTGAGTTATTTTTAGACCATGGCTCATCTGAATAAACTGTGACGAACAATTGCATACATGTCTTCTTGTGAAGAACATTTAGTTCTTTTGAATAAGTATCAGGGAGTGAGAGTGTTGGGTAGTATGGAAAGTGTATGTTTAACTTATAAAAGACTACCCACTTTCCATTGTGCTATATTATTTCGCCTTTCTCTGAGCTATGATAACAGTTTCAGTTGTTCCACATCCTCACCAATACTTGGTACTGTCATTCTTTGTTTTAACAATTTTAGTAAGTCTGTAGTCACTTTGGTTTTAATTTGCCTTACCGTGATGAGTGAGGATGTTAAGCATCTTTTCATTGGCTTCTTTATTATTTGTAAAGAATGGGTTCACATATTTTGACCATTTTTTAAATTGTGTTGTTTGTCATATCATTGTGTTATAAAGTTCTTTATATTTTCTAGATACAAGTCCGGTATCAGGTATGTGTTTTAGAGATTTTTTTTTCTTAGTGGCTGACATTTTCATTTTTCTTAATATCTTTTGAAGAAAAGGAGTTTTTAACTTTTGAAGTTCACACTTATTGTTTTTCCCTTCATAATTCATGGTTCCTGTGTCCTTTTAAATAAATCTTTGCTTAACCCAAATGACACAGAGATTTTTTTCTATTTCTACATTTCAACCTATGATTCATTTTGAATTAAGTTTTGTGGATGCCGTGAGAGATAACAGTATCTTAGCCCTTGAACAACATGAATTTGAACTGTATGGATCCACTCATGGACATTTTTTTAATAAATATATATTCAGTGCTGTAAATTTACTTTTTATTCTTTGTTATTTTCTTAATATTTTATTTTCTATAGCTTATTTCATTGTAGGAATACAATATATAATACATATAACCTACAAAATATGTGCTAATTGGTTATGTTATAAATAGGGCTTCTGGCAACAGTAGGCTACTGGTGGTTAAGTGTTTGGGGGTTCAAAAGTCACATGAGGATTTTTAACTGTGCAGGGATTGGCACCCTTAAATCCCACATCATTCAAAAATCAACTGTACACGTTTTGACATATACTTATCCAATTGTTGCATAGTTTGTTGAAAACGTAGTCTTTGCCATTCCTATTCCAATCCTACTCTGTTAAGTCTTGAAATCAGGAGTCCAAGTTCTCCAATTTTTTCCTTATTTTTCAAAATTCTTTTTGCTCTTCTAGAATCCTGGCATTTCCATATAAATTGGCAATTTTGAATTGACAAGTTCTAAAAAATCCCACAATAATTTTAATTCCAATTGCATGGAATCTATGGATTAATTTGTAGAGAATTGATATCTTAAAAATACTGAGTTTACTAATCCATGAATATGGTATATTTTTCCATTTGTTTAGGTATTTTTTAACTTTTAGCCATCTTTTATTATTTTCAAAGTGTAAGTTGTTTAGTATTTTCTGATATTTATGCTTAAATTTTCTATTTTTTATAAGTTGATTTTTTTTAAGTAGGCTTCACACCCAGTGTGGAGCCCAACGTGGGGTTTGAACTCATGACCCTGAGATCAAGACCTGAGCTGAATCAAGAGTTGAATGCTTAACTGCCTGAGCCACCCAGGCACCTAATAAATTTATATTTTGAAGTTCATTTTCATGTTTTTATTTCCAGTATATTGAAATATAATTGATTTTTTTTAACTTTATAGTTTATTGTCAGGTTGGTTTCCATATAACACCCAGTGCTCTTCCCCACAAGTGACCTCCACCAAGACCGTCACCCCCCATTACCTTTCCCCCTTCCCCTTCCCCCCTCAGTTTGTTTTCAGTATTCAAGAGTCTCTCGTGTTTTTTCTCCCTCCCTCTCCCTAACTCTTTTTCCTCCTTCCCCTCCCCATGGTCCTCTGTTGGGTTTCTCCTGTTAGACCTATGAGTGCAAACATATGGTATCTGTCGATTTTTGTATTTTGAATGTGTTCATTCTCTCTAGGTTATTTAATTATTGTCAAAAAGTTGTTCATAATATTTCCTTATTTTTCTGTTAACTTCTGCAGATCTATAGTAGCATTCTTTCTTTCACAGCTGATTTAGGTAATTTGTGTTTCCTCTTCTTCCACCACCCCGATGCACCACACACAACTGTATCAGTTTGGGTAGAGTTATATATGAATTTTATTATTTTCAAAAACGCACCTTTTCATTTCATTGTCTTTTTTTCCGATGCTGTTTAGTCTTCTATTTTACTGATTTCTGCTGTTATTTTTATTATGTTCTTTCTTTTGCTTACTTTTGATTTAGTTTGTTTTTCCTTTTCTAGTTGCATCAGTGTAATCTCCATGAAACCATCATCAAATTCAAGACAGCAAAGACTTTCATCACTTCCAAAAAGTTTCCTAGAGCCCCATTGTTGCCTTGCCCTCCATTCACTGCAGTTCATCAGGCATCTATTGATCTACTTTCTGTCACTATAGATTAGTTTGCATGTTGTAGAATTTTATTATAATTGGAACAATGCAGTTATCTTTACTTATGAAGGGTAACTCCTTTGGATTTAGAAATCTTGGTTGCCTTTTTCGTTCCTTCAGAGTTTTAAAAAATGTCAAGCCAACATCCTCTGGCTTCCATGGAGATTAATACCTGTAGAACCAAAAACATGAGGCATAGGTCTGTGAAGAACTCAACATTTTGAGAAAAAAAATTCATCACTTTTTGCAGAATTTTATGTTACAAAACAGCATAAAACTGTATGAGAAAAATCTTTCAAACCAGAAAACTATAACAAAAGAAGAAACTATTCAGTTTTTCTTAACAGGGATCTGGGAATTCCACACTCCTGAGCATGAGTAAGTACATTGATTCCTATTCTTCCTTAACCCACTTCCTGTACAGTAACACATGAGCTCCACTGACAACTTTAAAAAAATCACATTTAAAAAGTATTTGAAGTATTATAATATAGAATTCAGTGTAAAGATTTAAAATATATGAATTAGTTCTGTGTTTGAAACTCAGAATCAAATAATATAAAATAATCTTTTAGGGTATGAAAAAAATGAACCAAATTTATTTTATATTCCAGGAGAATAAAACAAATGTTTTAAAGTCTATCTATCTATCTATCTATCTATCTATCTATAAGCTATTTATCTTTACCATTTGTCATACTCATCCAAACTATTGGATTTTGATTAACTACTTTGTAGTCCTGAGCTATAAGTGACTTATTTTTTTTTACTGTAGACATGTTCTCCAGAAGTTTGTTTTACATTCAACACTTTTGATATTTTCACACCATTTAAGCTCCAAGTTGGCATAAGTAGTGATGCTCTCACACCATTCTATCTTAGAACTAGAATTTCACAAAAGAAAAAAATGTACATACTTCCTGTTTCTTTAAAGAAATAAAAAAAAGAATCAGTGGTGTGGTAAGCAGATGTTAAGATTGTGGATAGAAGGAAAATGTATTCACATATTAATAATCCATCCATTTAAATAAGTTGTTTAACTTCTTCCTTGACATGATAATTTCCATTTATTTCTATAATGAAGTCTAATGTATCAAGAGGTCTGAAGACTTTGGACAGAGCAAATTCACACAATAACAAAACATCACCACATGTGGCAAACTCAGTAGCAACTGATGACAACAGGTCTAGGAAGAATCCTAGAGTCTGGGAAGCAAAAACATCAGGATTATAGGTAGGTCAACTATACAGTTTACTATCCAAACCAGAACATTTTGAAGAGAGAAACACTAGACTATTTACACTAGACAACAAGAGAATCCAAGACCCTACTGTGCAGGGCAACCCATGTGTATGGTCTTCTTAGCAATAGGCAACAGAGGAAAGAAAGGTAAATGAAATATAAAGAAGTCAGAATTGCAATTCACCAAGTTTGAGTGTTAGGAAGAGATGTCATAGCAACCAAGAGTGCTTTCTCAATGATATTTCTATACTTTGATACTTGACTGAAATCTCAAATGTTTTGTAACTCATCCTTTCATGCTAACTAGCAAGGTACTTGCTAGAGCTTAAGGAGCCTGGACCAAAAGTAGTGTTGTCCGGGAAGAGCTAGATAATAGTTTTTCAACTGCAAAGTTTGTGTCTTTTAGCCCTAAATGTAGACCCACATATTTTAAGCCAGTTTTTCCCCAAGCATACTCTGAGAAACACTAGAACTGAGAGATATAACATGTTACAGAGGAGAGAAGACATCCCACTATTAAATAAATTTGGGAAATTATGCATTAAACAAAATTAATAGTATCTGTGAGTGTAGAATGTTAGCCTTTAATATGCAAAGTTCATGGACTCTCCAAGAGCAGGCAGTAATGAACAGGTTTTTTCTCAAATATATTTGTTTTAAGTCAGATCTCAAGAGTTTGAGACAGACATTCTAGCACAAGTAATTTACTGAGAAAGTGCTTTCAGGAGCCAAATACAGTTTTAGCTGAAGGATAGCTTCATTCTGGTCCCCTGGAGAACATAAATGGTACCACAAAATCTGTTCACACTTTATAAAGGTGGCTAGCTTTTTTGTATCCTTTTTTAAGTCAGTGATTGGCTATGTGTTGCCTGGATTGTCAAGGTAGGGAAGATGCTACCTTCTATGCCATACAGCTAGTCTTTAATAAGAGATCATTACCTAAGAAAAAAGGGTAGTGGTGAGCAGCTGGGAGATGACTGCACCTGGCAGTAAAGGTGATCTGGGCAAGGCTGCCACCTTCTAACCAGGCAATTGTGGTTTTACCAAATATCCAATGAGAAGTGTTCTATTAATACATTGGAAAGAATAGTGCTCTGAGGAGAATATGTACCACACAGTTTATCTATTTTTCCTTCTGTTATGCTAAGTTCTGGGAAGTCCATTCAGAATCCGGCAGGAAGATCTCAAACTCTATCATCAAATAGTCTCCCAGCAAATAAAACCATAAGCACTCGTAGCAGAAATTTTGACATCTAGGTTACTAACAGCAAATCCATCCAGGAAACTAAGCTCAACTGTATTTTCAAACAATAACAAAATCATCAATATTGAATTTTTATTTTTTAATTGAAAGGGGCTATGGAAATCTCAAAAATTCCACTGCAGTTTTTAGATTAAAAGATTTACAAAGACACAACGTCTCATAGTTTGAATACATCAGTAATGAGAATTGCTGTTTGTGAAAAACAAAAGCAAAACAATTCATTCTCAAGGAGAATTTATGATCTATTAAATGAAGGTGCCTGGTTTGAGGTGTCTGGGTGTCTCAGTCGGTTAAGCTTCTGGCTCTTGATTTTGGCTCAGGTCATGATCTCACAGTTTGTGAGTTCAATTCCCGCATCAGGCTCTGGGCTGGTGGTGCAGAGCCTGCTTGGAATTCTCTCTGTCTCTCTCTCTCTCAAAATAAATAAATAAACATTTTTTAAAAGAAAAAAAATTTCTAAAACAAGGGAAATATTTCCAGTTTTAATCTACCTCCCAACTAGATAATATTTTTATGAATTGAGATATTGAAAATTATAGTCCAATGTTTTCATTGGATCTATAATACCTCGAATTCAAAAACAAATATTAAATTATACAAAATTTATACAAAATGTAAACAGTTAATTGAATCCAAGGATCTTAAATTTTCAAATAAATTCAAAATTATATTAGTATTCAGTCAGTTGTATAAACAATCATAACTTTCAGTATAATAAACATAATTTTGTAATTTTTCAAAAAATTACTACATTCTTCCACACTAACTACCCAAAATAAGTTTACTTGCGAACATCAAAATTTAGCATTATCAAAGATACTGTTTTCTTTGTATACAAAATAAAGAACAAATTTACAATATCCTTTCCGTCTCATAAAATATTTAGTTAGTAGTTGTATGTTCCCAATTCATAAAAAGTTTCTAATAAGTGGAGATCTTCAAAATTAAGCATTTCTGAGCTCCTGAAGAACGTTAAGATAATAAAACAATAAGACACAAACTGGGAGAAAATATTTGCATATCATGTATCTGATAAAATAGTTTATTCAGAATATATATAAGGAACTCATAAACTCAATAATAAGAAAATAAACATCTCAATTGAAAAATGGAGGAACGATTTTAACAGACACTTCACCAAAAATGAAATAGAGCAAATAAGCATATGAAAAGATTCTCAACATCATTAGTCATTAGAAAAATGCCTTTTAAAATTACAATGGAATGTTATTACATACCTATTATAATGGTTAACATTTCAATACTACTAATATTAATAATTTAAAAGACCAAGAACTGGTGAGAATGTGGACCTGATAGGAGCATGGAGCAAATGGAACTCTCATGCACTGTTGGAGGGAATGCAAAATGCTAGAGCACCTTTAGAAAACAGTGTTAGTTTCTAATTAAGTTAAACATATACTTAGCATACAATCCAGACATCCCACTTGTAGGATTAATTCATTGTAAGGAAAATTTATGTTCACAAAAAAGCTGGAATATACATATTTGTAACAGCTTTCTTCAAAATCTCTGAAAAGTAAGAAATTGAACAAGAGACCTCAAAAGGGCAGTGGATGGGTAATATACACAGTGGAATATTACTCATCAACGAAAAGATAAAAGCAGAATAGACACAAGATAACCTGGACAAATCTCAAATGTGCTAAGCAAAGTAAAAAAAACAGAAGCAACAAGAATTCATACTGTATGACTTTATCTGTAGAAAATTCTGGGGGGATAGAAAATAGATCAATGGCTGCCTGAGGGTGGGTTGGAAGAGTGTTGACTGAAAGAGGCATGGGCAAAGTTTGTGAGTTGATGAAACTCTTCTATATCTAGATGTGTTTGTGATTGTAAAACTCTATGTGTTTGTGAAAACTGACAAAATAGTACAATAAAAAGGATAAATCTTACTATATGTAAATTTTGCCTTAATAACAAAAAATAGAAAAAAGTAATTGTATCTTTTTAATAGTGATTTTTCTTATCAGAATATCATGGTGTCTAATCTCATCTTGATACTTCAGCTTGAATGGAAACTACACACCACCTACTCTACTATCCCATTCATGAAAAAACACATCACCTTAAGATGAGTCAAGGGGACTCTTTAAAACCAACATTGGTTTGGTTAGCCGATGAGTAAAACTTTAGTTCAGTTTTATCTATCCATTTATTTATTTGTTTATTTGTTTATTTATTATTTCAGAGAGAGTTAGTACAAGCTGGGGAGAGGGGCAGAAGGAGAGAGAGAATCTCAAGCAGGCTCCATATTTAGCACAGATCGTGATGTGGGACTCAATCCCATGACCCTGGGATCACAGCCTGACCCAAAATCAAGAGTCAGACCCTTAACTGACTAAGTCCTCAAGGTTCCCCTAGTCAGTTTTTTAGAGTGTATCACAATCTAAATTTTCTTATTTATATGTGAATTTAAAAACATTCCATGATACAACTTACTCTAATATTTAAATACAATCTAGAATATTTTAGCCATATATAAATGATTTTCGTTACTGAAAATTTTCTTTTAATTAAAAAAATCTTGCTTGTTAAGCTTTGTTTATTAAGAAACAAATCTGTCTCCATTGGAAGTCTATTTTTTTAATTAAAAAACAATTTTAATGTTTATTTATTATGAGGGAAAAAGAGACAGAGTGCAAGCAGGGGAGGGGTTAGAGAGAGAGGGAGACACAGAATGTGAAGGAGGCTCCAGGCTCCAAACTATCAGCACAGAGCATGGTGCAGGGCTGGAACTCACGAACCTTGAGATCATGACCTGAGCTGAAGTCAAATGCTTAACGGACTGAGCTACCCAGGCATCCCTTTAATTTTTTTTAATGTTTATTTATTTTTGAGAGAGAGAGAGAGAGAGAGAGAGAGAGAGAGAATGAGCAGGGGAGGGGCAGAGAGAGAGAGGGAGACACAGAATCTGAAGCAGGCTCCAGGGTCTAAGCTTTTAACACAGAGCCAATGTAAGGCCCGAACTCATGAACAGCAAGATCAGACCTGAGCTAAAGTAGGACACTTAACCCACTAGGCCACTCAGGGGCCCCTCCATTAGAAGCCTTACAAAAAGTTGTAAATATTGATTCCAGGTGTTCCTATATAAATTAACACTAAATCTTCATAAATAGAAATTGCACTTTAAAGTCTGAAGTTAATTAATAACATTTTTATTGTTTTCATGAACATCATCAAATCTATTTGTAAAATAATTAAAAAAAAAAAAAAGAAAAGAAAAAAGATAACCCAGATGGTTACTTACGTAAAATTCAGCTTCAGCACTCTCAGACATTTTTTGTCAATCAGAGTCCACGTGAAGGAGAAATTCTGGAAATGTCCCTAGAGCATGGTTCATGGCCCTCTAGTATTCTGTCCTGGTTTTATAAATGAAAAATCTTGTCATCTTATCATAGAGTCCCAGAAAATTGTGGCAAACTTTATCTGCTAAGTGAACCTTAATAACCCCAACTTTAACTTCTAGAAAATTACCCTTAGAAACATTTCACAGTCCTGCAAGTTGCTGAGGATATAAAAATATTCCCTCTCCAAGAGTTATTAACCCTCACAACAGATTCTCTGAGACCTTAACAGTAGTGGTTCAAAAATATTCAGTTATGATCATCACATTTTTTCTTTTTCTTATAAAACTGATTCCTCCAGATTTTACATAGCAAAACAAACTTGGGTCAAAAAGCATTAACAATGTATTCACTTTGCAGCAGCCTAGTCCTTAAAAGGAAATTAGTACTTTATTGACACTGTGGAGTACACATCAACCCTCAGGATAGGTTTTAGAAGGTACACTTGATTTAAAAAAAAAAAAAAAGATTTTGAAAATGTTCTTAGAATACCACCCATTCACAGAAATAATGGTAGAAATGCCTACCAAAAGGCTAGAGCTTTTCTTGAAAGCCAGTTCCGCTCAAATTGCTTTTATTGGAAGGTCGTGTTTCAAATTTTAAGTTTGAACTTTTGGGAATCTATTCTGGAAGCTACAAACTAAGAAGGAGCAACAATCAGTCTCCACAGATACTCTATCTAACTGGCCAGAGGTTGCATCAAGTTACTTGATTTTAGGAAATGCAGGGTACCCTCACCTACAAGTATAATGAAGTCCAGACTGGTAACGCTAATATCAATTGCATGTTCCAACGTTCCTTTCCAAGAACTCCCTGCACCCTATAAGCCAAGCAATTGAAAATCTTCCCTTTCACACATTTTGCTTTGCCACTTCTGTGCTTTTGTTCAAACAGTTCTTCTACGTGAATGTCCTTCCTCCTTATCTCACTGTGCCCAACTCCTACTCATTCTGTAAGGGGCATGTCAGATGTACATCCCCACATGAAGCTTTCCTTGACCACACAACACCCGAGTAATTAATCAGATCCCTCCTTTATTGGAACTCCCATAGCACTTCATTTATACCTAATGACATTTAATTATTTGCATTATAAGAAGGTTATTGATATACATGCATTATATCCATTATTGATTATAATATTGTAAGGGTCACATATTTTTCTGATTTATTTTTAATCCCCTCACCCAGCCACCCCAATGTTTAGCACATATCCAACTCTCAATCAACATTTGACCAGATGGAGGAGGAGGAATAAAGTTTCTCAGCACAGTTCTAGTTCAAATAAAAAGAAAAAATGTTTGAGGTGTATGTTCTGCATAATCATTTTTGTAAAAATGTCTATCTTTACCATTTTAAAAAAATTGCTGCTCAAGAGAACAAGAAAAGACTAAAACGATAAGACAAAAAAACTATTATTTCTGATAACATGTTGCTGTGTATGTACTGATACTCAGAAATACTTTTATTTATTCTTAATCATATCATTTTTCAAAAATTATTTATTGTACTGGGCATCATAAATACAATGTTAAGAATGTAGTTCCTGTTTTCAAGACACTTCTGTCCTCAAGACAAGACAAAATCTGTAGGTTTGTTTAAACTGGGTGTCAGAAAGGTAATAATGGGGATGCCTGGGTGGCTCAGTCGGTTAAGCGTCCGACTTCGGCTCAGGTCATGATCTCACGGTTGGTGGGTTCGAGCCCCGCATCGGGCTCTGTGCTGACAGCTCAGAGCCTGGAGCCTGTCATCAGATTCTGTGTCTCCCTCGCTCTCTGACCCTCCCCTGCTCATGCTGTCTCCCTCTCTCTCAAAAATAAATAAAAACATTAAAAAAAAGAAAGGTAATAATGAAATATAATGCAATAAAAACTATGCTAGGCATAAGCACAAGTTATTTTGAAAACACACAGCAGAGCATCACAACGTTGAGTGACAAGGAAATCTTCCCAATGAAGGGAAGATAGAAACTGTGTTCTCACATTTCTCAGGCAAAAATTGAGAGTAAGGACGAGGTTGTGTAGATTAAAAACATCCAGAAGTAAAGTGGGGTGTGACTCCTTCTGATTCTCCAGTTATTTCTGCCTGGAGAGAGGCACAGAGAATACAGTAATGAAACTACCCGAAACAGCCTAGTTTCATCTGAAATATAAGGACCACATGGAGATGATGGGATAGGCTGGCCAATCACTGTCCTCTTCCCACTGTCCTTCTCTCCCAGCATGTAGGAGCACTTTAGGGTCATTCTCTGTAGATGCTATTCACCAAATTAGCTGACACATTAGAGTCCAATTTTAATGACAATTCTATATATTTCTGTATTCTCTAGTGGCTGGGTATAGAGTTCTGCAAATGTTAATTAGCTCAATCGGGTTAACATTGTTCACATTTTCTGTAACTTCTGTAACTGTTCAATTTTATGTTTGTTCTTGAAATTACTGAAAGAGGTATTATAAATCTTCAACTGTCATTATGGATTTGTCTATTTCTCCTTTTTTGTTTATTTATCCGCTTCTGCATTTATATATTCTGTAATTAAGTAATTAGTTGGATATACATTTAGTATCATTAGGTCTTCCATGACCACTTTGAAATGTCCTGTGTCATCTCTGGTAATTCTCTTTGATAAGTCTACTTTATCCATTATAAATATAGTGAAGCATACGTGTTTCCATCTTTTTAACTTGATATATGTAAATATATATACTAGCATTTAGGTCTTATTTTACACTGCCTGACAAAGTCTTTTGATTAAGCTTTTTTTTTTTCCAAGACTTGATTTTATTACTTGTATAGTTGAATTTTAATATATTCTCCTATTTGTTTTCTATTTACCTATTCACTCTTGGCTGTTTTCTTCTTTTCTTGCTTTCTTTTGGGCTAACCAATATTTTTTTGGAATTCCATTTTATATCCTCTACTGGCTTTTGGTTACAAGTTTTTGCATTTTTAATTAGTCGCTCTAGAGATTACAGTATGCGTCTTTAACTAATTAGAATCTACATCAAATTAGTATTTTATCACTTCATGAATAATGTAAGAATCTAGCAATAGCATGTTTCTATTTGTTCTCTCCTCTGCATTTTGTGCTGTTGGGTATTATATTTTACATCTGTATATATGTTATGCACCCCACAATACATCATGATTTTTGTTGTTTTACATAATTTCTTCAATTTTTTAAGGTCTTTCATATTTAACCAAATATTACTCTATTTCTTCCTGGAGGTCCATGCTTTTACTTAAAGTGTTCCTTTTCAATCTGTAAATTGTGCTTTCTATTTCCTATACTGTGGATCTTTTAGCAAAGAATTCTCTCATTTTAAATTGTCTTAAAATGTCTTTATTTGGTTTTATTTTTCGGTGATGTTTTCAATGAACCATTAATGTCTTCCGTGGTTTCAAAGTTGGCAATTATTTGCCCCAGAACTTTAAAGCTGCTATTTCATTGTAATTTTGGCTTCCGTGGTTTGTGTTTAGAAATCAGCCTTCAATCTTACGGTTGCTCCCTGAACATATTGTATCTTTTTTCTCTGGCCGATTTTAAGATGTTCTGTTTATCTTTGATTTTCAGCAATTTGACTACAATGTGCCTAAGTGAGGCTTTCTTTGTGTTTACCTTACTTAGGGTTTACTAAACTTCTTAAATATGTAGATTAAATTCTAATGTCAGTTTCAAAGAAATTGTTGGTAACTATCTTCTCAAAATTGCTCCCGACCTCTTCTTTATCTCCTCCTTTTTTGGATTTCTAATTACACATATGTTAGATGATTTGACAGTGTTCCACGTATCTCTCACATTCTACTCCGTTTTTCAGTTCTTTGTTTTTTCTCTGTGTTTAAGATTGAATAATTTTTTAAATTTCCTGAGCATTTTGTCTGGAGCATTCAGCTATTGTAAGCCATTTCAAATGTTGTATCTTTCCTTCCTAGAATATCAGAAAGTTCTTTTCTTTTACTTTGAAAACTCTTGAATTTTGTCATCATTTCTTAATTTTCCATCATTTTTAAAGATTTTCCATAATGTATTTATGACAGCTATTTCAAAATACTTGTCTGTTTATTGCAACGTTTTCATCATGTGTTCTTGCTTCCACCGAATAATTTTTTTCTCCATTATGAGTCAATTTTTTCTATAGCTTTCCATATCTCATAATTTAATTTTGTGCCACAATTTCTGTATTTTAAAAATGTTAGATAATTATATATATTATATATATACACACACATACACATACACGTATACATATATCCCCCTTTACAAAGGCATGCTCTTTTCTCATTAAGCAAGTAGTGTGAGAGGCTGACTGCTTTGATATAATCAGGAACTGAATTGTGTTCCTGTATTGAGGTTGATTTGCTGCCTTATTTAGTATCATTTTACTTCATGTTAAAATGGACAAGAACATTCTTGTGTTTATTGCTTTGTGTCCTTGTGTTTATAGTCCTTAGTGTCAGAATACCTGTCTCCTAAGTATCATACTCTGTGGAAAAGTTTTACCTCTGCCTTTCCAGCCCAGCCTCTCTGGCCTTGACCCCAAGAACATCCTTAAAGGAAAATTGATAGTGAGGAGCCAGGGCACCATCAGAGAGTTTAGGATTCCTGAGATTCTTGTAAGTCACACTGGCCTGCATGCTCATTAAAATATTACCAGTTTCTTCTTTCTTCTCAGCTAAGGGAGGCCCACCTTCTTCCCAATTATTTTACTTGTGCCCAACATGACAAATGCAACCAATAAAAATAATAGCTACCAATTTCCATTTATCCAGAAAAACTCCTTCCTCTGTGGAAGTTGTTGCTTTAGTTTTCTTATAGCCACAGCTTTCCTCTGCCCTTCCACACATATGGTATTATAGTTTATCTGGTTTTCTCTAGTTGGTGAAGTGTAAGTTTGCTGTAACTTTCTACATCCTAACCAGACGTGGACCTAACTTACTTGTAATCAAAAAATAATTTTAATGTTTCAAAATGAGACGAGTAAGCGTATTTGAAGAGTGTGTGTGTATATATATAATCTTGTTTATATTTATATTTATGTGTGTGTGTGTGTGTGTGTGTGTGTGTATTTCCCCTCTAATCAGCCATTCCATCTCACAGACTCCTAAGAGATTAATGTTCCTTAATTAGGATATATGACAAAGAATAAGCAATAAATTGACTGGCTATTGTGAATACAAATTAGCTCACCAAGTCATAGACAAATCCTTAAAATTCATAGGTGTAAATTTAAGTAAAGAAAGCATTTCTTTACATTGTTTAAGAAGCTCATTACTGCTGCCCTTTGTACATCCATAAGTAATAAAGAAAAAATAATTAAAAAGTAACAACTTCTGCATGGGTTATAGGAAATGATTGAGTTGATGGAATTTAAGTTGTATCCCTAATTTTCAAAGTTGTGATCATGGACAACCATACCCTCCCACACCCAGCAGCTTGGTGCAATGGTCAGAGATTGGACACTTGATACCAGACCCCAGCTTTGGATTCAGGTCTCAGCAAGGCAATACTCTTCCTTAATGCTAAGGCACAGATATCATTTTTATGTCTCTTGGTTATTTTCTGGTAAATGGAATTGATCATATCCACCACTAGTTGATGCTTGCAAAGAGCATGGCTCACTTAAGGGCAGCATTTTTACATATATATAAATATATAGTTATATATATATATATATATATATGAGCTCTTTTTTTTAATTTTAAAAACAAACAACTCTACAACTTCAAATCCAAAGTATGATTACCATTTTTTAAAGAAATTATTCCAAGTAAGTCAAGGTTATTTAATGAGATGCACAAGGACATAAAGACAAATAGGCAAATTTATTATAGTAAAGGGGACTTCTTAAACAGTTGTTGACTTAGGGATATCGACAGACCAAATTTCAAAATTATTATACATAAAATCTTGATATTTTAAAAATAAAACCAGAAAAAATGGTATTATATTTTCTTTCTTTTCTAAGAAAAATCTTTCTCTAATCTTAGTCTAAGATTTGTGTGTGTGTGTGTCTATATATATGTATATATACATATACATATATATCTGTCTATATGTATCTGTTATATGTATATGTATCCATCTATATCTATATCTATATAAACACATATATGTTTATATATAGAAATATCTCTATCTATATAGAAATATCTATTATCTGTAAATATGTATATTTCAGAACAACTCAATTCCCTTTAATAATCAAGCTATTGATGAATGTACTTTTTCATTAGAGTCACTGGAAGATATTTCTTTTCTAAGCACAAGACTTTCATTCTTCTTCTTCCATTCCAAGGAATAAAATCTTTTCCTATACGTCTATGACAGAAATTAGCTTTTTAAATTTATTTTAAAGTAAAATTTTCCTTTAAATCTTCATTAAATTAGATTCAATTTTTGGGAAAGTAAGGACTAATGTAATAGTCTAATATTCCATTTCTTTTTCAGGGGAGAATTATATATTATAAATTACCTTTTTCATACAGAAATTTCAAATTACCGTTTTCACTAAAATTTTTAAAACTCTTCAGATTGGATTAGAACGCTGTACAAAATAACTCATTTCTAAGTGTTCACAGAAAGATATTAATGACTCGGGGAAAAAAAGAGATTCTTTTATTAAGTTTAACATCCTGGCAATTGAAAAATTAAAGATATGAGTCAAAACATGAAAAGAAATTTTTCTAAAATATTTCATTAACTTAGTAAATGAAAGATAATAAAATAATAATGATTGGTTACCAAAAATGATATAATAACATGAGATGAAGAGCAAGTTCACAGTTTGATCAGTCAAATAGGCTCATTTTTGTCACAAATAAGGTCGCAGTTTAATCTGACTATATTGGTTGTCAATATAGTCTCTTTGGACTATATAAAATGACATTAAATAATGGCATGTGGAATATTCTCATTTTACATTATATTTTTATATTTTGTATTCATATTTATTTACATATTTACATTTAAATTGGTTTTCTGAAAATTAAGAAAAAATTGACTAGATAACTTAAACAAACAATACATTTCACTCCTGCTTCTTAATCCAAAAACTAAGATCACACTGTAAAAGAAACTTCAAGATATTTCACATTTTAAATTCTCAGACATGACTGTCGAAATCTAACCATAGTGACTTAATGATGATAATATGGCACTAAATGGACACTTAACTTTGTATTTTAAAGGTAATCTCAGAGAGAAATTATGTTTTTTGCCTCATAACTCATGAAGAATCTTGCCTTTATCAGTTAATCTTTAAAAAATTTAAATATGTGGTGCAGTAAATGAGTGTTTTCCCATATAAAGTAATCAAAGTGGCATAAGAATCAAAAAATATCATACCACTGGTCAATACATACAAAGAATTTTTCTCTGATGATGATTCGAAGAAATTTTTGTCACAATGTCTAAGGACTTCTTATTATGTCAATCTTACTTGTTTAAGTAAATCCTGGAATCGTGTGGTCCAAAACTGTGTTGCCTACTATATATATTTTTATGCATAATCTTCCCTCAGGCCTTCTATGCTGTTCAGTTTCATCCTATAATACTTCTTACCATTACAAGCGTATAACCGTCCTTTGCAAACAGAGTAGGGTGGAAGTTACACTGACGACACTAATTAGTGTGTAACTAGGTGTGCCATTGAACGTCCTAATCTGTTTTTCATTATCTGTAAATAAGAGGGTTTGTTGGACTGAAAATATCTATGGGACTGGTTCCTTAGAGCTCTACGTGTAGAAATATGTGTGTTGTCTTGCTGTTGGCTGAGAGCTTCCCATCCAAAAAACAATTTGTTACTTTTGGTCCAGCCCAAGGTGCCACATTTCCTTTCTACTTCAGCATTTCCACATCTACATAACTATTACACCATTGTTTGAAGAGCTTTTCACTGATTCCCGCTCTAAAATCCTCTACCACCAGGCATTTGGTGATTTTAGTTGGCTCTACCCACCTTGGGAGGACAGGCACACAGCATAGCCGCCTGACAGCCAGCCTTTCTATCACGTTTGCCCACCAGCTCTCTCCTCAAAGAAACAAACACATTTCCCCCCTCCTCACTACTGACTACCCTTCAACTTTGATATCTCTAGGAAGGCTTCTCCCCTCACCTAAGGCCCTCTTTACCTTCCACCCCAAAGGTGTTTATGAAAGCATTTGCTTCCAAAAAGAATGCAGCTGACTTCCTAAGAGGAATTATGGTAATAAACATTCTTTTCTATTTTATTATCATTTGCTTTGATGTAAAACATCCTTCCAAAATCATCCTTCCAAAATTTCAGGAATTATGTAAGATAATAATAATAATAATAAAGCAGCTCCTCCCCCCTGCATTCCCATGGTTTTGTTAAAATCTGATCATTGTTTCTCTCAATCTCCATCTTTCTAACCTCTATTTTTATTTAATATGATGAAGCACATTTCCCTTTTCTCTTTTTTCAGGGCCGGGGTTTCCTTAATCATTTTTGATTTGTGGCTATGAGAACCAAACACATTTGGCCATTATGATTCCTTTTGCTTTGAAGAAAATAAACTGCTCTTCTTGAATATGGCCAATATCAATAAATTAAAACAGGAAGATATCTTGATCAGGATTTGGAAAAAAATATGGTCTAAAAATCAGTACCTTCTAAGCCACTGTTGTGAAGCAAATATTCTTCAGTATGGAACACACGTCACTAATAGTTCAAGATTCACAAATTTAGACAAATGAAATATTTTGCAGCTGATTCAACATTATTTTTGCAAGTGATTTTTGAACACCTAAACATTGGCCAGGGAAAATTATTTCATGAAACGACTTAAGATTTCCAAATAAAACATACAATTAACTCTACTTTGAACAGAGTATGATCTAGAAAGAATGCATACTGAAATATAAACTATTGGATGGGATTAAAACTGCCACAATTCACTGTTTTAGGCAAAGTGGGTTACGATTTGTAATATGCACTTTTGACATCACCATCCAAATGTAATGCCTTTATTTCAGTCAGAAACAAACAGGTATAAATATACGTTATATAGATTGCATAGGCATCTATAAAAGCTTTTAAACTATCCCTATAAAGCTGCTGTACTAGATATAGATTGAAAGAATCCATTATTAAAAGAGGGATCAAAACAGGCTGCAATTATGCCCAGTTAATCCCCTCAAAACAGTGTGGTATTTCTTCACCAGAGTAATTATTTGCACAGGAGAGAAAATAACAACCATATAGAACAAATTAAAACTTTACCTTCAGATGCTACCTCAATTGTTATGCAGATTTCACTCTGTGCATTCAGTGACCAGCAAGAGAATCAAATAATAAGATTTTTCTTCTCTAATCAAAATATTTTAATATTATATATTCCCAAATCATTGAAAATGGTTATAACATTTTACATATTTCCTCTTTTCTATTACCATATACATTTGAGCACACTTAAAGGATGTCTTTAAATACCCATGTATTAAAAGGGTGAGCAAATACATCAAGCATCTTTAGAATTTCTGTAGGCTGCACCTGAATGCATGTGCAAACACACATCAAATGACCACTGCCGTGTACAAACTGCTTGTTTAGGCTTTTTTAAATACGACGATCACATGTTTAAATGTCATGCTGGGATTTAGTTAACTAAGGTGGCAGGTTCTTAAGATGGAGAATTTATTATGTTGAAATTTTCCAAATGCAGGACTGAAAAGGAAAAAAATCTGTCAACTTTTATTTATCTCCAATATAAATACAGGCAATTTAGTTCTTCCCCAAAATACAGGCGGATTAGATGAGTTAGACAGTAGTCAATTCATTTTGCATAGGAATGGCTCATTAAAAAAAAGGGCCCTGCATTTGTATTAAGCTCTGATTGGACAGAGCACAAAATGAATTTACAGTGTCACTCAGAGATGTAGCAGGACTAATGAGGGAGGAATAGTGTGGTGCAGGGTGGGTAAATCTGTGGTGTGTTCATTCATTCCTTCAGCTGGTATCGCTTGTGAAACTGAGGTGTCCCTCATTATGCATGTGTCCCAGGGGCATTCTTTAATATTTTAATAAATAACAACATCAGCCCAACAAGAAATTAATGAATAGTATCATTAATAATGAGCTGGAGTCTTGTAGTGATAGGACAGATATTAAATTGAACCACTGTGGTGCTATCTCTAGAGACTTGGGATATTTCCAGTGGCAAACAAGGCGTCTGAATGAAGCAACCACCGCTCTGTGCCAACAGCTTTTACAACAGGTTGGGAGTAATAAAAGAGGATTTTCTGCACGATAAAGTTAAGCCCTAGAAAATCTGCTGGTGTAGATCGGTGTGAAAAGTACTGCCAAACGTGATCCTTAATTAAACTTTAATTAAGATAAAGCTTTTATTTTTTTTCTCTTCCAAGAAAAGTAGCAGCCAAATGGGCCCTGGCTATTTTCTACCCAAATCTAACCTAAAATCATTTTGTATGATACCATAAAAATTATGCTCAAATAATATTAAGGTGTTGACTTAAATCCACCAAATGAGAATATTATCAGGAAATTGTTGAAGTGGCATAATTGCCCACTGCAGTGATAAGAACACGTGTGCAAATCTGGAGTCATATGAACAATGAAGGGGTTCCCTGTCTCAATTTTTCACTTTCTATTTTTTCATATTTAACCTACTTAAAAATTATCAGTTTTATTTCACCATAATGAGAATATTTTTACATTGAAAACAAAGATAATTGTTGAAATAACTTTTCAATTAACCTTGAGTCTTGGATTCTGCTCAGTTGTATAAAATTGCTCATAACTTTAATAATTCTCATTTAAAGAAATGCTTCAGACACTAAAAAAATTCTTAACCTTAGCTTTCTTTCCTCTAACTCCATGACACGTTGCTGACAGCTTTATTTATGTAAATAATTTTCTTACTGTATTTTCATAAACTGAGGTTGTATAACTTGGTTCCTGCTTCTCAGCCAAACTATAATTATGCAAAAATATGTGTTATGCTGATAACCTAATATAGTATTTGGAATAATGTTAATAAATATTTTATTCAAATATTTTAAATGTAGTAATGAATGTCATTATTGTGAAATTTCTATTTTCTACCTACCTAATTTTTTCCACATTGTAAATGATTAAAATATGTGATTTATGAAATTATTTCTAAAAATTTTAAATTCTTTTTTAACACACAAATTCTACATTTGCCATTTTAATAGAAGAAAAATGGTTGCAAGGTACACACATTACTGCAATGTTCTATGCTTTTTATCCATATGTAGTTATAGGCTTTATTACATGGTGACAGATTTTAAACAGTTTGCCTCTCTTAGTAGATAATTTCCAATTTATAAGAATTCTGATAGAAAGTGGTTTGAATATGATCTAGTTTTATTGTACCTTTGTAGTTTACCATTAAATTTTTTACACAATATAAAATTGATAGTTATGATTTATTTAAGGAATAGTTTCCAGCCAGATATTGGAGAGATGAAATCTTTAACTACTTCTGGCTAACTTCAGAAGTAAGATATCTATAAAAAGGTATCTAGGTTTTTAACCACCATATGGCCTTTGACCAGCACGGGCATGGAGTGATCCAGAACTAGTACAAACTTGTCCCAAGGAAGACTTTGTAAAGGAGATCCACCATTTTGCTCTGGCCATCTTCTTCATTTTCCTCTCTTTTGTTATTGTGTCTATACAGTCTCTAGTAAAGATTAGGAAATAACATCCCTCCAGTTCTGAATAGTGGCAATTGGATAGGATAAACTAACTAATTATCTGTAAGGGAAGCTATAATTTTATAGTAATCATTATGTTATTACAAATATCTAAGACAGATGGAGCAGTTCTGTCAATTTGTGGCTTAGTTAAGAATGAAGGTTATAGGGCTAAAGGTGTTAAGTAAGTACAATACTTTGGTGGTTCTCTCTGATATGCCTTGAAATAGTGACAAGGTGTTGCTGAGAGGAAAGTGAGTCAATGAGATGAAATGAAGAGTTAGAACTTTTCAATTTAGCAAAAAGATCATTGTTTGTGGCCCTGTCCATCTTATTTTATGTGATCCTAAATCAAGTTAATTATACATCCCCTTACAGTATGCATACACAGATCTTAAGTCAAATAAACACTTAAACTAGGTGTACTCCAAAGAACTTTGATCCTTTTCCAACTCACAAGCTATACACTTTTATTTGGCAAAGCTTAGTTTTTCACATTGAATTCCATTAAATGTTGGATCAATAGGACTTACTACCTCCAAACTGAATTAATCCAGATTTGATTCAAAGCATAATATTATAACTGCATTGTATTAGATGTCATTATGGTTTCAATACCACAGTGTCATTGTTACCATAACAGCTGACAAAGGGATATTCTAATAGTACAGTTGAGACCCTACCATTTGTATGATATACTCTTAGAATATAATCTTAGCATATGTGTATTATTTGTAATCCCCACCTTGATTTCTATAATTCATATGCAACATAAAGGAATTCCTCCTACAGAGGAAAAAGATGTTCACTACAGAATTACCTAAAATAGAAGAAAATATGGACTATCCACAAATTATAACAGCTGGCATCATCAAGTGAAATGTATGACAGACTATTGGGTAAGAATTTAATTGGAAAAATAAAAATTTAAGAAATGATAAAATGATAAATACTTTAATCATAAGGTAAATATTTTAAATTAAACTCAAAATTAATATAAAGAAAGAAAAGATAGATATACGGATATTCATAGAAGCATTATTCACAATGGCAAAAACTTAGAAATCATCAGAAATGCTCATCAGAGAAGGATAGATATATAAATTTATTAGAACATTATATAGTTGTTAAAATGACTCAGCTACATTGGCATGCAACAATATAGTTGAATTTGAGCATTATTAAATAAGAAAAGAAAGTCTAAAATAATTAGGTTTAGCATTATATGTTTTGTATTATTCTAAAAATAATACCTGGGACACCTTGGTGGCTCAGTAGTTTGAGTGTCCCACTCTTGATTTCGGCTCAGGTCATGATCTCGTGGTTCATGAATTTGGGCCCCAGGTCAGGCTCTGCACTGCAGAGCCTGCTTGGAATTCTGTCTCTCTCTTGCTTTCTCTCTGCCCCTCCTCCACTCTCTCTCTCTCAAAATAAATAAATAAACTTTAAAAAATTAAAAATAATTAAAAATAAAAATATATCTATCAAGTCAGGGAAGATTCAGGCATTATTTATGCCCAAAACATCTAGGCAGAAAAATAAAAAGTCATCTATGAGGGGAAATAAAAAGCACAAGCTTATAATCAACATGACTGTGGAGTCAAAATTCTACTGCATTTATTCATTCAACAAACATTTATAATGTAAAATAAAACAATTATAATGATAATAACTTACATATGGTAGGATTAAAAATAAGATAAAGCTGAAATACAAGACAATCGTGTCATGGAAATGCAAATGTAAACAAGAGGTTTTAGTTAAAATATGCTGATTATTATATAGTATGGAGAAGACAGAGTTGCCCATGGGACATAGTAGGTAAGGTGTATCTGCTAAACCACGATACTAGTAACCTTTCCAAGACCATAAGAGTGAAAAAATAACTTTTAAAAGAGTGGAGAGAAAAGGCTTTGTGGGGTAGGGGTGGGAGGGAGGCAAAAAAAAAAAAAATCTATAATGCAATAAAAAGTCATTTGGAAGAGAAATAAGTAAAGAAAGAATATTACAAGTAAAACTTATAGAACCATAATTTATATATATGAGTTTTCCTAATAAATGTAAAAAGATAAAACTTTCCTTTTAAGACAAAATTTCTAAGGTTTGATTTTTTAAAATCTGTCCCCATGTTCTTTATAGGAGACATACCTAAAACCAGGAAAATACTAACCCAAAGCTGCCGGTATGACAATATTAGTATGAGACAAATTGGTCTTTAAGATATAAGTAATTTGGGGTGTGGGGAGGAGAAAGGTCATTCAGTTAAAATCAATATAATAATTCATCAGGGAAATATAATAATGCTATTCATGCAAATATACTAAAAGTAGTATACTCTGGGTGATAAAACATTGGGATTTTGGTATTTGTATATTTCTTCTGAATGTTTAAGTATTTCACATTGACTATGTACTTTTTTAAAAATCAAGGATAAAAAGACTTTTTACAATACTACTCATTTTTTGTTCCTTTTTTTTAAATTCACGTTAGTTAGCATACAGTGCTGTCATATCTTCAGGAGTAGAATCCAGTGATTCATCTCTTACATATGACACCCAATGCTCATCCCAAAAAGTGCCCTTCTTAGTGGCCATCACCCATTCAAGCCATCCCCCACTCACCTCCCCTGCAGAAACCCTCAGTTTGTTCTCTGTATTTAAGAGTCTCTTTTGGTTTGCCTCCCTCTGTGTTTTTATCTTATTTTTACCTTCCCTCCCCTATGTTTATCTGTTGAGCTTCTCAAATTCCATGAGTGAAATCCTATGGTATCTTTCTCTCTTTGACTCTTCTAATCATGAGCTTGAGTATTAATAGTAAAATTGGAGAAGAAAAAAAAAACACATACGAAAGAGGTTTTGAAATAAACCATACTAGGACTTTTTAACTGATTAGATATTGGCAGATAAGAAAAAAGAGGGTTGGAGGATTCTTCAGTTTGGTCTGACCAGATATGAGTCATTAACAGGGACAGGGAAGATAAAAGGAAAAAAGACATTTGAGTTTAGAGTGATGACAAGACACAAAGCAGAAATGTCCAGCCATTTTTTAAAATGTTTATTTATTTATTTTGAGAGAGGAGAGAGAGAGAGACAGAGAGAGACAGAAAGAGAAAGCTGGGGAGAGGAAGGGAGAGAGACAGAGAATCCCAAGTGGCAGCCTGAGGGCTCGATTCCTCGAACTGAAAGATTGTGACCTAAACTGAAATCATGACATGGATGCTTAATGACTGAGCCACCCAGGTGCCACCAGCAATTGTTTTTTACACTTTATGAAAACATTTTTAAATAGAACCTGCAAGAGGGTTAATAAGTTGTTTAGATTTCAAAGCCTTTTATTAACTAGCACTCTCCTACTTCTGCAGGCTTAAATTGAAGACAACAATAACAAATCCTTAGCAAAAATACAAAAATAAATGAATGGCAAATTACAAACTAATTTATCACATGTTATCTCATTCATGCTATGAAGAAGAAAAAAAGTATCATTGTAAGATCTATTTTACCACTGAGGAAACTGAGATTGATGGTTATTAAGAATTTTGCTCTAGGTCTTTTCTGGTTACATAACATTTTAGAATGGTTTGTTCTAGCTCTGTGAAGAATGCTGGTGTTATTTTGATAGGGATTGCATTCAATATGTAGATTTCTTTGGGTAGTATCAACATTTTAACAATATTTGTACTTCCAATCTAGGAGCATTGAATATATTTCCTGTGTGTGTGTGTGTGTGTGTGTGTGTGTCTCTTCTTCAATTTCTTTCATGAGCTTTCTATAGTTTTCAGTGGGTAGATTTTTCACCTCTTTTGTTAGGTTTATTCCTAGGTATTTTATGGTTTTCGGTGCAATTGTAAATGGGATTGATTCCTTGAATTCTCTTTCTGCTGCTTCATTATTGGTATATAGAAAGAACCCTGAATACCCAAAGCAATCCTGAAAAAGAAACCAAAGCTGAAGGCCTCAAATTCCAGTCCTCAAGATGTATTACAAAGCTGTAATCATCATCAAGTATGGTACTGGCACAAAAACAGACACACAGATCAATGGAACAGAATAAAGAACCCAGAAACGGACCCACAAACATATGGCCAACTAATCTTTGACAAAGCAGGAAAGAATAAAGATAGTAACGTCAGCAAATGGTGCTGGGAAAACTGGACAGTGACATACAGAAGAATCAACCTGGACCACTTTCTTACACCATACACAAAAATAAACTCAAATGGATGAAAGACCTAAACATAAGACAGGAAGCCATCAAAATACTAGAGGAAAAAGCAGGCAAAAATCTTTTTGACCTCAGCTGAAGCAACTTCTTACTCAAAATGTCTTCAGAGGCAAGGGCAACAAAAGCAAAAATGAATTATTGAGACCTCATCAAGATAAAAACTTCTGCAAATCAAAGGAAACAATCAGCAAAACTAAAAGGCAACTGACTGAATGTGAGAAGATATTTGCAAACGACATATTGGATAAAGGGTTAGTATCCAAAATCTATAAAGAACTGATCGAACTCAACACCCAAAAAGCGAATAATCCAGTGAAGAAATGTGCAAAAGACATGAATAGACACTTTTCCAAAGAAGACATCCAGATGGCTAACAGATGCACGACAAAATGCTCAACATCACTCATCATCAGGGAAATACAAATTAAAACCACAATGAGATACCACCTCACACCTGTCAGAATGGGTAAAATTAACAACACAGACAACAAAATATATTGGCAAAAATGCGGAGAAAGAGAACCCTTTTGCACTGCTGGTGGGAATGCAACTGGTGCAACCACTCTGGAAAACAGTATGGAGTTTCCTCAAAAAATTAAAAATAGAACTACCCTATGACCCAGCAATTACACTACTAGGAATTTATCCAAAGGATACAGGTATGCTGTCTCAAAGGGACACAGGCACCGCAAAGTTTAGAGCAGCATTATCAACAATAGCCAAAGTATGGAAAGAGTTCAAATGTCATTGACAGATGAATGGATAAAGAAGATATAATACACACACACACACACACACACACACACACACACAATGGAGCATTACTCAGCAATCAAAAAGAATGAAATCTTACCATTTGCAACACGGATGGAGCTAGAGTGTATTATGCTAAGTGAACTTAGTCAGTTAGAGAAAGGCAAACACCATATGACTTCACTCGTGTGGAATTTAAGATAAAAAACAGATGAACATAAGGGAAGGGAAGCAAAACCAATATAAAGACAAGGATGGGGACAAAACACAAGAGACTCTTTTTTTTTTTAATTTTTTAATGTTTATTTATTTTTGAGAGACAGAGTGTGAGTAGGGGAAGGTCAGAGAGAGGAGACACAGAATCTGAAGCAGGCTCCAGGTTCTGTCAGCACAGAGCCTGACATGGGGCTCGAACTCACGAATCAGGAGATCATGACCTGAGCCTAAGTCGGCCACTTAACCGACTGAGCCACCCAGGTGCCCCGAGACTCTTAAATATAGAGAACAAACTGAAGATTGTTGGAGAGGTCATGGGTGGGACGGGAGATTGGCTAAATGGGCAGGGGGCATTAAGGAGGAGTTTTGCCTTCTCAAAGATGAGCACTGGGTGTTATATGCAGCAGATGAATCACTGGATTCTACTCCTGAAATCATTATTGCACTATAGCTAATAGTTGGATGTAAATTAAAAAGTAAATAAATAAAACATAAAATAAATAAAAAATAATAAAAAAGAACTTTGCTCTAGGGCCTAGAACTTAGGTCTTCTAATTCTTTGTCCAGAATTGTAAATAATGTCCATACAAGGTCAGGCCAATCTATCAAAACAAAATAAGATCCTTCCTAAATGATTGATAGATTCAGGGATATTTTAAATCAGAACCTCCGTAAGACATTATTTTTATCATTTAAATTAATTTTCTATTTCTACAATTCTATCCTTGATTTCTTTCTTCCCTGTTTCTAAATATGAATTTAATTTTGACATATTTTCCACTGTGTTAACTAGTTTCATTATTCGGAAAATAGTCTACAAATGTTAGAACAAAAATATGGGGCATTTGGAAGGGAAACCTCATTATTTTTGTTTTATTATCCCATATATTATTGTCATGAACATAGTGTCAACATTCTCGAAATAGAATCATTAACTCTCACTTGTGTCTTTTACAACAGCATAACTGAATCAATGTGGGGCAGTAGGTATATAATTTTATGCATGTTATATGTTTTCTTTTTCCTCTATTTCTGGCATTGGTATTACTTTCGATCCCTGTTTATAATACTGAAGAATACAAACCTAAAATGGGTGCCAAATATCATTATTTCTATAAAAATTAAAGATTAAAAAGCTAATTTTTAAAACAACAACATACCCTCTCATCATCGTTAATAGACCGGGGGTCTTGTTGTCAGCCCTCCTTTTATTAATAGATCCGTTCAAGTGGCAATATTTGAAACACATCTAATGGTTTTGGTCATAGAGCACTGATGCAGGAGTCTCTGAAGTCTTGCCCTCCTTATTTATGATTGATGGAAAGTCATCAAATGTACAGAAGAAATGCCCATTTAGAGAATCCATTGTCTACTATTTGACTAATAATTCGTTTTTCTTTTTTTTTTAATGAGCTCTATGCCAATATGGGGCTTGACCTCAGGACCTGGGATTGAGAGTCACATGCTCTGCCGACTGAGACAGCCAGGCACCCCAACTAATACTTCTTTGAACTTAGAATTATAATCACCTTTATTCTGCTATGGTCTGAATGTTTGTGCCCCATCTCCCAAATTCATAGGTTGAAATCCTGACCCTCAAGGTAATGGTATTAGGACCTGAGGTTTTTGAGAAGTGATTAGGTAATAAGGGATTGGGATTCATGGCCTCAAAAAAGAGATTCCAGTGAGCTGGCTAGTCCTTTCCACCAAGTAAGGACACAGCAAGAAAGTGATTATCTATGACCAAGAAAGTGGGTCCTCACTAGACACACAATCTGCCAGTGCCTTGATCTTAGACTCCCTGGCCTTCAGAACTGTGAGAAAGAAACACCTGCTGTTTACAAGTTATTCACTGTCTGGTATTTTCTTTCAGTAGCCCAAACAGACTAAGACACGCCCTTTAGGCAGGAGGAGTTTTGCCTTCTCGAATGAACCTTTGTTTCTGGCCATGGGTATTTGTGCTTTCCGAATTTACAGACTGGCTGCAAAAGAGTGTGTTGACACTGACAGCTGGATTTTGAAAGAGTTTCCCACTAGACCTTTGACTTGTGCTCTTTGTGCCAGTTTCTGCACCCAGAATTATGTGTGGGCACAAACTGCACCAAGGATATAGAAACTGTGAGCACTTATATTTTCAAAATGAGGTCAGATGGCTAATCGCGCTGGCAACTGGTCATCTGTTGGCATAACTACCTAACTCCGGCACAGTTGTTTGTATTTGCGATTTGAGGTCCAAAATAATTGAGGCCACAACTATAGAGATTGAAGAAAGGAGCTCATTGCTTTTAGATTTCACTCCCCATCTTTACTTCTGTCAACTAAACAGCTTCTCTGTCCTCTCACAAATAGAATGCTTATTTTATTCCAGCAGGAAGTACTGAGGAAGATATTCAGCATACTGATAAATTATGGAGTAAAGATATTATTTTTATTGAAGTGTATTATTAATTAGGGCATAATGAAATAGCTAGGTGGCCTTTTCAATTGACAGCTAGGAGTTAAAATTCTGAAGAGCTGTTTATTACAGAGTACAAATGGCATCAAGATCCCAAAGTAGAGTATGAGGAAGGTAGGCCTGCCTGTATATGCACTAAATATTCTCATTTCTGTCAACTCGATCATGCAGCTATGATGCACTAGCCACCAAGTCTTTTCTGATAGCTTTCTCCTAGCTCTTCATTTCCTCTGCAGAGAACAGATAGAGTGGGAAGTCCTCTATTTGCCTGACATAAGTCAGTCTACACCACAGTAATACAATAAAATCATAGCCGTGGTCTTTGTGAAAGTCACACTTTGTTTAAATGGCAATAGTGTCTTTTATGCCCCCCACTCAAAAAAATCAAGCCTGTAGAATGGGTATTGATCCACATACTCTTAAATTATTTCATGAGTTTATTAAGGGAGAGTGAAGGCTGTGACGATGTCAAGTGCTATATACGATGCTATGCCAATGCTGTACCTACTTTTCTGTGCATCACTTCTATACCCATATCCATTTAAAGATGTGTGTATCTGTGCTTCTGTGTGTATATACACAACGGAGAATGCTATTTAGGTCTCTAAATGATTTCTCCCTGCCCTTAATCTGTATTTAATCAGGAAACCATTCTGTAATGAGAAAACTGTTCATTTTAGTCTTTTATGTTTGCGATCCCAAGGTTCCTCCTTAGTGATTACATTTAGTAACTCCCTTTCGCTGTCTGAAAGCACAGGCAGTTTTTCCATAATAAAAACTGGATTAGCATGTATCAGGAAGAGACACCACCAGCTGTCACTTTGAAATCAGACCACTCAGCCCTATTTGAGATGACAATGGATAAACCGATAAGTGACAGGCAGTTTTCCTATATTTATCTAGTAAGTGGTTAATATAGGATAACACTTTCTGTAATAAAGCTATAAAAAGGGTCAAAGCAGAAGAAAGTTCCATTTGAATATGATAAACATTATTGGCAGAGAAAAATTCACCATAGGGCATGATATTACTTAATTTATTCAGTTGAGCTGTTATAATTGTCATTAATATCTCTACTTCTCTTTCCTTATGCCTTGCTATCTTCTCACTTGATAATATTCAGAGTTATAATACATTTGCTGTGCAAATTTGCAAATACATATGTTTAAAGACAGAATCCCAAATGATTAAAATTTAAAAAAAAAACCTTTTTCTTAGGATTTCTGAAAAATATGGCATTTCAGAGACTTCTCTGAAAGTGAAATTAATAGAGAAATTTTAATTCTCACTATATTTAGCAAATAATATGCTTCAGGCAGATCTCAAATATTGCTTAACACTGTTAAACTCTTCCTGACTTCAGGAAAACTAAGATAAAGGACAAATGACCAGTATATACCAACGAGAGATTTAGGAAGCTCTTACCATTGACAATGGCTATCAGTAATCAGGAAATTAGGAGAGCGTGATACTCTGATCATCGCCATTCAGAATAATGATTTTGGAGATTTAAATGATGATTATTGGATTTAGGGCCTCTCAGTTAAACAATTTTGTTTTCAATTTCTCTTCATTAATTGCTTAAATTAAAAAATAAACATACTCTTTTCAAATATTGAAAAAAGATATATATTAAGAAAAAGCTAATAGTCCTCTCCATCACCATCCCTTCATTTCCACCCTCTCGGCTAATTTATATTACCAGATCAGTATCTGTCTTTACATGGTTTTGTCCACGTGTTATCATCCCTATGTTGAAGAGGAGATCAGCACAGAGAGGTTAAGTAACTTGCAAAAGATAGAGATAATACAACCAAGGTTTCAACAAAAGCAGTCTACATCCAACATCTGCAGGAAACCATTGTGTTAAAAGGCTGCTTCTGTTAGATTTGGTGATTGAATTAATGGGGTGAAGTAAAAGTTAAAATTGATTCCCCAATTTTGTGCAAGTGAGTTATGTCATTAACAGATATTGGTCACAAATCTGTTGGAAAGAGGTTTGGAGTAGGAGTAATAGAGTAAATTCATTTGGGTGAATTTAGTTACATTCTTAAAAAAACATTTGGGTTTCAAATATTACTAAGATTTCCAGCTGTCAGTGTTCACCATATTGCATTATTATCATGCAGAGACGAAAGGTGTCTGGGTGGATACATAGAAATGAGAACACCAGCATACAGGTAGTACTTATAACCCTGTGTGAAAGACAGACATCAGATCACTTGATGAAACCATGAAAGCTTCAAAGAACAAAAAACTAGAAAAGAACTACTCAGAAATCTATGACCAAAAAAAGAAAACAAATGGAGTCATGGAAGCCAAGGGAGTCAAGAGTTGCACAAAAAGTAGTCAAACATGTCTATTACTTCAGACAGGCAAATTAAAGGAAAACTAAAAAGACAACATTAAATGTAGCAGTTGGAAAATGACTCCACATTTTTACAGAACAGTTAGTGGAGAGGTAAATAAAGTGGGATGATGAAGGTAGACGATGCTTTCCTACAACTAGCTGGGGCAGAGATTCGTAGCCCAAGGGCATTGCAGGGTCAGTATAGCTTCATTTCTATTGTTTTGAGTGGTTTTGCTTCATTTTAAGCAGGAGGAAATTGTGTATATTTACAAGCTGCAGGAAAAGAGTCAGGGTAGGTAGGAAGAGTGGAGAGAATAAAATCTGTCCTGCTCATCATTTTATCCCCAATATCTTCCACAGCATCTTGTACTATGTGTTCCCACACTCTCTGATGTGAAGAATAATAAATGCACAGGTTGTTCTTAGAAAGAGAATTTCACCCTCTAGAATTTTCATTTAATGGAGTATATATTTTTACTCTGAAAATTGAAAAACTATATAATAACTGAGAATCTGAGAAACGATTAGAAAGTCACTAACCTCTTATGTTCTGGTTAATACCTTCAACCTTCACCTTCCTTTTTTGGGAACAGAGTTTATAGCTTCCAGAATTTCTACCCAGTCCTAAAGCCCCCTCCCTCAGTGTCCTGGGGTACTATCATGCCATTTGGACCCAGACACCCTGACCTCACCCCCCTGCCTTTGTTTACTCTGGGATATTATATGTGTGGTGTTTACTGGGTTAAAAGACTTGGGTAGTTCAAGAGTCTGTCAGCATATACGTTCCAAAGTAGTGACATTGTCCCCATGCTCCTTCAGCCCTGGCCCGTGGTAGACACTGGGCAGAGCTGACAAGACTGCCATCCACGGCTTTGCCCCAGCAACCTGTGGCTGAATGTTTCCAGAGACTCCTCCCAAATCTAAGAAGCTAAAATATTTTAATGTTCAGATATTTTTTTGTGCCAGAATTTATACTCTGCAGGGTGATCACTAAGGTCACAGTGTAACACACACACACACACACACACACACACACACACACACAATGGGTACCTTTATGTATTAAAATGTCTTCTATATATGACATCAGAAAATATAATTTTCTAAAGTTACTATCATGCAGAAATGTAAGGATTTCCCAGTTGAACACAAAATGGTTGAGTTTGTTAATAATGCTGTTAGAATCTTAACTTTCAAATTTAAAGTTTTAACATTTAAATCTGGAGTGCTGTATTGAAGGGTTTTGGACATAAGATATTTTTAGGAAGGAGGGGATTCAATGAATAGAATCACATACACAAAAAATTGTGCTTTTTAAGTAAGAAAGGTGAAAGAACTGTCTGAACTCTCACTTCAGTGCTTATTTTGAATTTATGTTTAATTAAGTAGGCCCTTTGGAGACTCAGCTCTTTCACATATGAATATCTATTTTAAGACATCAATGAACAATTTTCCAACATTATGCTTTGTTATTTTACATTCTTCTCATGTGTGTTATTTGGCCAGTTTCTTTTTTGGTTACCTTAATGTTTTCATTTCTTTTTTTTTAAGATTGTAGATATGCTCTCAGTCATTTTTGCCATTATTTATAATACCCAAAAATAACATGAACAAGGGTTTTTTCCTTTGCCATTGTTTCACTCAAATAAGAATAAACTTAAGTTTATAAATGCAAAATATCTTAAATAGAATAGGTTATCACAGAGGATTAAGGTTTTTTCTATCTTCTGTGTGTAATTGCTGTAGGCCTGCCCTTGACTTGCTGTTTCATTAACTTGTCTATTAAGATTTAATGTAGAACTATCATGACTGAATATGGATAATATCCCATAGGTCTGTCTCAAAACACTGATGTATATGTCAAGTTCAAAATAATTATTTTTTATCATTCTGTTGCCAAGTAACATAAAATCATTCTTAAAATTACCAGAGACCTGAAAAACTTTCTTTTTGATTTCCCAATAGCCATTCACTTCCATTCTCTGTAAAAAAAACAAAAAAACAAAAAAATAATTTTGTTGGGTATGGGGCAGTCTCATGCTTTAGAGGAAGCTGGACATTTCACCAGACCCATGGGTAAGTCTTGATTAGTGAGAGCTAGTCATGGTGAATCTGGTCTCCTTGACCATGGTTGTTCAAGAATGGATTTGCAATGGAATTCTGATGGGAAAGCCTTCGGGGGAGAGAATATTTGGTATATCTCTTATAAAGAGGTACCAGAAGCATTTTCTCAGGTAGGCTTTGATTTGTGTGTCTGTGGGTAAGAACTGGAAGTTTTACAGCCCTTTTATGACTATGATAACATAAATCTGAAGTCAAAAGATAACATAATGAGGATGGCAGAGCTGAGCTATGAAAAATATCCAGATCCTTGATCATATAACATAACACTGAATTAACCAATCTTGAAATCTCCCTTCTTTGCTCCTTGTTCAGTAAAAAATGAGATTAACAAGGTCATAAGATACAAACAAGGCCAATATAAAACTTTAATAATATTCCTATATATTAGTAACACACAATTGGATTTTTAAAATGTCATTAGATTAAATATTTAGGGATAAATTTAACTAGATATGTATGATGCTTATGCACTGAAAACTACAAGATTTTGGTGAAAGGAAAGAAAGAAGACCAAAACAAACTGATTTATTGATTTCAGTGCAATCTCAATCAAAATCCAAGCTGGATTGTTGGTGGAAATTACAAGCTGATTCTAAAATTTTCTTGGAAATGAAAAAACTTAGGATAACCAAAATAATTTTGAAAAAGGACAAAATTGGAGGTCTTACTCTCCTCTATATCAAGACCTACAATTAAGCTATGTTAATCAGTGTGGCATTGACAAAAGAATAGACAGATAAGTCACTG
This sequence comes from Cryptoprocta ferox, assembly GCA_028646485.1. Classification (NCBI taxonomy): domain Eukaryota; kingdom Metazoa; phylum Chordata; class Mammalia; order Carnivora; family Eupleridae; genus Cryptoprocta; species Cryptoprocta ferox. The sequence continues at coordinate 35,267,800 of CM053578.1, forward strand.
TAATCAACTGTGCCAACGTAACTCAAGGGACAAAAGTAACATTCTAATAAATAGTTCTGGAATGGTTGGGTACTTATATACCAAATAGATAAAACTTTACCTTTCCACACACCATTTGCAAAAATTAACCTGAAATGGATCACAGATCTAAATGTAAAAGCTGAATCTCTAAAGCAAACAGAAGGAAACAGAGGAGAAAATCTTCATAACTTCAGGACAACCATGGTTTCTTAGATATTATTCCAAAAGCTGAATCCATACAAGAAGGAAATTGATACACTGGACTTGAACCAATAAATAAATAAATAAATAAATAAATAAACAAACTTACTCTCTTAAAAAAAAGAGGAAGACTTCAATCCTTCTTTAAATTCTGTATTTGGAAGGCAAACAACTTCATTTTTAAAATGAACAAAAATTTGGGGCACCTAGGTAGCTCTGTCATTCAAGTGTCTGACTCTTAATTTCAGCTCAGATCATGATCATACAGTGGTGAGATTGAGCCCCACATAGGGCTTTGCACCGAGCATGGATCCTGCTTGGGATACTCTCTCTCCCTCTCCTTCTGCCCCTCCCCACTTGTGCTCATCTGTCTCTCTCAAAATAAATAAGTAAACATTTAAAAAAGAATAAAATTAAATGAACAAAAAGATGAGCAAAAGATTTAAATAGATGCTATCCCAAGGAATTGCAAACAGGCGCATAAAAGTCAACATAATTATTTATTAGAAAAATGTACATTAAATTCAGAATGAGATATGCCTATACACCCACCTGAATGGTTAAAATTAAAGACACTGACCATACTGAGTATTGTTGCAAATGTAGAACAACTGAAACTCTGACATTGTTTGTGGGAATGCAAAATGGTAACAGCCATCTTAAAAACAAACTTGTCAGTTTCTTATGAAGTTAAATATTCTTTCACTATATGATCCAGTAATCCCACTCCTAGATATTTCCCCAAGAGAAATAAAAATATATGTTCCCACAGAGGCATGAGCACAAATATTCAAAAAGCCTTTTTTAATAATAGACAAAAACTCGTGTCTATCAATTGGCAGATTATAAATAATTTGTCGAATGTCCCTATAATAGAATGGAAGTCAATGATGAAAAGAAAAAAAAAATCTACTGATACACAAAACAATGTAGATGAATTTCAAAACATTGTTACATGAAAAAAAACATAAAGGAAATATTTCATACTTCATGATTTTACTGATACAAAATGTAAAAATGGCAAAGATAGAAGACAGACTAGTTATTGCCAGAGGCTGCTGGTGGGTTGGCAACAAAGAAACACCAGGGGATTTATCAGAGTGAAGGAAATATGTGGTATCAGGACTGTGGCGTGGATTATACAACCAGACACGTTTCAAAATTTATTGGATTGCACGATTAAATTTGTGAATTTTATTTTATGTAAAGCTAATTTTTGTCTGCATTTCACTAGTTCCTATACCCATTTTCACCTTCCCTTGTCATTTCCAATCAGTAGAAGAATACTTAATTTTTGATCCTTGGAAAGTCTGACCATTTTGGAGAATGTAAACACTTTGAAAACTGTTTTAAATATTTGTTTACTAATTCTCACTCTCTGAATAATAGTATCTGTTCCAGGTCTTACATTTCCTTGGGAATAAAGCACTGGATTAAAGCAAGAAGCATTTGGTTTCTTGTTACAACATATAAGATGTCACTAGAATTCAGAAGAATTAAAGAATTACAACACCCTATGGTCAGTCTCTTTTCTCCTTATGCCCTGTGATCATGTAAACTCTAGTGGATAAAAATGAACCAGCACTGGTCCTCACCCTTGACATCACCCTGGGTCTCTGAATAAATTTGAAAGAGATTACCAGTCATTTTTCAGTCTGAGTTTTCTTTCTGTCTCTGTCTCTCTCTTTCTCTAGCAAACCACACAGTTTTTCATATATAAATTCCATTTTTACTTCTTATAATTAAGAAAGTTTGCAGCCTTTAAAAGTGAATTAACTACAATCTTATTCTAAAATTCAAATTAAAATGCTTTTGAGATGTGGATATATTTAGTTAACTCTTTATTGCCACTTTTTTTGGCAGACTATGATGAAACACAGTATTGGTACGGCATTTATAATGTTACTACAGCCAAGAAAAGTGAACAATTTTCTGACAAGAACTCCATCCTTATGCCTCAACAAAAGAGACTTAAATAAATCTTAGTTCTTGATCTGAAATCTGAGATGATTAAGCCAAGAAAACCACATTTGGCATTTTAACACTTTCTAGCTTTACTTCTTTTCCCACTTCCATTGTGTATTTTAGCCATTTTTAATGAAATTTTATTTTTATGCACTTTTTATTTTTATTTTTTTTCCCTTCAAATGTTTATTTAAATCCTAGTTAGTTAACATACAGTGCAGTATTGGTTTCAGGGGTAGAATTCAGTGATTCATCACTTACATGCAACACCCAGTGCTCTTATGCACTCTTAAATTACAACTATCATGGGAATCTAAGTGTTCAGCAGTAACAGACGTGTTTGAGAGACACAAAGGTATATTTTGATTCTCTTCTAACTTTAGGCATTAACGTCAACAATTCTGTATTTCATCACTTAGTTTTCTTGGATCTAAAAGGATAAAAGTAGTTATGTCACCTAATATTCACATGGTAAAGAGGACAGTTCTTTTAAACATGATAATCACACATTATCCAACAATGATCTATATTTGTGTACATAAAAGAAAATTCAGGAAGTTTTTACCTATGCTCTGAGTTTATTTTCTTAGACATGTTTTTGTAATAGATCCATCTATGCTCTCTATTTTTATAGAAGAAGACAAACCTCTCTCTTCTGACTGTTGGACATCCTTTATTTGTGCGTACCAATGCTTTTTTCTTTTGGAAACTACAAGTATTTCCAAATTATTTTCATTTCTTTCTTTACTTTAAAAGTGATAAGAAGTGAACTTTAGGAAGATGATCAATACATGAGAATCTGGATATCAAGAATCACAGTATCTTCTCAGATGTGTGTAATTCTGATCATAGCTTATAATATGCTTTTGAAATCAAACAACATGTCAAGAAAAGAGTCTAGGAGACTATTGGTAGTTTTATATATTTTTTGAAAACTAGCAATTTCAGGCCTTTTTTTTTTTCCTGTGCTCATGAAAAAAGAAATTCCATATTTTCTGGAACTGTGTTAAGATCATTTAGTAATAAGCTGCAAACACTTCTAGCTGGTGGAAAAGCTGGTCTCACAGTGCAAACAATACTTCTTGGTTTGAGAAGAGGGGGAGGCTAAAGGCCAAAGGGTAAATTCCACTTGGACTTGCTGCATATTTTTGTGGGCAGAATCAATGCCAGGATGGTCAGCAGCCTTTCCACCACCAGGCTAGCTTGTTGCTGATGGGATCAGCTTCCCTTAGAGCTGATAGAAGAGTCACTTTGAAAAACTAAATGTATTGATAAGCTGTGAGAAATGACCATGGCTTCCTTTTGTTCGATTTATGATTTCTGCATTTACTTCATGAAAACCTGCTTTGTGAAGTTTGGTCTTTGTTTTATTCAGAGTGTAGGAAGAGAAGGAGGATGTGAAGAAGAAAACGCCTGTGAAAGAGTTTGTTTATAACATTTGGTCTTATTGTTTAGAAGAATTGTGAAGCCGTTATGGAAAAGGCCAAAAATAAGGAGAAGGAGTAATTATGAAGACAATATTTTTAAGATTCCTTTTGAGAATAGGGGTAGAGAAAAAAATTAAGCCAGTTATAAAGAATATCTCCCTAAAACCAGGTTTCCTGTCTAATTAGGTTCTGGCAGAAGTTACATTGTAAAGCATTCTTCAAAACATTTGGGAATTTTTAAAAATCTCTCTACAGGGGGCTGTATTGGCAAGCACAGGCCCAACAGTGAAGAAAATGAAGGAATCAATAAGGCGTCCCAAGTCAAAGTAGTAACATTCTTGTACTATACCTCCCTAGGGATATGTCTTTTACATATTAACTTGAAGAAATAAAAATTCAAGAGCACGACAAGACTACCAAATGTGGTGAAATAGACATTGTTTTAATTCAAAGCAATTCTTATTATGTTCAACAGGTATTGATAGTATTTATCTGTGGAGGTAAAATATTGGGGGCAGCATTAAATACAAACCTCTACTGTCAAAGTGTGAAATTCAAAAGACATTGGGTGGGGATCATATATAGTGTTTTTTGTTTTGTTTTGTTTTGTTTTGCATGCATGGTTCAGACCAATGAATGTGTCAATAAAAAATAAAAAGGTTTTAAAAATATTAGTCAGGGAAGATCAGTTTCTGGTCCACACATCAAGAACTTGGAAGTGGTCACTTCAGCCTAACAAATAAAAAGCCATAAGAGAGAAGAAGATACAGGGCAAACTCTTGTCCCCAAGATTGGAGAGACTGACAGTAAAGACAAGGACTCTCTACTAATTGTGGAGGCAACCAGTACCGGCTAGGAAAGCCTGGATTGTGATTAATGAATTGTTGAAGTCTCAATATGGACAAGTAAGAGAATTAAAAACTCCAGGAGGGATCCAGTCATAGGAAAGGCACCACAGTACTGTGAGATTTACCACCAGAAGTTTGACCAGGATCCCATAGTAAATATCAAAGAAAAATGCTCTCTTGCTTCAGCAGAGGGAGAGAAAAGGAGCTATTGTTCCAAACCTCTCTGTTCTTCTTAACGAGGCCTGCCCTTAAGGGAAACGAGTTAACCAGAACCTAATCTGCTGGGGTTTTATCAAAGCCAAACTGACCTAAGAAAGAGAAACTCCCCATTCCAGACCACTCTAGCTATTTTCTCCTGCCTAAGGAGGAAGAAACAACTGAGAAGCACTTGTGAAGTTCATAGTCCAGAAGCACAGACTTACTAAAAGATTAAGAGCTATTATGAGAATACAGAACATTTCTCCCTTCTACAAAAATCCTGCAGCTAATGATACTTAATGATACTTAATAGTGATAAACTCAAAGCTTTCCCAATAAAATCAGGTAAAAGACAAAGATATCTTCTCTCATGATACTAGACAGTCTATGTAATGCAATAAGACAAGAAAATGTATGCAGTTTGAGGGAAAAAATAAAACCATATTAATTCACAGATGACATGATCATCTATGTAAAAAATTTGAAAGACAAAACACACTCCCAGAACTAATAAGTGATTATAGCAAGGTTACACAATACAAGGTTAGTACACAAAAATCAATCACTTACCTATATACCAGAAATGAACACATGGAATTTGAAATTAAAAACACTACACCTTTTATGTTAGTACTTCCCAAAAATGAAATATTGAGTTTCATAAACCATGAGATCTGCACTGTCAGCACATAGCCTGCTTGGGAATCTCTCTCTCCCTCTTTCTGCCCCTCCCCAGCTTTCATACGTGCTCTTTCTTTCTCTCTCTCTCAAAATAAATAAAAATGAATTAAACATAAATAAATTTAAAAAAGGAATCTAGACACAGACATATACCCTTCACAAAAAGTAATGCAAAATGGATCACAGACCTAAGTGTAAAACGGTAACTATAAAACTCTCAGAAGATAACATAGGAGACAACCGATGACCTTGGGTATGTCAATGACTTTTTAGATACAAACCCAAAGGGGTGATTCATGAAGGAAATAATTGATAAGCTGGACTTCATTAAAATTAAAAACTCATGCTCTGTAAAAGAGAATGTCAAGAAAATGAGAAGACAAGCCACAGACTGGGAGATTATATTTGCAAAAGACATATCTGATAAGTGGCTTCTATCAAAATATACAAAGACTTCTTAATACTCAACAATAAGAAAAGAGACAACTTGATTTTAGAATTGGAATGAAGACCTGGACAGATACCTCACTAAAGAAGGTATTCAAATGATAAATAAGCATATGAAAAGATGTCCTCCATCATAAGTTATTAAGGAATTGCAAATTTTAATGACAATAAGACACCACTAAAGACCCATTAGAATGGCTAAAATGCAGAACTCTGATACCAAATGATAACAAACATGTGGAGCAACAGAAATGCACATTTATTGCTGATGGGAATGCAAAATGGTACAGCTACTTTGGAAGACCGTTTGGTAGTTGGTAGTTTCTTACAAAACTAAATATATTTTTACCATATGATTCAGCAATCACACTCCTTGGTGTTTACCCAAAGGAGTTGAAAATTTACATTGATGAAAAAACCTGCACAAAAATGTTTACAGCAACTTTATTCATAATTGCAAATAATTAGAAGCAGCCTAGATGTCCTTTAGAATGTGACTGGATCAATAAACTGTGACACATCCAGACAATGAGATATTATTTAGCACTAAAAAGAAATGAGCTACCAAGCCATGGAAAGACATGGAAAAACCTTAAAAGCACATTACTAAGTGAAATAAATCAATCTGAAAAGTCTACATACTGTATGAATTCAACTGCATGACGTTCTGATAAGGGCAAAACTATGGAGACAGTAAAAAGATTAGAAGTTTCTAGGGGTTCAGGGGAAGAAGAATGGAGGGAAAGATGAACAGGTGGAGTATAGAGAATTTTTACGACAGTATTTTACAAAGTATCCTCAAACTCTGTGAGTGACCCTTTTATTGTCCTATAGGTGGCGTTAAGCGTTGGCTGTATGCCATCACTAATCTTCCTCACCCATTCTTCCATCAACTTTCTCAGTTCCATTCAACCAGAGTTCATCTGAAAAGTTCATTCCACATAAAAGGTTAAAGAACTATGATGGATTTTTACTCTGTTTCATCTTTTACATAAAATTTAAAAAAAAAAACAGAAGTCTTGAACCAAAATAATCATCAAATATATTGAGAAATTTCAGGCCGCAGAGCTGGTCCAGGGGGAAAGTAATATCTTGCAATTCATTATTTTGCTTCTTAACCCTGTATGCACTCCTCTCCCCATTCAAGTTTCTGTATCTTGTATGATAATATTTTAGTTAGCTTGGACTGTCATGATAAAATATCACAGACTACATGGCTGAAACAAAGACATTCATTTTTTAACAATTCTGGAGGCTAGAGGTCCAAGTTCAAGATTCTGGCCTATTTGGTTTCTGATGAGAACTCTCTTAGCAGTTTGCTAAAATGGCCACCTTTTCACTGTGTCCCTACATGACAGAGAGAAAAGGAGAGAGAGAACAATTTCTCTTGTGTCTCTTATTGGATCTTTTAAACCTTATTTAATCTTACTTACCTCCACAGGGCCCTATCTTCAAATATAGTCACACTGGGCATTGGCACTTCAACATATGAATTTTGGGGGAGACACCAACATTCAGTCCATGAAAATTAACATTAACATCTATCCAGGCAACAGGGTTGGAAACTGACTCTTTCTTCACTTCGTTGGTAATAAAATTCGATTGAATTCTTCTTCAAAGTGTGTTTTAAATTATGCATTTTCTTCCCTCCTAAACACTTCTCATTTTTGTTGCATTTTTCTATACAGGTACAGTGAGCAGTTAAGATCAAGGAGATGAGACAGGAAAAGCAAAGAAGACAGATATGGAGTAGTCTCAGAAGAACAAGAAAACCACACAAGTGATTATGTAATGAAGTCCAAATAAACAAATATGTTTCAAGGAGAGGAGAGGGATCAAAAGTATGCACATACTGCTATTAAGCCCCAAAATGTGCTGTTATGATCTACAACCCCAGAGGCACCATTCACATACACTTGATGTCTTGGTGTCACCTGAACAGCCAATAGTAGCTGCTGGCATTTTACTGGATGCTATCACAATGAGAGCAGAGAATTGACAATTAGATTTAGCAATATGGAAGTCACTGGTGACCCTGATAGACACAGCTTCACTGTAGTTGGAGATAAAATCTTGACTGAAACATGTTCAAGAGAAAACAAGAGATGCTAGATTGAAGAGACTAAGTACAAGTCTTTCAAGGAATTTTGGTGTAAATGAGAGCAAAACTGGATGATACTGGAAAGGGAAATGAGGTGAAGGGAATTTTTTTTTAAGATGGTAGAATTTTGTTTTGTTTTTCTTTGTTTTGTTTTTTGTTTATTTGAATTTTCCAAAAGAAAGGGAGAAATGGATAATATGGTAGAAAAAGAGAGGATGGAGAATTGTAGGAGAGATGCCCTTGAGTAAGAAAGAGGAAAAGGGTTTGACACACAATTGGAAGGTGTAGCTTTGGCTAGGAGCATGGACAATTCATCTCCAATAAGAGAACAGTTAAAGTTTGTGGCACAGAAGAATGTAAGCAACTAGACGCAGTAGTAAAATGTTGAGACTATTCTCTTTTTATTTCTTCATTTTTCATAAATACATACCTACCTACATACATACATAAATACATAAATAAACAAATAAATAAAAGTGGGAATTTTCCACAGAGCAGAGGGTGAAAATTAGCCTGGGAGATTTGAGGTGAGTAGAGAATTGGTAACAGTCAACTAGAAGGGTAGGAAAGCAAATGGATTATGGAAATATAGGATGCTTGGACAGCTCTAAAGTTCCACTGGAACTTAAGGGTCATAAAATTAAAACGAAAATAGGGTGATGATATGACCTTGATAAGATTCTTAACTTGAAATCCATTCCCAAGGACCCTGTAACTAGAAAATATTTAAATATAATTGATTTTCTTTGTAATCCTATGTGTTATGGTCTCATGTATTTGTGTGTGTGTGTGTGTGTGTGTGTGTGTGTGTGTGTGTGTGTGTATGATCGGATGCATTTAACATTTTTTTCTGAGAAAGCGTACAAAGAATTCACCAGACTGACAAAGCAACACATGCCACAAAATAAGGTAAGAATCTTTGCACTCTAGGGAGTAGCCATAAAAGTAGAAGCCAGGGTCGGTTAGAGGACAAGAATATTAAGGAAGACTCTCCTACTTGACCTTTGCTGAGAGAGGCACAGCATTCTGCAGAGAGGCAGCTCTACTCTGCACAGGGATCAATCAAAATCTGTTGAATAAATGAATATGCTCACTCCAAACTATGGGCCACTCATTTTCAAAGATACTTTTCAATTTCTCCTATAAATATTAGTCTATGTAGAAATTTGAAAAAATTTTTTGAGTCAATTTTTTTATTTTATTTTCCCCACCCATTCATCTTTTCTATCATCTATTTTATCATTATAAAATATATTGCTAGGGGCGCCTGGGTGGCTCAGTCAGTTAAGCGTCTGACTTCGGCTCAGGTCATGATCTCACGGTTTTTGGGTTCGAGCCCTGCATCAGGTTCTGTGCTGACAGCTCAGAGCCTGTAGCCTGTTTCACACTCTGTCTCTCCCTCTCTCTCTGCCCCTCCCCAACTTGTGCTCAGTCTCTCTCTGTCTTAAAAATCAATAAAACAAAACTATATATATACATATATATACACACATATATATATATATGTATATATATATATATTGCTTTAACGTTGGGCATAGTATTCTCATAAAAAAAATTAAAGTCTAGCCTATATCTGTAATTTTACCCTGTCTTATTCCTCGTGCTTACTTTTGCATATTCTTTATTTTTCTACCTCATCAGGCTTGCTGTGTGAGTTGCTGTGTGTTTAGTTGATCTTTTTAGATTGGATGATATGCAGCCCACTTGATTTTTCCTCTTATCACTCCTGGGTTAGAATTGGCACAACTTCCCCAACTTGATATTCCCCAACTTGACCTCAGGCAACTCACTTAATCTTCTTGTGGTTCAACTTCTTGTGTACAAAATAGCAATAATTGCCTACCTCAAAGAGTTGTTTTGAAGCCTCAAATTTATTCATAAATGGTTTGCAAGGGTGGCTGGCATGTAGTAAGCCCTCAAGAAATATTATGCTTATGATCATTATATTCTCTTTTTTCTTACACAGAACACATTAAATATTTTCCACTTTTCTTGTTTTCTAATAAATAATTATGGTGATAAGTTGTATTTTCTGAGTTTTTCTTTGGCTTTAACTCCCAGGTGTTGATACACACAAGTACTCTTTTTGTCATTCATTTTGAAATTGCCTACTCAATTGTATTTTCATCTTTATACACAAAAGCTATGTAGCATGTTGTTTTAATATGTTCCCTTAGGTAGATTATTGGTGCCATGGGCATTTTTTTGCAGTTTATTTCTGAATTTACCATCTAATGATCAAATATATATCTTGTCTTGTTTTTGTGTATTAGAATTTTTTAGAGATCTTCTTGTAAATTGCCCATTGTTCTTATTCAACAGTCTTCATGAATGGTCCCTTGAAATTTGAATGTAATATACTTTACTGTCTATTTGGTTCAAATAGTTAGATGATAGATAGATAGATAGATAGATAGATAGGGATTAGATAGTTAAATGGAGACTGGATGGATAGATAGATGATGGATAGACAGATAGATAGATACAGCTCTAGAAAACAATATTATTTCAATCCATTTCATTGTTATTTACTTTATATTGTTGACTCATTCTGTCTATTTATGAAAAAGATATAATTTACTGATTGTAGTTTATCCATTTCTTCTTTTCTTTTACAACATATTTTGCTTTATATTTTGAATCTATTATACTATTAGGTGAATAAACACATGTAACCATACATATTCTTGGTACAGGATGCTTCTTTTTATTATGTAATATACCTCTGTCTCATTTAATGATTTTTGATTGGACTTTTTGACCAGAAATTAAATTATATTGTATAGTAATTGTCCATAAACATTTTTAACTTTTTTATTTTCATTTTTCTGTGCAATTTTGTTTTATGTGGGATTCTTATAGGATGGAGTGTGTATATATATATATTATATATATATATATATATATATATGTGATGTATCAAGAGTCTCTGTGTTTAAGTGTTGCCTAACCCATTAATATTTATCATGAGGTACAGATCTGTCTGGAATTATTCCTGCTGTAATTTTTTTAGATGTTTTACTTAGCCTGCTTTCTTATTTTTGTATTTCCTTCCCATTCCTGCCATTGGTTGGATTGTTCAAGCTTTTTTCTCCAGTTTTATTTTATTTATCTAGGGTTTTGGAAGTTATATATCCATTTCTATTCTCCTGTTAAATTTTTAAACAGTGTATTTAAACTTTAAAAAATGATTTCTAAGACTTAATCCATATCATATTGTTCTCTTCAATGAGATAAATATAAATAAATAAATAATCGTGCTTTTACATATTCCCTCTCCCCAGCTCTCATAAGAATAAGACTCACAAGGATAAGATTTTTTTTGAATTTCAGACCCAATTCTTTTGACTTTTGTCATCTCTGAACTTTTACTTTGATAGAGCATTTAGTATTTGTACTTCAATTCTTCATGAGATAGAATTTATGATCAAATATAGGCCTCCTCCATACTGTCAACATTTTATTATCATAACATAAAATAAAGCTATAGCAATACTTAGTGTACATTTGTTACAGAAATATTTACAGATATCAATGGAGAAGAGAGAGTTCAGAAAGAGGTAAATGTTTATGTGAGCATTTAAGAATTTTAATCATTTAAGGAAAATGAATTATTTCATAAATGACCACATAATTAGCTATCCATCTGGTAAATTAGCTATCCATCCATATCTGATAAAATATCTTTATCATTTTTTGAAGAAACATAAAGTCTTATTTTTAAGTTGTCTTAGAGTGATTCTTAGTGAGGCTGAAATATTTCTATATATTTATCGACTAATTATATTTCTTCCCTGAACTGCTTTTTCTTATTTTCTCATTTTAGTATTGTACTGTTTTAGTTTTTAGTTAAGTACCATATGCACATACAATATAAGTTAAGTTTAGTTTTAGTTAAGTCCCATATGCACATACAATATACCAGAAGGTATATTTCAGATAGGTAGAGAGACAAATGTTAAACTTTTAAAATATGACACTTATGAAAAAAATTGAAAATATTTTAATAGTCTCAAAATGGAAATGGCTTTCCTAATCAATTACAAACTTCAAAATCCATAAAGGAAATATTTAACGTATTTGACGAATTTTTACATTGTTGTATTTTAAAAGAGCTTATTGCCAAAGTTAAAAAACAAGTCACAAACTAAAAAAAACACAATATTTCAACATATATGAGTCAAAATATTTATAATCAGAATATATAAAAAATAAAATACTGAAACAGTGTAATACTAAAATGAGAAAAGAATAAGAAAAAGCAGCTCAGGGAAGAAATATAATTAGTCGATAAATACATAGAAATATTTCAGCCTCACCTAGAATCAGGCTAAGACAACTTAAAAATAAGACTTTATGTTTCTTCAAAAAATGATAAAGATATTTTATAAGACATAAATATCCAGCTTTGGTACAGATGATAAAAATGTGTAAGTTCCTATATCTTTAGTAAAACCTTTCAGGAGAGAATTTAAAACATTTTTCTACTTCTAAAATTCTACTTCAGAGAAATGCAAGGATGTATACATAATGAAAACTATGTAATGATATTTATGATAGTATTGATTTTTTAAAAAAAATTGTTAAGCCATCTCAATGGTCTTCACTATAGAATGATTAAATAAATTATGAATCATTCATATAATACAATACCTTAAAGCTGTTTTTAGAGTATAAGTTAGAACTAAATAAACTGATCTGTAAATATTTCTAAAGCATATTAATAGCACAAAGCAATTTGCATGTATATATAAAGTATTGCATATTATATATTTATATTCATTTTGCATAGAAGAAAGTACACAACAGAGAGAGAAAGAGAGAAAGGGAGCCACAGAGAGAAGAGAAGAAAGGAAGAAGGGAACAAAAGAGGATGGAAAGGGAGAGAAGAAAGGAGAGAATGAAATGCATTTACATAAAAAATATTTGTTGAGCATGTACTATATACACCGCTCTTTGTTCCAAGATAGAGTCCTTTCTCTCAAAGAGCTCTTTTTCCACAAGGAAATGGGAACAAGTGCATGAACAGATAAATAACTGTACAAGGAAGTTATTCAAATAGTAATTATTCATTCATTAAGTATTATAAAGACAGAGAAAGAGTTTAAAGAAGTTTGTACCTATAAACTTAACTGGATAAAAATCTTGATATTCTGTGGGTTTCCAGTCTTATTTGGCTATTTGGCTCTTTAAAAACAACTGATCCTGTTTGTGATATATATAAAGTATATATTTATCTATACGTGGCTCTAAAAAAATGCATTCATCCCACAGCAAACCAGAGTAAGAAGCGTATGTTTGTTCATAAAACTTAAAGTCACCATTAAAAGTTACCAGTGATTCTCTAAAAAAAATGAACATTCATTCATAGTTCACCAAGCCTCTGTCAGGATAAAGAAACTAAAGAATTTTAATTAATTTTAATTAATCTATTAAATCTATTAATTTTAATTAATAGATCAAATTGATCTATTCCTAAGACCTTTACCACAACTGTTTTTTCCTGAACAAAAAGGAAGAAAAACATTTCTTCACTCCCATTGTCCACTCTTGGGCAGTGCTTAGCCAAAAGTTCCTGACAGCCCTGTCTTCTTCCTCAATCTTTGACAAATGGTTTGAAAAAGTATTATTGTAATCTTTGAAGTCATGACAAGAGACAGATAATGCCCTTCTATACAACACCCCTTGAAATTTCTAATCAAAATTTTATATCTGGAGCAGCTTGGGTCTGACAGAGAACCCCACCACGAAATGCCAATGTTTATTCATTCAGCACCCTCCTGCCTTTCAAGGAAGATTCTGGCTTTGTCTCCATGCAGTGAAGAGTTTGCTCTTACATTTCAGACAGCATTTGACAAAGTTCCACATCAGAGATCAAGGTCTTGGTAGAGAGATTGAGGTCTACAAAAGGAGGAAAACAGAATGGACATAAATGTACATAAAATGGATTGAATGTTGGCTAAAGGGCAGATGGGGTATGGTCATAAATAAAAACTTTTCATGGTGGCAAAAGTTAACTGAGAGAGATGATTGCATTAGTGTGAGAGTTCCACTTATTTATTAACCATTAAGGTGAATTTGGCAATCGAATTGAAAGGAAAATATGTGGTTCTCTAAACATTCATTATATTGGAAAAATGGAAAATAACATTGAAATTCTATTTCTTGGAGGAGAGAACAACACTAAATTGTGTTATATAATATAAATTGATACAAATTAATAGGGCTTCAGCTGAAATATCAATCTATGTCTTTTGTGTGTTCTACCTCCCTACTATTATAAAGAGGGGCCAGTAGGCAAACTAAAAGAGAAAGAAAAGTAGAAAGTGAAAAGTCCATGAAATAGAAATGGAAAGAAGGATATTTTTTCAAGACAACCAGGAAATTATGGACTCAGCACTGAGGCTGTCATTGCTTGTGGGCCCCTTTTCCCTCTGACACATCATCCACATTTTGATTATCAGATAAAATACAGGACTTTCAGTTAAATTTTAATTTCAGATAAATAATAAATAGTATATGTATGTGTCATGTGATATTTATGGTATATAGTTATATAGTTTGATTATACGAATCAAACAGAAATGGTTATTGTTATTAAATTAGACTTTTGGGTGAATGTTCTTTGAATTTTATATTGTTTAAAGAATTGTACTTCCTGTTTCTTTTCCTGTCCTCTTCATTGTGAATAAGATCATTTGTATTAAGTAGTATTTGCTGTGGCTAGCACTAATACACTCTTTAGTTCTGAGAGTATTTTTGTGTTTTGCTTTCTTACAATAGAAAAAATATTATTTTAGATTACTTTAGCATATCAAGGCAATTTTAGTCAAACTGAGCCTACATCAAGTTCTTCAAAACTTCTATCAATGCAATGTAATAATAATATTTTTTTTAAAGCCACATGATCTTGGCAAGAAAGACATGAAATTCAGTCTCCGTCTCTCCTGCTAGGTAGCACTGTATCTTTAGGTAAGTGTATGACTCCTTTCAGCTTCAGATTACTCAAACATGGGAAAAAAAACAAAGTTGAAATAAATAAGTAGCTTATACAAAAAGTGTTTTTTGGAAGTCTTAAAACTTTAAAATTTTTTAAATGAGAAATGTAATACATTTGACTCTTGACCAATGTAGGAGTTGCGGTCAGTGACCCTTCTGTTTAGACAAAAGCCTACATATAACTTTTGACTCCCCCAAAACTTAACTACTAATAGCAGTTTGTTGACCAGAAGTCTTAGTGATAACAAAATTTGATTAACACATATTTTGTGTGTTATATGTGTTATATACTGTAATTCTTATAATAAAGTAACCTAGAGAAAAATGTTATTAAGAAAATCATAAGGGGGGCACCTGGGTCGCTCAGTTGGTTAGGTGATCAACTCATGATTTCTGCTCAGGTCATAATCCCACAGGTTCATGAGATCAAGCCTTGCATTGGGTCTGTTGTTAGCCCAAAGCCTGCTTGGGACTCTCTCTCTTCCAATCTCTCTGCCCCTCTCCCCTCGCATGTGCGCTCTCTCTTACTCTCAAAATAAATAAATAAACTTAAAAACAAGAAAATCATAAGGAAAAGAATACATTTATAGTATTGTATGGTATTTATCAAATTAAATCCATGTATAGGTAGACCTGTGCAGTTCAAACCTGTGTTGTTCAAGGGTTAACTGTACTTACATTGTAGATTGAAACTTTTAAAAATGTAGTTCCTCCATTACAATGGACCCTCCATACTTTCATTTATAGTTACAGGGCCTATGCACTTGAACTATCTGGTATAGTCCAACGTCAAAATTCAGTTCCAGGGCTTGCATTATGAATAATACAACTTACTGGTTACTAGGAAAACTCCCCTGCTATGAAAATCTTATTAAAATGTATAAAATATAACATAAAGCCTTCTATGTGCATAACTTAGCTCAAGAGACAGTAAGAGTTATCTCCAGGGGTAGAAATTGGAGGAAGTTGAAAATAAGAAATAAAAGTGAATACAGGGCTATCCTGGTTGTTGGTATGGACAGGGAGGCAACTGTGGTTATTACTCACCTTGATAACCAAGGATTTGGGATTTAATAGACATTAAGAGACAAGATAAAACAACCTGGATCTATATGAGCTGAAAAGTTGGCATTGAGACACTTTATAGAAAGCCAAGATCTTCAAAAGGGTATATCCTCAATGAAAGAGTAGACTTAAAAATAAATACTTCCTGGGCATCTGGGTGGCTCAGTTGGCTGAGTGTCTGACTCTTGTTTTCAGCTCATGATACCAGGGTTGTGGGATCAAGCCCTGTGTCGGGCTCCATGCTGAGCATGCAGCCTGCTTGAGATTCTCTTCCTCTCTCCCCCAACCCCTCCCTATGATTTCCACTCTCTCTCTCTCAAATAAATTAAAGTAAATTAAATAGGCATGTGTGGGTGGCTCATTCTGTTAAGCCTCCAACTCTTGATCTAGGCTCAGGGCATGATCTCAGGGTTGTGAGTTCAAGCCCCACACTGGGCTCTGCCCAGCACTGGGCTCCATGCTGGGTATGAAGACTACTTAAAAAAAATTCTATAAAATAAAATAAAATAAAATATTTCCTGGAAGAGAGAGATGAAAAGGAAGTTTATCTATCATGACCATGACACTTGGTACAAAATGAATTCTTATTTAAGAATTGTATATACACATATACTATACACATACACACACACACACACACACACACATACATACACACAGTGTATGTATATATTCCCCCAGAAAGCAAAATTAGGATTTAATCAAGGACTTCCTATACCCTCAGGGGGAGGACTTCATAATGACTGTCAGAGGGATTTCATAATTGCTGTGAGTCAGCAACTACTGTGTCTCTTGTTTTTCTCCTTTCCAATGAGAGCAATTAACGATGGTTATTTTATTTCTGCTCTAAATTGTACACTGATGTGATAGGGGAGGGAGAGGGTAGATAATTTGTCTTTCTAGCTCATAGGCCATTGGGCCATGAAGAATCGCATCTAGACTTGATGAGAAGAACTGCATATTACCCAGAGATCCCAGTTGGATTTAAGATTGTGTCTCTTAAAAAGGGGCATTAGCATATGCTTAAAAGGAAAAGTTTGATAGCTACCATAGAAAAGTAAACTCTGGCAGGAGTAGCCCACATGCCCACAAGTAATTCTCACTTTTCTCCTGGTCACATTTTAATGTCATCTCCTAATCCACTTACAGTCAGTGTGGCCTTATCACAATTTTAAGTCAATGTAATATGGTAGAAATGAATGCATATCTCCAGCATCTAACACCAAGTCTTTAAGATAGTAGGTGCTCAATAAAAAATTCACTTTCTTTTGAACACTTTCCTTTATTCTCTCACATTTATTTTTGATTCAGTTACTCAGTACATATTGATTAAATACTGTCATCCTTTGGCCTCAGGGGACTCTCTCACTTAAGGGCTAACTTAAGACCTCTCTTCAACAATATCTTATGAGCCACAATATTTTATACGCTTTCACCACTATCAGAATTTTACTTGACTTTTCCCTGTGTCTTTCAAATTTTCCAAAGTGACATCAACTAAGCTGTTAAACCATTGTGAGGGCATTTTCAGTGGTTTCTTTTTGGTTGCATTGCCCATGCTTAAAAGACACACAACAGAGGGGATCACTCAGGCTGTAAGTTAGGTTAGTGGGAATCTGCTCTTTCTTATGTAATTTTCCCATAGGGTTTGCACTACTACCAGAAGTGGATAATAAACTGTTGAGAGAAAGTTTCATGAAAACGTACCACTCACTATACTTGTAGTTTCTGGGAATTGTATTAATAGATCCTTGATAGCTTGATCAAAGCCCAACTGGAATGAGTTGTATCTAAAATGCCGGTTTGGAAAGCAAAAAAGTCTCATGAATAATTGTTAGGCCAAATTTAAATTTTCTGTTACCTGAGATATCTTCAGAATAACAGTACTGTTTATCTTCCCTTTGTGTGATCCAAAATTATCTGTGAGCAATCTAGAAAGAATTCTAAAATGGTAAATATATGCATTCTTTGAAACTAAACAAACACTTTTCAGACATGACCAGTTGCCTAAACACACTATCCATCATTATAATGAAGACCTGAGTTTTTTACTAACACACAAAGCATAATCGTTTGGCTTATGAATTTGGCTGTGACGGAGCCCTTCCCCCTCTCATTTTTTATGGTATTTGAACATAATTCCCCTACACTTTTATATATATAGACTAATTAAGAGAATAATATTACATTTGAATTCTCCTATTTTTATCAAAAGTGATTATCTTTAACAAATTCTTTAAATTGTTCTGCTTTTGTATCAGTGATTAATGTATTGTGCCTGGTTCTTCTTGCCCGTTAATTGTTTTATACAAGTGGATGCTAATATAAGCAATAAGGTTTTATTAATGTCCCAATCAAATATATTGAAGCATATATGTGTTAAATACACGAGTGTTAAATAGGTGATCTTTCTTAAAAGAACATTAGGTTTTAAACATTGATCCATATTTATTAATTAATGTCTCTTTCAAAGCTTTCCTGCACAATGATTAAAAATTGTTTATACTTCATTATATAAAACAGTATACCTATTAACATATAGATTTATTCACAAAGTATATGTGAAACTATAACCTTGAAGATGCAAACTTGAATATAGACAGATTTATAATTCAATCCATATTTTAGGGTATTCAAAACACATCTTCTTCAAATAAGCACATTAAAATAAAGTCTTGCTGTGACAGCTTATAAAACTAAATTACCTGGAATTAAGTAAAATATAGTCTATTGAAACTTGAAAAAAAGAGAAAGAATGTATGTTAATTGTGATAGTTTGATGCTATCAAAAGTGTGGTTTCCATTACCAAGAAATACTGCAAAAATTTACTTGAAAAAAGTATTTAGCAGAGACAGAATAAAATGATGAAGTCAAGGTAAATATGATCATATAAAAAAACAGTATTTACCTCTTTCTTCCCTCAGCTTTCTCTTTCCTTGAAATCTTACTGTATAATATTTTGCCTGTTTAACCTTCAAATTAAGTTGCCATCTATAGTGAATTAAAGCTAGTCTTAGATAATCTCTGAAAATTCAGTTATTTAGTTAATGCTTACTCATTTCTCATTAAATGTGATATTTTTAATTTCAAAAATAGGATTTATAGATGACAGTCTGATCAAAACAATTTGCAATAATCATAAAGTACAAATGGTTCATAACCATAAAAATCAAAAAGTAAAAATCAATTGGAAAAAGACAAACCATTTGTGGTAGTTGTAAAATACTGGGTTTAGGGGCACCTGGGTGGCTCAGTCGGTTAAGCATCCGACTTTGGCTCGGGTCATGATCTCATGGTGTATGGATTCAAGCCCCGTGATGGGCTATGTGCTATCAGCTTAGAGCCTGGAGCCTGCCTCAGATTCTATGTCTCCCTCTTTCTCTGCCCCACTCCTGCTTGCACTCTGTCTCTCTCTGTCTTTCAAAAATGAATAAACGTTAAAAAAAAATTTAAATACTGGGTTTAAATTCTTTGTTTGAAAGTCTTCAACACTCCTTCCAGCTAGAAAGTAGGTCTACTTACTTCCCCTTAAGTCTGGGTAGCCTCTTGACTGTTTCAACCAACAGAATATGGACAGGGTAATTCTGTATAACTTCTAAGGTCACATCGTTAAAGACAATACAGCTTTACCAGAACACTAATTCTTGGAGCTTAGTAAGTACCTACCTCTTCAGGACCTTCTGCTATGTGGAAGCCATAATGCTTGGAGAGATGATAAGCAGATGTTCTGGTCAGCAGTTCTAATCTTTGAGTCATCCCATCCCAGATGCCAGAACTATGAGTGAATGAGTTTGTTAATGTATTAGTATTATTGCATGTAATAATGCAAGTGCGTTTTAGTTTCCTATACTGCTATAATAAATTACCACAAATTTAGTGGCTTGAAGCAATACAAGTTTATTATCTGGTAGTCAGAAGTTCAAAATGAGTTTCACTGTGCAAAGTCCGTGTTGCCAGGAGGCTATAAGGTAGAATCTGTTCCCTTATCTTTTCCAACTTCTAGAGTATGCCTGCATTCCTTGGCTTCTAACTTCGCCCTCCATTTTCAAAGTCAACAATGGCTAATGGAGTTTTTCTTTCATTACTCTGTCATTTACTCTCCCATCCTCCCTTTTCACTTATGAAAACCCTGGTGATTACTTCAGGCCCAACAGGCTAATCCAGGATAATCTCCCCACCTCAAACTCCTTAGCATAATCACATCTGCAAAGTCCCTTTTGCATATAAGGTAACATATTCACAGGTTCTGAGGATTGAAAGGCTTGCAACGTTGGAACCCGTTATTCTGCCTACCACAAGGTGATACAGCCAGGGCCAGCTTCCTAATTTGCAGAGCCCATTGTGAAATGAAATACAAGACCCCACATTCAAAAAGTTATTAAGACTTTTCAGATGGCCACAGCAAAGCATTAAGCCAAGCATGGGGCCTTTCTAACTGCAGAGCCCTTAGTGAGACTGCACACATTGCACATTCACCTTTGAAACTGGTCCTGGGAACAGCCCACGGGCACCCCTACACTCTCCTTTTAGTCCCCACAGCTGAGGTCCCAGACATGGAACCAAGACATCCTGTGATGCCTTTCAAAATTGTTGATACACAGAATGCAATAACACAATAAAATGATTATTTTAAGTGGTATATTTTAGGATACAACAATGGTAAATAAAACACCACCCATTAGAAATAAGATTAATGATAAAAACATGCACTTTTCAAAAACAAGACTCCAAGGAAACAAGCCAATATGTATGGAAAAGTCCTACTAACTTTATGATTAGTCAAAGAAATGCAAATTAAACAAAAATCAAACATCAGTCTGCCCCTTTCATACTGCCAAGGGATTGAAACATACAATGGTATTAAGAGAGTGAAGAAATCTTGGTGTATTTGTAAGTTTGTCCAAACATTTCAGAAGAGCAAATTGTTAACATCCAATGACATTTAAAGTGAGTGTGTCCTTTGACCCAATAATTCTACTTCTGAAAGGATTCTCAAACATCTGCTCAAGGTTACTAGTACAAAGATTTTTACTGTAGCATGATTTGAAACAAAAAAAAAGACAACCTAAGTGTATAATAATGAGAAAAAGGTTATATAAATTATGGTACAGCATTATTATAAAATAGGATACAGCCTGTAGAGAAAGAACTATCTCAGTAAGACTTGACATGGAAGTATGTTTATGATACAGTGTTAAATTTCAACAATAAAATCTGCACGACAGTTTCCACTTTTGGTAAAAATATCTGTATTTATGTATGTACAGAAAAAAAAAACTAAGAGTTTCAGCCTCATCTCCTGCTTCTTTCCCAGATTCATCCCATGTTGTCTTTACATATGCACCAGTTACCTAAGCACAAAAATGTTTTTGTTCTGTCTTCATGCATGACTCTGTACTTTCTCTACCTAGAAAGTTTCCCTTACTAATGAACCTGATTTGCAGATTCTCACTAGAATCACCAAAGGATTTTTGTTGCTGTTATTTTTTGTTTTTCTTCATTTTGTCTTCCTACAAATGTTCAATCCCCTTCCAAGGGAACTACTTACTCAGAATCCACGACATGGATGAGATAAAAACTATGATTTTAAAAACATATGCAGGTGATTTTAATGGGATTAAACCCAAACAAAGTAATTTCTCCTTGACAATCGTGCCCTTTCTGCACATATACCAAAGACTTATACTTAACTATGTATTCCCATTCATCATACTCTTATACTCATCTAATCAATAATAAGGTTAAATTGTATAATTATGTCCTGAAATAGAATTACTTTCCTTACTGTATCTGAAAACTCCACCCCTTTCCATTCTCACTGTCTTCATTCAACATTCAGACTATTGCAGTAGCCTCCAATCCTAATTGCCTTCTCTCCAGATTTCACCAACCGATCAGCAGGATCTTAAAAAAAAAAAAAAATCTCCTATTACCTTTCTAGTTAAAACATTTTAGTAGATTTCCATGAAGTAAATGTCCAGAGTAAAGACCAATTCTTTCAGAAGCTTCATAGGACATGCCCACCCATCTCATCTAACTTCACATTCTCATCCTTTATTTGCTTGATCCGTTCTTCAGGTACCAACTTAAACGTTACATCATTCCCTTAACACTGCCCCACTCATACACATATGCGTACCCTTAAAGTAAGTCCTCTTGTTACCTGTGTCCAGGATCTTTGCTCATACTTTCTGTAGCTGGCATCATGTCTCTAATTACTTACTTTTTCAGATATACTGTAGACTCCAGAGAGCAAATGGTGAGAACTCAGTATTTAATGAATAAATAAATGAATAAATTCAAAAAATGGACTAGAGACATTTGTTTCCATTTCCCAGATGTTTGGTTTTGTTTTGTTTAAACACAACTTTAAAAATTACAGAATGCCAAGATAAATATTTTGATTGTATCTTTAAAAAAAGAAGCCAGCTTCTTTTGTTCTCTCTACAGATTCTTAAGAAGCTTTAGATGTGTGTTAATTATTTGTAAAACATATATTTTTATATATAAAAACACACAGTAATACACTCATATACAGTGTATTAGTTATGGAGTAGGCAGGAAACAGATGGCACATCCATAAAAAATATTCAATAAAGGGATCTTTGTCAAGGTATGGGTAGGTGTAGGGCAACCTCAATGCAAGATTACAACACTAGTTAACTTCAAGCCTATCACCATCACTCTCTAGCCTCCAGTCTCCCACTGGACTTTCATTGGTGGAATCCTATTGGAACCCAAAGGGCAAGAGGTTGTGTAGCCCAGGTTAATTTCCTCAGACACAGAAGATGGTGAAAAGCGTGTACAATGGGTCTCCAGGGGCAAACCACAATGAGGTGGCTCAGTGAAGGAAAGGGACATGGCTCCATGCATAACTCTCAGGCTTTTTATCCATTCTAGGCCTTTATCAGAATGAACAGCAAGCAATAGAACACCTGTGTTAAAGGAAAGCAATACATTTTTTTCTCTTTCTAAAAATGCAACGACAACAAAAATACTGACGATAGTAACTCTCAAGGATGACAACTTCTTTCAAAGAACAAACATGGAAACTGGTGAGGGTAACCAAAAGTACAAATTTTCATAGGATGGTTCCAATAAAAGCCTGTTATTTCATCTCAGTTAATAGCACCTCCTTTAGCTCTCAAGAGTGTCCTATTTTGAACATCAAATTATATGGTTACACTACTATCAAAAATACATAAAACAAATCATAGAAATAAGAATAGGAATGGCCAGGGACAAAATTAAAGTAGAAGTCCTTACCATATTCATGCTTAATCTTTACCCCACTGATTGTGAGCTACCTAAATTAAAACATAGGATGTTTAAATAATGTAAATTAAAAAGATGAATTCTAGTTTTATGTACATTTCACTCTATAGAGTTTACCTTGCTTATAAGGATAGAAAACAAATCTTCTAATAAGCACAAAATAAACTGAATATAGTTCAAAACATGAAGAGAATTCTGAATGCATTGTCTTACCCACAATGCCATAAATTAGAAATGAATCATAAAACTTAAAATAATAATGATCATATTCTTAAAAAATTATAATAAAATCATAATTCTCCTAAATAATATATTTATAGAGTCAAAGAAGAAATGAAAAGTACAGTTAACGCACTGATCTGAAAAACTTAAAAAATGAAAACCACACAACCAGGCCCATGGAATTCAGTCAAAAAGTTGCTTGGTGGTAAATCAATGGCTGTAATGTATTTATTTATAAAAATAAAAAAATATATACATTATATATACACAAGTATATATATTTATGCAGCTCTGTAATGTTTTTATTTATGAAAATAAAAATTACATATATATATTATATAGACACATAAAATAGAAGATAGAAGGTAAAAGGTAGAAATAAAGGCAACATTAGCCCAAGGAATGTAAAGAAAAACAAAACTTAAAGAGAAAATCAGTGAACTAGCAAAAAATAATTTAACTGTGCTGTTCAAAATTCACCATTACCAAAGTGAAAGATAGAAAAAAGAAAGAAAGAAAAGAAAGAAGAAAGAAAGAAAGAAAGAAAGAGAAAGAAAGAAAGAAAGAAGAGAGAAAGAGGAGGGAAGGCAGGAGAGAGGGAGAGAAGGAGGAAGGAATGAAGATTACTTTAAAATTATAAAACTTGGGTGCCTACCTGCCTCAGTCAGTTAAGCCTCTGACTCTTGATTTTGGCTCAGGTCATGATTTCAGGGTCTTGGGATCTACCCCCCAGTTGTATTTCAAGCTGAGTATGGAGAGCCTGCTTGAGATTCTCTCCCCTCTCCCTCTGCTCCTCCCCTGCTCCTTGTTTATGCTTTTGCTCCTCTCTCTCTCTCTCTTTGAATGAATGAATGAATGAATGAATAAATAAAATTGTAAAACATTTTAGTTTTAAAATGTATTAAAATATAAGATATAAAAACATGATTATAGAGAGTTATGAGGTTATTTCTTGTCACTTTACTTTTTTGCTTTATGTTTTCACTTTCAACAAAATAACCTTATTTTACTAGTGGGTTATTAAAATTTTTTTTTAAATTTTTATTTTTGTCATTTATTTCTGAGAGAGACTGAATGGGCACATGTAGTAGAAGAGGGGCAAAAAGAGAAGGTGAGAAGGTCTAAAGCAGACTCTGTGCTGTCACTGCAGAACCCAATGCAGAGCTTGATTTCACAAGCCAGAGATCATGACCTGAGCCAAGATCAAGAGTCAGATGCTTAACCAATGGAGCCACTCAGGTGCCCCTGTTAGTGAGTTCTTTCAAATTTTTCTGAAATAGATCTTTCCATTGCTCTCTCATATATAAGATGAGCTTACTTTTATAGCATTAGAAAATCTTCCATTACAAAGCATTAAAATTTCACAAAAACAGGAAAATTAAGTTGTTTTTACTTATATACAGAGATAAGGAATGCTAAATAAAATAAGGGCAACTAAATCCATAGGACACTAAAATAAATCACCACAGCCAAATAGTATTTATGTACAATTATCATTTAATATTAAGTAATAAATCAACAAATTATATAAATTATCAAAAAGAAACATGATTGTTTCAATGACTATTAATAAAATACAATACTGATTCTTGATTAAAAATGTAAATAAAATCTTCCTCGCCTATAAAAATAAAATAGTCCTCACCTATATGATAAATCATTTAATATATGAAGAAATATTACTGGTAAAGAGGAGATAACATTATTTGCAGATAGTATGATTGTCTTCAGGTGTAAGCAGGATAAGTTTAACAATAATTAGCATGAATAACAGACGCAGGAAGTTAAAAGTTACACCAATATTGCAGTCTCTCCCTGTGTTTCTGTTTAAAAGTTATTAATTATATAAGCTATGGATTTAATGTTCAGTTTCACTGTTAAGCCAAACATATTACTTGCACAAAGTCGAGTCAAAAATTCCCACCATGCTTTTTTTTTATCAGTTTGAAGTCTACTCTCATCTACTGTACTTACATCAAAATAGAACTTTATCTTTCATAGTAGTTACATTTGGTGCAAATATGTCTCTCAAGTTACTAATAAAATGCCAAACACCAACGTATACTTGATTTTTCAGGAATTGTATGTATTATATTAATGTAACCCCAGTGTTACCCTGTCCTCTTAAATGATACAGAATTGACAGAAACTCCTTCAATTCCAGGAGAAGTCCAGTGCTCTCCCACAGACATCTGCAGACGCCCAGGAAATTTTCCTGGTCCCTTCTGCCTCACTGTTTCCTGTTCTCTCTTATTTCTTATCACTACCTTGCAAAACACACTTGGCTTTCTCTACCCCCAAGTTTCTGTTCATTTCTGATGTTGGAGGATTTAGAAGCTCTTCTATATAGTCTCCTTCTTTTCTCTTTGAACTTTCTACAGCCAAAAAGTTTAACTCTTTCTCTAAACGAATAAGCAAAATTCTTTTCCTGAGGACAATTCTGCTGTCTTTTGCTATGTCAGTTTACCTCATCACAATATGTGATTACATATGCATATTATCGATGCTAACAGCTTAAAAGACAATTTTGCACAGAGGTTAAAAATATGTCAAAGTGCTTTGGCCGGAATCCAGAATCACCTACCCCTTATCAGCAGTGCCACCACAGGGAGCAAAGCAGTCTGTTTAAGCTTCAATCTCCTCATTCATGATAGGCCATACAAGGACAAACTTCAGAGGGTATTGTGAAGACTAAAATAACATAATCATTAGAATACATTTTCTGTAGTGCCCTTATTAAGCCCCAAGTTAATATTTTTATTATTTTTATAGTTTGCTGCTTGAGTTTATGTTTTATTTAATGGAAACATTGCTTTTGTAATAAATATAATGCTGAAGAGTGACAAGTACATTGAGTGCATTCTAAAGTTGACACTTTTTCTCTTATAATACCAAAAACCAATTGGCACTCACTCACAATAGCAACAAAACCATTAAGGGTAATTCTAGCAAACAGAGTGTAGGGTTAATGAAGGAAGTTCTAAGTAAAGAAACAACCTGGCATATTTCTCACTAAGAAGACAAGCATTGACTGAATGATTAATCATCGAGCTTTTTAAAGTAGTTCTGATAAAAAATCAATAGTTTTCTTTTTTCTTTTTTCACTTCAGAAAATTATTCTAAATTTTATCCAGAAGAATCAACAGGCCAGTATAGTCAAAAGTTCTTAACAATGTTGTTTCCCTATTGAGAACAATTTACTAACCATTAGGAAGTCACTAGTTTTTCTGTGACTCGTACTGGAAATGACAATATTTCAAGATAACAGTGTCACCGTCCCTTTCTCACAAGCAAGCCTAGAAGTGCATTGTTACAAAACTGTTGCTTGTTTATTTTAAGACAACAATAAAGGAAAACAGGAGGTGAAGCTTCTAACAGAGCACCCAAGACAAGTTTTCTATCTACCTCCTTCCCCAAGACATTCTTTTTGTCCCCTGTTTCTAATTCCTTAACAAAAAGTGTTAAGAACATGTAAAAATATGTTTAAAAACACATAAAGTAAGACTTCTTAGTTTGGGTGTCCTTGTATGACCAAACATTTCCAGGCTGAAGAAATGTATTATATTCAAATTTTAGCCCTCTTATTTTGACATCAAAGGCATTTGTGTTCTCTAAAGCAAAAATATAAAATGATAGACCCAGCTTTTGATATTTTCTTCTACTAGACAGAGAGTTCACTCTTGAGGGCACACATGGTTTTCTTCCTTCCAAGAATGCCATTTTATTTCTGAATAAACAAGAAGTGAATGCTTTCTGAGTGGAGAAAGACATGGCCTCAGAGCATTCTATTGCTTACCATGTTGCTTATCTTCTAAGTGAAAAGGCATTTATTTTGTGCTGATGCACTACTCACCTTATAGACTAAATTTGAGAAAGAAAGGGGGCGAAGGGGGCGGGGGAGAGAGGTTGGTTAAGGGAGAAGATGGAAAACTTGCCTAAGGGGAAATGAATGATTAACAAGAAAAATGTCTTAGGTCATTAGTTCTTGATAGCCATTTTTTCCTACCACATAGAAATCATAAAGGAAATATGTAAATAACAAAAAAAGTGAATAAGCTTTGTTTTATTTTTTAATGTTTATTTATTTTTGAGAGAGAGAGAGCACACTCAAGCTGGGGACTGGCAGAAAGAGAGGGAGAGAGAGAGACTCCCAAGCAGGGTTCACACTGTCAGGGCAGAGCCAGACATGGGGGTCTATGTCACAAACCATGAAATCATGATCTGACCTGAAACAAGAATCAGATGCTTAACCAACTGAGCCATCCAGGTGCCCTGACATAATTAAACTTTGTATTCAAGAACTTTGCTCTATTCAGATATAGTGTATCACCAAGAATATTGACCTATATATGAATAAATGGAATAGAAAAGAAAATTTCACCTTGATTAGTTATCATCCTCACTTCTCATCCTTTTTGTTGTTTCTGAATCTTGGACTATTTTAACCAAGCTTCCATAAAAATTCTTCTGTTAGATTCTCTGATGTGAGTAAGGTTACCTTAGAAGGACTTCTTTTCATCCTGCCATCTTGCAAATGAATCATTTCCTGAAATTCTTTCCTTTTCTGTTCTCTTCTATTTGGGAAATACAATCATTTCCATTGCCTCAATTATCATATTTATGGAAATGACTCTCAGATATAACTTTTAATTCCTGGTCTTTGTTCTATGCTTGTAATAACAAACTGAATATTTCTACATTTAAAAAAATATCTCAACCATGTTTTCAGTTTCTTAACTCAAAAAGTTAGATTCTTATTTTTCTCCTCGTCTACCGTCAATTTTATACTAGTTCCCATATCTCAATGACTTTTGCATTATCCTACCTCCTTCCCAGTCTTCTTATAGACACTACTCTGGTTCACGCCTTATATATTCCCTACCTTGACTGCTAGAACCACCACTCACATCTTCTCTTTCCCCAACTCATGCTTATCCATTCTACGCGCTGTAGTCAGACTAGTCCACCCAAAGCACTACTGAGATCCTCTTGGCAAAACAGAAATCCTAATCTTTCCTTTACGGTCCCATTTGAAATGATACTTCCTCTATGGCATTTTTTCTGATATACATACTGTTTGTAATATTTCCCTCCTTTTATACCCTATAACATTTTGTGTACATGTATTTTTAGGTCAGCTGTCTTACCCATACAGCTATTTTTGTGGAAAAGTACATGGAAAATGAGAACTTCAAAACTTTTCTAAAAACCAATATGACAAATGAATCCTGTGGTGTTAGTGGCATTCTTGGTTTCTTTAAACTTTCAGTAAGAGTATTTATTAATTGATGCCTCTGTTTTTCAGCATTCTTTGAAATCTGATTTACTCTTTTGAATGTTAGATATCCAGACTGAACTCCCTTAATTTATCAAGACCTATGTCATCTAGTAAGGTTTTCAACATTCTAGAAAACGGTGATGTGGTATGAAACGATTGTAAGCAGAAAGTAAGAGAAGATACAGAGCTCAATCTGTATGTGCTACTGCAGTTTTGTGAACTTTGAATTGAATTTCTGAAGAAAAGCAGCTCACTTTTGCATTATCTGGCACCTGTCCAGAATGAAACCCCAGTAGCCCATGATTCCTAGGGGGCACGCAAAAGCCCAGCTCTAATGATGACACTAACCTCCACTCCTTCTGTTTCCTGGCCTACTTTCACTGATAGCGTTTTAAATAGTTGCAAAATCACAATTGCCAACCCCCAGGAAAAAAAATGTACTGCTAAAATCAAGGATATAGCTAGCTCATTTATATAGATTAGAAATATCAATATGCTTAAAGCTATTTCTCATCCCTATAGATGCAGCATCGCCAAAAAGCTAGCAGCCCAAGAAAATTATATCACTTTTTTAGCATGTTTATGGCACAAAATTACTCTCATAGGGCAGGCAATCTAGAAGATGGGCTGTCTATAAAAAGAGCTTCAATCTAGAAGTTAGCACATTTGGAGTTCGTGTGACCAGGGTCACAAAAATGAACAGCTGGCTTCACCTTTTCCCTCACTCCTTTGTTTTCCCTCAGGAAAAAAAAAAAAAAAAACCAGCATTCTCATTTAAATTAAATATTCCAATTAAATACCTTAAGTAAGAAATAAATAGGTCTCACTGGGGGACAGGGAAGGTTCAGTAGAAGGGAGACAGTACTTATAACCAAATCTTTGTGTGTCCAGTATCAAAAACAAAAAAGCAAACCCAAAGTCTGTAAGCTTCATAATAACAGTGCTATCTTTCTTTGCTTTTTTTGGAAAGTAACTGCTAAGAGGCAAATATTTTATGGCAAAATGGGCCTTTCACCTACAAGTATAAATTCTTTAGGTTTTTGGAATACAGAAAAATCTGAAGCAGTCTATCTAGAATTCCAATGCAGTACCAATGCAGAATCTCTCAAATTCTTTCCTACAGTTTATTAACCTTCTTAATAAGGTCTCCCCAGATTTTTGAAAATCCCAACTAGCCTGAGTTAATGTTTATTTATTTATTTTTGAGGGAAAAAAAGATAGACAGTGGGGGGCGGGCAGAGAGAGAGGGAGACAGAGAATCTCAAGAAGGCTCTGTGTTGTCAGTACAGAGCCTGGCATGGGGCTCGATCCCCCGAAACCATGAGATCATGACCTGAGCTGAAACCAAGAGTCAGACGCTTAACCAACTGAGCCACCCAGGAGCCCCCAAAATTTGTATTTGTAATTTACCTCACTGACTAACATGCTTGTATAATATTTATAGAGTAATGAGACTTTTGGTGAATGACACACAAGATACCATCAGACTGAAGTCCTAGAACATACACTTAAAGCAATTAAAGTTGGAAGAATCGCAACTTCACTCACGGTAGAATTCTTGCTCAAAAATGAACCATGCCTCTCCTTCTTTTCCTCTCTCCCATAAAACCCACTCTGAAAGCCACATTGCTTTGTTAACTTTCATAGCATGTCTTCTTACTACAGCCTTCAACACCTGAAAAATTAGTGGAAGAATTTGACTGATTATAGAGGCTGTTTTCCTTGTTCTGCGGCTTGTTCTAAAAGGGATACTCAGCAGAACTTGCATTTTTTTCTTTCATTTTGTGCTGTCTGCATGAGTAATTACCTCCCTGATTTCTGAGATTCAATTGAGTAGCTTCTACATTAGAAAAATCCAAAGATTGATAGAGGCATCGCTCCTAAAGGATTAGTTTGCTGCCGTAATTCCACAGAGTAGGTCATTCAAATAGCAAAATGCTGCAAAGTTTAATTTCTCCTGTTTTTAAAAGCCAGATATTGTAACCAATTTGAGAGAAACCCGAAAGGTCCTATGGGTCTGTTAAGCAGGTGATGATCTTTCAAATTCCCCTGAGGGGTTGTTTCTGTCCTCAGGGAATATGTTATCCCAGAGGATGGCTTTGCAAGAACCAAGGCAGAGATCACTTTCTTGAGTGATAAAGCTGACGACAATGAATTTACTCATCTGTAAATTACTATTTCTAAATATCTGTACTGATAACTTCATAGCAAGCTGAAATCAACTATGCAAATCCCTTAGCAATATTTGAGCTATGAAGACGCTTGATAAGCTGGTTCAATAAGGAAGAAGTCCTTCTTTTAAAACAGGTGTCATCATTGGATGAAGTAACCTACCCGAGTCTGCTGGGGGCTGCCGTAACAAAATGCCATAGGCTGCTATGAAGGGAGGCTTAAACAACAGAAATTTATTCTCTCACAGTGTGAAGGTTGGAAGTCTGAGTGTCATCGGCATGGTGCTATGAAAACTGTTTTACTGGTTTTCATATGTCTATCTTACTATGCCATCACATGTGGAGAGAGAGAGAGATCCCTGATAACTCTTCATTTTTTTTTTTTTCTTAAGAACACCAGTTCTTTCAGATCATGGCTCCATCCTTCTGATCTTATTTAGCCTACATCCCCTCCTTAAAGGATCTATCTCCAATACAGGGGATTGGATATCTCCAATATCTCCAATGGGGGAATGGAATTTTAACATATGAATTTGGGGGCATATATTCAGCCCCTAGCATAACCCCAAATTCAAATAAAGATTCAGTGAAATTTCACACATTTAGATGGTCAAAAATCACGCAATTTCAAACTTGCCTTACATGTGGAATCTGGGCTTAGACTCCCAGTCTGCCTTTTTTCCCCCCCTTTCCTCCTTCTTTCTTTCTTTTTCATTTTAACTAATCAGTCTGGTGGTCCCTTGTATCAGGCAGGTATCTGACATGTATACCACAGAGATTGCAAAAACCATTACAAATAAAATTATTTGTAGCTAGCCAAAGAAAACGGAATCAAGTTTGTTTATTCCCTAGTACTTTTCAAGTTAGCTTATTTATTATATTTACAAGCTTATTTAATTTGTTGCAGATGTTCATGGGAAGGTTTTGTAAGCATTCACCGTTAGAATGTTTTTTCATTAAATCCATTTTCCAAATGTCTAAATAATGACAAAAGACCTCCTAGCAGAATATTAAGCCAGGAAATTCATCCAAACATCACAACTGTAATCATAAGTGGTATATGCTGTAGTTTCTATCTGATTAATTTCGGCTCAGTATCATTCTGGAATGATTACTTTTTGAGTCCATTTTTTTTCTCTTATATAAAAGGAAACACAGAAATAGAAAGGACACATGAATAAATGGTGTCCTCTTAAACTACATTCTTTATGAAATCAAAGAATTTAGTTTTCAGGTAATCTTACTATTTTCTTCTAGCAATATTGAAAATAGATTCCTACTTTCAAGATAGAATGACAGTGGTTTTCTTTTTAATTTAAATATTTATTTTCATTCTATTTGTGTAGTCTGGGATATATGTCTTTTTAAAAGTTTTCTGTTATACTATTTATTCTTGGATTTTAAAAGTAGTTCTGCTCCAAATTCAGTTTAACTGAGAGGCAAGATCTTTGTAAGTTAGCTGCACATTTAATTAATTGAAATTCAACCTCCCAAGACAAACTGCAGATGCTTCACATATTTAGCACAGTGTCTTCTAACCAGCTGTACTAATCTGAGCAGTAACACTGCCCTGTAGCTAAACATCTGGACAGAGCTAGAAACCAGAATAATAAACAGTTTTAGAACTCTATCAAACAGATGCCTACAGGTGACATCACAAAACAGGAAAACAGAAAAAGAATATATATATATATATATATATATATATATGTCGCCAAATACCATATTGTATTATAACTCGAAAGGTGGATCATGCAAATTTCACATTACTGCTCTCAACAAATTTGACTTTAAGCAACATTTTCCATTCTATAACTAGCTGTCGGATGGCATAGTGCAAAATCTTAGAGCTCAAACAGAGATGAGGTAGCACAGTTATAAAACTTGCAGCACATTTTGAAGATGCGAAGGCACTGGCTCTTTTACCATTTAGTACTTGTGCCAGAAATAAAGTTAAATTCCCTAAGAGAACATCATGTCAAAAAAATGCACCTGTGCCCTAAGTCTGCCCACTGCATTAAGGCATCATTGAACTCACCGCCAGAATTGTGAAAACAAGTTGTTTCCCATTAAAGACTCTATCATGGAGGCATATTTTTCTCTCTGCACAGAATGTACTACAGTAAGTTGACATTATTTGTTTCCACATCAACATTAATGGAAGCCAAGAGGACTTCTTCACCACTTGCTTTGGGTGTCGTGATTCCAGGATAACCAAACAACGTTAACACCCATGTTCCCAGGGTGAATTTAGGAATTTTGACGATACAATGGAAGGAATAAAAAATTTCTCCTGTCCATTTCCACTGTAACAGACAGGAATTCAGAGACTATGCTCATCTGATTAAACATATTTCTTCTAGACAGAGATTAATTGGAAAAATCTTCCCCAATTTCAGATTAGAGATTAGAAACAGTACTCAAATAATCCAAGCCTAAAATTAACATAACTAATGCATATAAAATAGGATAATTGAAAACTTTAGTTTGATTCTGCAGGAAGACTAGGCATTCAGAAATCTGATTTTCTACCTCTGTGTCAGCTCATAACCCACTAATTAAAAATCTTTAGGCAATCTGAGAAAAAAATATAAAACTTTTTTTTTAGAATTGTCATTCCATGTTCAGGCATAAACATTTATAGTTTGGAGTTCCTTTTTACCTTTTCAATGATATTTCAAATATATATATAAAAGTGACTAAGCATTTAAAGCTTTCTAATAGATGTAAGCTTAGATCTAAACATCAATGAAGGAAAACATTGTTCTCTTAAGCTATCAGGCCAGGATATTTTTTCTATCTTAGCTTTCAGAATTTTTTTTCTTTACATTCAGATGAAGAAGATGTTTTCATAGGAATAAAACTTAGGAGAGGCTTGAAATGTTTATGGTTTTTTCCATTGCAGAATGAACTAGTCGAATATACGCTATTAAGAACTCATGACACCATTGTGGATGAAATCTCTGTACCAGAAGTTTACCATTTGATAAAGATGAAGGGAGGACTATCCTTAACACCAGCAGTTGGCCAAGCATCATTTTCACAGCAATAAATAAGTA
The DNA here is from genome assembly GCA_028646485.1 of Cryptoprocta ferox. Classification (NCBI taxonomy): domain Eukaryota; kingdom Metazoa; phylum Chordata; class Mammalia; order Carnivora; family Eupleridae; genus Cryptoprocta; species Cryptoprocta ferox. Next base: position 35,301,762 of record CM053578.1, read on the forward strand.
AATAAGGTTTTGAAAATTGGTTTAAAGGATTTTCTCATTCTAATATTCAGTGCCTTGATAGAAAAATGTCCCAAGATTTGGGAAATCCTAAAGACACTCTGTCAGAAGTCATAGCTATATAAACATCAAGAAATCAAAAGTACATTAAAGTTGGGGGCCGCTGGGTGGCTCAGTTAAGCATCTGACTCTTGATTTCTGCTCAGGTTGTGGGATTGAGCCTCAGTTGGGGCTCCTCACTGAGAATGAAGCCTATTTAAGATTCTCTCTCTCTCTCTCCCTCTCTCTCTCTGCCCCTCCCCACTCCAAAAAAAAAAAAAAAAGAAAGAAAGAAAAGAAAAAAAAGACAATTGCATTAGGGTCATAATTATAGGAATAAAGCAGAAAGGATAAGCTGAACATAGAATAAAGAAACTTAACATTTGTTTACTTAATTTACAAACCCATGTGTATGTGTTCATACATAATTATATAGCTGGAAAGATAGTTTAGTAAATTGATAGTCAGACATATATGAATATCTAACTATATCCACAAATCTATGCATATATTTTTTCTAGGAGCTAAAGTCTAATTTCTAGTTGAAGTTAACATAGAATATCCCCCTTGGATAACAAGAAAAAAATTCTATTTATACAAGTATAATGATCGGTTAATATTTTATACTTATTTCAAAATGCTTCATTATATTATATGTTCTAATCCCCAAATATAAACCTGAAGACAAAAATATGTAAAGGAGAATAGTCCTGTTGATTTATTTTGATAGCATGTGTGACTCAAACTATTATCTGGAAACTATCCAGGCCAAATAACAATACTTACAAGGGGGTATCTTCAATAACATATTTATGATTTTTAAAAAATTGTGAATTGGGAATGATTAACTCCAAAGCATGGAATAAGGGCTATATATATAGTACAGTCAAAACATTATACACACATACATATGCATTTGCACATGTATTTATAAATTATATATACATATATGACATACATACCTAAATATTATGTTGTAAAATAATATATTTTATGTGTAGAATATAAGTATATATACTGATATGTAATGGGATGGCTTAGACAGATTAGAGCTAAGATTTGAATATGATGGTGACAGTTAAAAAAAAAACATAAACATGCAGAGAGAAGAGTAGCCAAGCATCCATGTTCCCTGCCCAGTTTCCTCTCCTCTGACTGCCATGTTGTCTCTTGACAACATCAGCTATGCTCTTGCCTTAAGCCACTGGATTTGGATATTCTCTGTCCCCAGAATGTTCTTCCATCATATAGATGCAGTTTTCTCCTTTGCCTTCTTCAAATTTTGTTTAGTGTTCAACTTGCCAATAAGAACTTCTCTGACCATATTTAAAATCGATCTTCTGCACCCCTTATTGCCTGGGGTGTTGTTGCTATTTTTTATGGAGAACCACTCATAGCTTTTTATTGCACTATACAATTTACTTATTCTGTTTACTGTGTTTTTCCCATCCACCAAAAAGTAAGCCCGGCGAATGTATATTTAAAATTCTTAACACTTTCAAATATCCTGAGAAATATCTATCACTGCATTCATGGTCACAAGAATGGCACCTCTCTATTCACACTAAGCGGCTATCTTTCCTTCTTGCTCTGAGCTGCTGGGGCTTCCCTGGTGAAAGGGTTATAATTTAGTGGAAGAGAGCATCTTCTAGATGAAATCTAACTTCTGAAATATTCTCACCCATATAAAGTTCATATGCTATGATAGTTCTAATATAATACTCCCAAGCAACTTGCTCTGGCTATATCTACTCTGTTTTACTGTCTCACTATTTCATGTCTCCTTTTCCATAAGCTATACACACCAGATGGGATTCCCCCATGAAAATAGGACACCTTCATGGTCTGGGGTTGTGAGCGATTTAAGACACAGAGATGGCATATCTGACTTTGTAAAATGTAAATTCACTGCATTCCTTTAATAAAAAGTAACACCTCACTTTTAGATAGTACTTTATTTCACTGCATCTTCACAAAAGGGAGGTATGGCAGATATCATCAGTCTTCATTTTTCAGCTGAGGAAACAGGGGTTTAAATAAATTAAGTAAGTCACCCAAGGTCAAATTTCTAGCAAGTAAAAGAACTGGGACTATAATATGTCTTTTGGCTTCTTATCCAGTGCTGCTTTTCCTAAATCATTCTGCACCCCTTATATCAAAGCCCAAGTCACAATAGCTCTGAGCTACTAAGGCACTGGTGCCAACCTGAGGGCAATCTGAGCCACCACTCATGCTAGTTCATTCTACTCTGTTGGTTTCCCTATCTCTTAAATTTCATTATTCTCCCCCAAAATAACAGGAACAACTGTGGAGTAATAAGTGCTGAGAACTCACTAAAGACAACCATTATACCAATTGTTTTATATACACTACTTCATTTAACCCCGTATAGGAATCCAAGAAGAAGTTTGAGAGAGAGAGAGAGAAGAGACAGAGGCAGGCAGGGAGGGAGGGAGGGAGGAAGGAAGGAAGGAAGGAAGAAAAAAAGAAGGAAGGTAGGAAGGTCTGTTTATTTTGTTTTCTTCCAAGCATTGTAATAAATCAATAATGGACTGGGTAGATTTTAGACATTCACATTCCTCTTTTTCTAAATGCACCCGAAAGCAATATACACATTATTGGTATCTCATAGGAAAGATTGAATTCATTCTCTACATTTGCACTCAGAACAAGACTTCTTAATAATTCTAACAGCAAAAACAAATATATATATTCATCATTTCATGTCCCTAATGGTATAAGGCCTCTTAAAGACCCAAAGGAATGTTCCATTCATTAAGCAGTAAGCCTTAAATAACTGGGAAATTTTACTATAGTTATATCCATATCTGTATATCTATATTGGTTACTGTTGGCATAGAATAATGTGTGATAGATCACATGTTCTCTACCCTGGCGAAATGCCCTATACTAGCAAAAGTATAGAGCAAATTTCCTGAGACTTAACTTGATGTCCCTCTTCATTTATCATTTATAACCCTTTCCTCAATTGCCTGGTCCATCCCCCTGCCACATCTGGCACATAAGGAATTAAGGAGAGCATTGAATAGAAGCCTGCTGACCCACCCCCACTCCCCAAAGAATCTGAATCTTTTTGCTGCATTCTAAAATCTTACCATCATGCTTTATTTTCTCAAGGAATTAATGTGATTGGTAGTCCCTTTGTTAAGAAACTGAAAACTAGTTGCTCCCTTATTAATTCATACAAGTCACTGGAAAGTTTGGTAAAATTACCCAAGAAGTCCAAAGGTAACACCAGCTCCATTTCAACCAGATGGATCTGGTGACCAAAGATTCCTGCCCCAAGGGTCATTCCAATCATCTCTTTCCAGAGTGTGGTATGTGGGAAGGACAGTGTTTCTCAGAATCTTGTACCTATAAAAAAGAACTGGATAAAAAAAGTGAATTAATTAAACAAAATAAAACAACAACAGCAACAAGAAAAAAAGGCAAAACCAAATATACTGTTGTGAAGGGTAGCAAATAGGTTACATTTAAAAAAATTTTTTTTTAATCTTTATTTATTTTTGAGAGAGAGAGAGAGACAGAGACAGAGCGTGAGCAGGGGAGGGCGAGAGAGAGAAGGAGAAACAGAACTCAAAGTGGGTTCCAGGTTTTGAGCTGTCAACACAGAGTCCGGTGCTGGGCTTGAACACATGGACCACAAGATCATGACCTGAGCCAAAGTCCAGCACTCAACCGACTGAGCCACCCAGGCACCCAATCAGCTAAGTATTTTTTATGCATAGGTTGAAGGATCATTAATGAATAAGTTTAAGAATTTAGGATTAATTAGGTCTAAGAAGCACATTTTTTTCACAGTTTAACATCTCTGAAATCAGGAGTATACTGGCACATAAACGAAAGTGCATTTTACAAGCATGAAATAATCTATGTTACTATGTTTTTATAATAATACAAACGTGTGCCTGGCTTAACAAATTGTTTTTATGGTACATAACAGCATTGAAAGAAAGTTTTAAATATGTCACATACCTGAAGGTGACTCAGAAAAGACTAACAATATCTGGTTTAGGAAAAACAATTTTCACGCTAAAATTGTAATGAATGAATTGAAGGTATTAGAGCAGGAAATAAAATCTTGGGGAAGTGATTAATGATTTAACATTCCTAATCCAAATGGGAGCATTAATTCCACACACTGACACACTAACATTGTGGTTTTGATGATGATACAGTATCAGAAATCAATGAAGATATGAAGATTATGCTTCATATATGTTTCAGATAAAATGTAAATATTACAGTATAGCTATCCACAGTCTTGTCTTAAAAAGTTTAATTGAATAGAGTTCAGGTCAAACCCCATTGATGAGAAATCTCAGAAATGTCAAACTTTCTTTCCTATTTTAATGAAATATCATAGGCATCAATATTACTAGAGCTGGTGCAGTGCTTGCTATGCATTTGGACCCAGGTATCAGAGATAGGGAATATCTTCATGGACTCAACCATATCTAGAAGCCAGCAGGGCTATTTTAGGAGACTCCAAGTTACTCTGGGGACATGGTATATTTGTCAGTAGACTCAGACTCAACTGATTTGCATAATGTATGCATGTCTGTTGGTTTAGTAGCACATTCAATTTTTAACATAAGTATAGTCAATCCACTTAATAGTGAAGGACTAAAAGTAGAATTGAATGAGACCAGAAATGGAATGGTCTATGGAAAAGTAGATATGAAATAGAGAGACAAGAAGACACAGTTGGATATAACCAGAGAAAGTTATTTGAGAGTATTATATTAGAACTATTATACAGTATGAGCTCATGTAGATGCTCTTCTGTATGCCCAATTTTTGTATTTCTGGTTCTCCTTACTTGTTCTGCTAGAACAGTAATGATAGAAGAAATGGGGAGAAGGTGTAAAGGTGTAATCGGTTGAATAATGGCCTCCAAAAAGCTATGTCCAAGTAATAATCCCTGGTACCTATGAATGTGACCTTATTTATTAATAATGGCCTTCATAGATATAATTAAGCTAAGGATCTGGAAATGAGATCATGCTGAATTAACATGGCTCTAAGTCCAATGACCTGTGTCCTTCTAAGAGAAAGGAGAGGAAGATTCAAAAGACAGAGACACACAAAGAAGAAAGCTGTGCAAAGACAGAGACAGACAGAAACTGTAATTATGCAGCTACCAACCAAGGAAGGCCAAGGATAACCAGCTGCTACAAGAAGCTAGGAGAGAGGCATAGAACAGCCTCTTCTTCAGAGCCTTCAGAAAAATCATTCTTGCCTGACACTTTGATTTTGAACTTCTGGCCTCTAAAACTGAGAAGAAAATACATTTCTGTTGTTGGAAGCCACCAAGTTTAAGGTAATTGGTTACAGCACCTCCAGGTAACTAATACAAAGGTTGAGCATAAAACTGCAGGGAAAAGGCAAAATAAGGTGAGAAAACAAAATATTGTGCAAATGAAATGAGCCAGTAGTCTGCAAGCCATTACTCACTCTAGAAATACTATAAGAAGCACTAAAGGTAAAAAGGTAGCATTAGCATTGGCTGCATTTTTTTAAATAATAAAATAAGACTTTTTCAGAAGCTACTAAATGAGCTGCTCTTCAGTTTCTATTTCCAAAACAATAGGAAGTGTAGCAGGAAGGATGAGCATATGGGCACTTAGGGCTAGGCTGCCCCAGTTTCAAATCTCCTCCATTGTTTAGCTTGTGTTTTATGCTTATGCACTTGCTCCACCTGCAAAATGGGGATGATGATAGTATATGTCTTATAGGTTACCAAGAGAATTAAATGCATTTATATAAAAAGTGCTTGAAACATTATAAATTCTATGTATGCATTTGCTTTTATTACTCAAAATATCATTAATTTCAAAGTTTGCAAATTCTCCAATTTTAGCTCAGTCACGTCACAATTCTAATGTAAGGATGGAATGGAGAAGTGAATACGTCTGGGGTGCCTGGGTTGCTCTGTTGGTTGAGCATTCGCCTCTTGATTTCAGCGCAGGTCATGATTCCAGGGTTGTGTGACAAAGCCCCATGTCAGGTTCTGTGCTGAGCATGAAGCCTGTTTAAGGCTCTCTCTCTCTCTCTCTCTCTCTCTCTCTATCCATCTCCCTTTCTCTTTCTCTTTCTCAAAAGAAGAAGAAGAAGATGACGAAGAAGAAGTGAAAGAAGGAGAAGTGAATAGGTCAAATCATATTACAAAGAAAATAGAAATGATAGTAGGAACTCCAATCAGAGTTCTTTTCAGTACTTAATCAGAGTTCTTTAGAAAATCCTGACTGCTGTGTTCTGCTCCCTGAAACCAGCATCCACTGACACATCACTGAGAAGACCTTCCAGGAAGATGCTGGAACCATCCCATACCGTCACATCTCAGAGCCATGAACCTGCTTCTACAAAGAGTGTCCTCTTCGCCTATACTTTGTCTCTTTTTGTTTCTGATTTTGAATGATATCTTTAATTTTTTTTCTCTCTTTAGGCTCCTTATTCTTTCATTCTTTCCCTTGTTGAACTCTTTCATTTTGATTCAGTATCTCTATATTCTTATCACTTTTATCCACTTTGTGAGCTAGCTCATTATGCTCTAACTTTTTATTATTTAAAAATACCATAGAGAGTGATGTCTATCACTAAATGATTTGGAATAGGGGAAAGAAGGAAAGGATGAAAGGAAGGGGAAAAGGACAAAACAATAAATTATATCCATCTTTGATTTTGTGCCTATGTACAGCTCTAGAACAGAAAATCTTGTGCTTATTAACAGATTATGTTCCCAAGCCTATTTATAATGCTATTTATTCATGAGCACTTAGTGACACTATTACCACCCATTGAAGGGGAAGAGTGGAAACATTTGTGTTCTACTGAGTTCAACTTTAAGGAAGTACATAAATTTAAATTTAGAAGAGGAGCCGCTGTTTGACATCTGGAGGTATGTGCTATGTCTGAGTTTCATGTCAAGAGAATAAGGTTTAAGGGCACCTGGGTGGCTCAGTCAGTTAAGCATCTAGTTTTGGCTCAGGTCATGATCTCACAGCTCGTGAGTTTGAGCCCCGTGTCGGGCTCTGTGCTGACAGCTCAGAGCCTGGAGCCTGCTTCGGATTCTGTGCCTCTCTCTCTCTCTCTCTCTCTGTCCCTCCCCTACTCATGCTTTGTCTGTGCCTCTCCTTCAAAATAAATAAACATTATTTTTTATTTTTTATTTTTTTTAACTTTATAGTTTATTGTCAGGTTGGTTTCCATATAACACCCAGTGCTCTTCCCCACAAGTGACCTCCACCATGACCATCACCCCCCTTTCCTTTTCCCCCTTCCCCTTCCAAAAATAAATAGACATTAAAAGACATTTTTTTAAAAGAGAGTAAGGTTGCAAAACAGCTCTGTTGGCCCTGGGTTTGGCAGAATGACCACTGTTGCTGTGGCCTTTCAAACCCTTTGGCCATTTTGAATGCTTTTGCCCCACATCTTCCTGAACTCCATGTTCTTCAGAAAATGGAACTTGCTTTCTGACCACACGTGCCTTGTGTCCCTATGATGAGAATTATGTGAAGTGCTGAGGACAAAAAATAGTGGGCTTCTGGCAAGATAACTGGGCATCTTTCTCCTTGTAGACTCTTTTCTCTCACATGGCAGATAAGCAATTACTTCTGTGAGTCCTTGCCTCAGGAATTTGGACTTGTACAGATGAAGTCAAAGACATGAAAAGAGGGTGGCAAGCTTTCAAGAGTGAAAGATTAGGTGGAGAAGGCTTTTGAAGTTGAAGAGAATCTCTAAAAAGGTAAGAGAGCATGTTTGTTATCTCTGAAGTAGCAGTAACCATTGGAATATGTGCAGAAAGACGAAGAAGATCAGATACTAGTCCCTGGAGTCCCAGAGTCTCAGGACCCCTCTGCCCCATGGGTGGCAAAAGGACCTTTCCAGACTGAAAGGGGCATCTCTAAAGTTACCAGTGTGAGCCAATGACTGTGGCTCTAAAAGGCTTTATCTGTATCTTGGTTCTAGGGATGATCTCCATTGAACCCTGTCTGGAGAGGCTTAATCACTATTAAGGTTAAATTTTCAAACAGTATGGAAGGAGAGGAACCTCAGAGTCAGACTTGGGTAGACTTTTAAGAAAATAAACCAAAGTATGATATTCTATGTATTGTGTTTGTGAACTAAAATCTGTTAAGCATTAAAGCAATACTTTCTGGGGCAACTACGTGGCTCAGTCAGTTGCGCATATGACTTCGGATCAGGTCATGATCTCACAGTTCATGAGTTTGAGCCCCACGTCAGGCTCTGTGCTGACAGCTCAGAGCCTGGAGCCTGCTTCGGATTCTGTGTCTCCCTTTGTCTCTGTCCCTCCCCTGCTCATGATCTGTCTCTCTCTGTCTCTCAAAAACAAATAAATGTTAAAAGTTTTTTTTTTTAAAGCAACACTTTCTTTAGAAATTTTGAAGGAAAACAGTGTCCTGTGATCTTGGAAATTCAAGTAGAGATGGAAAAAAAAGTTAACTATAGGAATAGAATTATAAACAATGCCCTTAAGTAAGACAAAGCAACATAGTGACCAGAATCACTCTTTTTGAGGAAGGATTCATGGAGAACATTGTTTTGTGAGTAAATTTATAAATCTCAACTATATACACAAATAAAAGTATAGTTTTTGCATGTATAAAATGTGGAAAGTCTATTGCATTACTTTATTCTGTTCAACAGAGTTTCTCATTGTAATTGTAATTACATAGAATGAGAAATATTCCACATTTAATAAAATGTTAAGAAGAAGTAAGATTATTTATTAATGGATAATTATGACAATAAAGTATTCATTGACCCTATATGATCAGATATCTATATGGGTCAGAATTGTGGGAATAAAAAAAGAGAGAAATATGGCCTTGTTCTTGGGGATTCTAAACAAAATCTATGAGTAAACAATTTGAAAATAATGCATCTATCCAAATGGTAGCATATATGGTAGATATTATAACATGTCTTAAGCATTCAGAGAAAGAGACATGGCAAGGAAATCTTCCCAGAAGATAGGAAAAGGATAGAGAAAAATAAATTCAGGTCATAGAGAAATATTTCCAAGCATATATTTTTTGTCAATCTTACTTTAACAATGGATAAGTAGTGTCACTATATTCAAAATAAAAATAAAAATAGTTGAAATAGAATGATTGATGGATCCATAACACATCAATACTGAAAAATAAAGAGAGCTAAATGGAATTATATCAAATTTGTGTTTTATGCATCAAATATGCATTAATTAGTAAAATAAACATGTAAATTTGAATTTACAAATGACCATGAGGGGAAGAAAATGATCTAGTCTCAACACTTTAAATTTCTCCTCCATTTGACTTCAGATACATCCTGCATTTACTAAAACACAAGGTATGACTGCTCATAATAAAATGCATATCAATAAGGAGCATCCCCAGCAGCAAAGATTCCCCCAAACTCTCAAGCATCGGCTATGAAAAAAAAAAAAAACAATTGAACAGACTTCATATTCTGCCCATCATGAGTCTCCTAGGTAAACTCTGAGAGTTTGGTAAAATGATAAAAATCCCCTCCCCAGTGGGAAGTCTAGTTGACTACAATAGCTAGACAATGGAGCCCTAATCATTATTCAGCATGTCTTATGAAAAGGCCCAAAGTCATTGGAAAACTTTTGGGTTTTTTCTCACTTAAGTGGCACACGAGGAGGTGAAAACCTACAAAAACCACTGAACATAGTTCTTATTAACCAACATTAACTGCCTGCCCTGGGAATTGAGTCTGGGTTCTCAAAAGCAAATAATAAAAAGTAAATTTCATCACACAGGGATTTTTTTTTTTTTTTTGGTCAGGTTTACAAGTATAGGAAGGAGATTAAACAAAATGGCCTTAAAGGCCACTAATGTCCTACAGAGAAGGCTTGCTTCCCAGGATTCAAATCTATTGCGAGAATTACCTGTTTTTTCAGAGACAGCTTTCTTTTGATCTCTATAAACTGGAAGTTTTCCCTTATGCTCCCATTACACACCAATCTTTTATTGGAATTCCAATTAGTTTCATTGTTTATCTAAATGAATAAAAGTCTACCATTTCATTGCAGATAAATCACCTAAAATATTCATGTTATTTTGATAGTTGGTATGTGTGATTTTTCAGTATTTATATGCAGTGTATTAGGAAAATTTAGACAAAATTATTAGCAAATACATTCTGAAGGATTCCTGTGGTGTCAGTTCACTGATAAAATATTTACTTGGCATGTAGTATAATAACAAATATGTTATTTAGTTGGAATTATAAGACTTAAAAAATATCCAGAATGAGTATTGGGTAATGTATGGAATTGTTGAGTCACTATATCATACACGTGAAACTTACATAATACTGTATGTTAACTGTCATTAAAATGAAAGCTTAAAAAATAGACCACCAAAATAATTACTTATACTCTTGCCTCATCATCAGCTACTTTATTGCTAATGGAGTTAACTATTTAAGACAAAAATTTTATGAAAAGGTAAGGTGAAATAGCCTATATCATTCTCAATTTGGTTGTTTGTAATCATCATATATGGGAAGCAAACCTTTCCAGACCAAACTTCAGCAGTCTAGGTAAAGTCTAGATATAGGGTTAATAAATGTATATGTTGGTCTGCAACTCCCTTTCATGGTCCTTTTCTACCTCTTGGTTCCATTTACCATCTAATTAACCATTCTGATATTTAATAGAAATTAATGAATAATATTTTAGATACGAGTGATTAGAAATATATAAAGTGAAGAACAAATTACTGAATGCCTTTGAGTCCTATGCTTTCATTTTATCTTTCATAAAGAGACCTTCAAATTCTAGATCTCAACATAGGAAAATGTTCTTTTCAGAGAGTAATCAACTATCCATATTGACCTGGAACTAAATTTCTTTATTTTGTTCATAAAATACTCTAATAAAAATGCTATCATGAGTTATATCAGACACTTCAAATGCCTATCCATGCCAGAAAATTAATTGAAATGAGTAAAGTTGTCAGCGGTGGACTGTTATAAACTGGACAAACATGACTCACCCATCATTCAGCAACAGTTTATTATTTCCAGAGAGCATAGAAAAGAGACCAGACTAATCTTCTGATGTTCCAAGAGAAACCAGAATTCTGGATTTTTATGGAAAGAAATCTTATGGTTTTTAAATTCTGGCACCAATTTAAACATTTTTGAAACATTATGCAAGTCAAAATAAGTACATCTGCTGCCTGGATTAACCTAGTTTGGACCTCTGAGTCAAATAGCAATGCACTACAATTGGAAAAAGAGGTCACATTTGATTCTTGAAAGCCATGGTAGACAATTGCCATTCCCATCTCTTCTAGAAAGTTATGTTAATTTTATTTCTTTCACATCTCTTTTTATGTTATGTATTTTCCATCATTAATTCAAAATGAACCATAAATGAATAGGGCTTAAGAAGGAGGATACTGGTAGGAAATACTCATATGCACGACAAGTGTGGTTAATTGCCTTTTCCCAATTACCTTCTAAAACAGAAGTTTAGATTTTCCACCCTAATCCTAAAGTAAACCTTCAAGGAAAGTGTACATTCCTAATGGCTCTTGTTAACTGAACAGAACTAAAAAAAATAGTGTTCAATCCCTACAAACTGAAAGACAATTTAAAACCTCTAGTATATCTCACTAAAACTGCAAAACTACCAAATAAATAAATAAAACTCTTACCATATCAGTTGGAAAACTTCTGAATTCTTATTCCTCTTTACTCAATATACAAGACACCCAGATATCAACCCAGCTTTCTAAGCAGCCCTTTGTACTCTCTAAGAAGACAATAGACTATAGGAAAGAGACCTTTTCATAAATGCTCAGAAGTTTGATTACAAGGAATAAGGATATTTTCCAGAAATTCCAATTAAGGATAAATAAAGGCATCACAATGGAAGGATTTGCTTGGGTCATATTGTAAGTTTTCTTTTAATATTTTAAATGTTTATTTATTTTTGAGAGAGACAGAGAGAGACAGAGTGTGAGAGGGGGAGGAGCAGAGAGAGAAGGAGACACAAAATCTGAAACAGGCTCAGGCTCTGAGCTGTCAGCACAGATCCTGATGCAGGGCTCCAACCCACAAACCATGAGAACATGACTTGAGATGAAGTCGGACACTTAACTGACTGAGCCATCCAGGTGCCCCCTAATTTTTTTTTTTTATAACACATAGATTCAGACTGATTCACTCAAGTAAAACCATTCAGTTTTGGTGGGGAGTTAAGAGACACAAGAACTGAAATCATTCACTAGCCAGTAGACAAAGGTGATTGTTTTGTCCAGTCATCGCCCATTATTATTAAGAGAGAACATATGGAATTCTCTGTTCACACCAGACAAAGTATAAGAACTTAGTGAAGAACTGTTGATTTATAAGAACAAAAAATACAGACTGATAGATTTCATAAACATAGGCATAATTTTTGGGGCAAATTCTTAACAAATTGAATTCAATAATCCATAAAAGAGATGACTACATCATCACCAGATACAGTTTATCCCAGAAATGCAATGTTTGTTCATATTGGAAAATCAATGTAATTCACCATATTAACAGAATAAAAAAGAAAAAAAGAAAAAGAAATGACATCTCAGCAAATATAGGAAAAACATTTGATAAAGCTCAATACCCTCTCTGTTAAGAATTTCCAGCATGCTCAGAATAGAAGAAATCTTCAGCTTGATAAAAGGTATTTACTATGGTTTAATATGTATAATTAATAATATTGAAGACAACCTAAACGTTCATCTGTGGGGCACTCACTAAATAAATTACGGAATATCCATTCAATAACGTACTACTTTAATATATAGACATAAGAGGTAGAAAGGTGAGAGGATATGATGTAGAATGCTACAGGCTAAATTGAAAAATGAGAAAGCAGAGTGCAACCCCCGCACACCCCCCCCCCGAGGAGAACTTAATCTACCTCTCCCCTTCGAGTGTGAGTTTGCCATAGTGACTTGCTTCCAAAGAATAGAATATGGAAAGGGAAACATGGTAACATTATAGTAGGGACACCTAACAAGCCCTCCCTTAATCAAGTAATCAAGGTTAACATCATTAATGTTAAGTCATGTTGACAGCACACACACCCCCCATGTGAAGCAACGAGAAAGGCACCTCATCTCTGTGATCTTCTCCTCCAAAACCCATAATCTCAGCCTAATCATGTGAAAAATATTGGACAAATCCAACTTGATGGACACTCCACAAAATACTTAACCAGTAAATCTCAAAAATGCAAGGTTATATAAAAAGGAAAAACTAAGAAAGTATCACAGACAGGCAGAGACTAGGGAGACATGATAACTAAATGCAATATCAGATTCTTCATGGGATCCTGGAACAGAAAGAGGACATTAGTGGAAAAACTCATGAAATTCTAATAAAGTATGGAGTTTAGTTAATAGTAATGCACTAATATTGGTTTATTGCTTTTGACAAATGGACCGTAGTAACATAAGATTTTAACCTTAGGGGAAACTGAATGAGGGGTATTTGGGAACTTCGTACAATCCCTGCAACTCTTCTATGCATGTATTGTTTCTCCAAAATGGCAATTATTTTTCTAACATTTTTATTTATTATTGACAGACAGAGAAAGAGCATGAACATGGGAGGGGCAGAGAGAGGGGGACACACAGAATCCGAAAGAGATTCCAGGCTCTGAGCTGTCAGCCCACAGCCCAAGGCGGGGCTTGAACTCACAAACCGTGAGATCATGACCTGAGCTGAAGCCGGGCACTTAACCCACTGAGTCACCCAGGCACCCCGAACGGCAATTATTATTTTTTTTAAAGTGAAGTAGAAAAGAGTGTATGCAATATATTACCTTTTGTGAGAAATAAAAGTAAAAACATAACTATCTTTTTCTTACTAAAAAAAACACAGAAAAGATAAACTTAGAGGTGAGGATAATAGTTTAATATAGGGAATGGATAGGATTGAAGTGGAGCAGACATACATGGAGCAAGATTTCCCTGAATATATCACTTTCTATAGTTTTGTTTTTTGAGACCTGTAAATATTTTACATATGTAAAATATAAAATTAAAACCAAAAAAAATAAAAATATTGAATACAAACAGATGAAATTGATCATAAAGGTGTCCTTGCTGAAGAAACAGAAGAATCCAGAATGTAGGGTATCCTGTAGGACAACTGAACTGAACTTTTTAAAGGATCTAAAGTCATAAAAAACAGAGTGAGGCAGGGAAAGAGGAGTGGAAGAGAGGGGTGCTTCTCTAAGCGACATTAGGAAATAAACAATCAGTTACACTGTGTGAACCCTGATTGAATCCTCAATTAAAAGGAAAAAACATATATAGCTGTATGGAACATCTTGGAGAAATGGGGAATTTAGTATGTAGTGTGGACTGCGTACTGTATGGTATTCCGTAAGTGATGGTGAAGTTCTTGGGTGTGAGGATGGTGCTGTTTGTCTTAGGATGTCCATGTTCTTGGCAGATGTGTGCTGAAGATTTTAGAAGTGAGGTATCATGGTGGTGAAATCTACTTTCAGATAAATTGGCAAAAGGGAATTGTGTGCCTATTTATAGACAGAGATGAATCAGACTTGGAAAAATATTAGCAGTTGGTAAATCTGGGTGTGAGTTACACTGGTGTTCATTATACTGTTCTTTTAACTTTTCTGAGTTTATAATTTTTCAAATGAAAATTAGATTGTTAAGAGTCAACTTCTTATCTTTTCTATTCTTTCCTCCTGATGAGCACTCTCCATCAGGCTGGGTACTTTTGCAAGCCCATAGTTATTGACCCATTCACATTTTCTATTTCTCTGATGAGTTTTGCTAATTTTATTCATGGGAGATCATCCATGTCATTCATTTTTTCAAATTCTTTAGGATCTTCCACATATTAAAGAGTATATATATATATATATGGAACGTTATAGAAGTTATAGGCATCCTACCTAAAACTGGTTCCAGTTCCTTTCATATTTGTCATTTTGTTGTTTGATTTCTCATGTGGAAGCATCTAGGCTAAATATAGAGACAGCCATAAACAATATAAGCCAATGTTCCATGTGAATTACCATGCTAAAGGACCATTAGATTTGAGAGTACATGTACTAGTTGCTAGGGGAAAGTTCTGATCTTAACCTTTTGGGGTCAACATAAGGAAAAGTGGAGCCCAGTGTCATTAACCACTAACATACTAGTGTATTTTTCTGAGTTTAACCTCAGTTGCTCCTACATGCCTTCCTCTCTCATATATTTGAAAGAACGGGATACAGAAAGCCATAGTCATACAAACTGGTCCCGGGCCAAATGATACCGCTGGGGTGCCTGGCAAAAGCAAAGGCCAAACACATAGAGAGGAAAGATTTCCTCAAATGCAAGACGTTTTCCTAAGTACAACATAGCATTTTAGGAGACTTTTTCTAATTGTGTTTCTCTCTTCTCTTTAAGTTAATTCTCTAAGCTGTAAATATTGAAGAATTACTAAATTTTAAAGAAATGGAAGACAATATGTTTTATTTCTCAGTCTTAACATATTAAAACCTAAAACTTGGGAAAATACTTGCCAAATATGTACTTTCAGTTCAGCCCATATTCCCATAAATAATATTAAATGAGCATTTACCCAGAATTGTAATGTCTTTGATGTGATTCCCTAAAAATCACCTCAAGATTATTCAAGAATTTAGGAAGCTGGGGAACCTGGGTGGCTCAGTTGGTTAAGTATCTGACTTCGGCTGGAGGCATGATCTCACGGTTCGTGAGCTCAAGCCGCACATCAGGCTCTCCACTGCCAGTGCAGAGCCTGCTTGGGATTCTCCCTCCCACTTTCTCTCTGCCCCTCCCCCACTTGTGCTTTCTCTCACATGTAAATAAACTTAAAAATTAAAAAATATATATTTAAAGAAAGAATTTAGGAAGCTGAATTGTAATAGCAAGTGGATATTTGTCTTATATTTTAGATTTTTTAAATTTTTAGTAGAAGAGGATGATAATTTAAAGATTTCTAAAGGTGGAACTGGGAATTAAAATCTCATTCTAGGACATGTAGATAAGCACATGGGCTTTCCGAGTTCAAATTCTGCCTTTGCCCCTTCATAGCCACATGACACTGGAATGTCACTTTCCTTCTCAGCCTTAGTTTCCTCATCTTTAGGACAGGGTAAGAAAATACCTATGATACAAGATTGTACTAAAAATAGATTAAAAGCTTGAAACAAGTTGGACTAGACAGAAAACAGAAGAATGAGAAACCTCAGAAGATAGAAACTAATGGAGAAATAAAGTCATAGCAATAACGCCACATCTGATTCTGTATCAGTTCTTGAGTGAGGAGATGGAAATATCAAAGTTAGTTGTGAGTAAGAGTTCAGATTATATTGCCCACACAGGGAAAGATGATGAAGGATTGGGGATACAAGGTGGATAGAATTAGAAATAACACACCTCCATCTCTCAGACCCTCAAAGGACTACAACCTCAGTAAAAGAAGACCTTGTAGGGGGAAGGGGGAAAAAATCTGAGCACTTACTTAGGGAAAGTAAAGAAGTTTGTTTTTTTTCCTAAACTCTCGATGAAAATAAATAAATAAGTCCCATTTGAGAATTTGAAAATGCAGACCATGCCTTCCATAAGCTTAGATTGTAAATATATACCATACATGCATGGTATTAGTAAAACTTAAGCTGAATCATTAAAATAAAAAGTGAGTGAGGCAAAATTGAGGAAGACAAATTGACGCAAGGAACTGATTGATTCTTGTCATTGTCAGCGGAGCAGATACGACAGTGTCAAGGTGGATGGTTATATTAATCCAACACAGAATATTTACCTGCAGAAGGACATGGAGGAATAGATATTGAGGGTGTTTGAAAGAAAGGGATTCAGGACTTAAGCTGAAAAAGATGGGAAGTGAAACTGTTTGATACCGAGAGATAAGAAGTGATAAGATGGGCACAAAGCACTGGGCATCAAATTGTGTCAAAAGAAGGGCGCCTGGGTGGCTCAGTCGGTTAAGCGTCCAACTTTGGCTCATGTCATTATCTCACGTGGGTTGGAGTCCCGCATCAGGGCTCTGTGCTGCCAGCTCAGAGCCTGGAGCCTGATTCAGATTCTGTGTCTCCCTCTCTCTCTCTGCCCCTCCCCCGCTCACTCTCTGTCTCTCTCTCTCAAAATAAAATAAAGACATAAAATAAAAATATGTCAAAACAGCTGCAGCGGAAGAAACAGAGAGAGAGACCTAAAAGGTAACATGGTCCCAGTGAGAAATTAGTATGCTACATTTAGTGTGCTAAAAGTTAAGATTTCTTTGATGAAAGAGCACCTGGGTGACTCAGTAGGTTAGGCATCTGACTCTTGATTCCGGCTCAGGTTATGCTCTCACAGTTTGTGAGATAGAGCCCCGCAGTACATCAGGCTCTGCGCTGATAACGTGAAGGCTGCTTGAGATTCCTGCTCTCGCTCTCCCTCTGCCCCTCCCCTGCTCATGAGCTCTCTGTCTCTCTCTTTCTCTCTCTCCCAAAATAACTAAACATAAAAAAATAAATTATAAAGATTTCTCTAATGGAGTAGTTTCAGGGTAATGCCACAGGAGGAAATTTCCAAGCAGCAAAATTAATAAAGTTTATAATTGTCAATGTTGAGTCCAGGGTACCAACCATCTTCCCCTTCCCCAGGATTCTGAAGGCTGATAGAAACAAGCCAGTAGGGATGAAAATCTCAGTTCCTTAGTTACACTGCCATGCCCTCCAAATGTCCAGCTGTGTGACAAGCTAAACAGAATCACACTGCTGGCACCTGAGACCAAAGTGAAGGCCTTCAACCACGCGCCCCAAACTCTCTTTGTGATCCACCCGTTGGGAGTGTTAAGTTTGTAAAGTAGATTTTGACTTACTTATTTGGGTTTTCCTATCAAAGTGAGACATGAGCAGAATGAAAAGTAGAGGAAAGAGTGGTGACCTTCTGATCCAATTATGCTTATCATGTAGAAAGAGGAAGTGGAGAAGCATCAAAATTCCCTCTGTACCAGGTCTCGACTCTAATCGAAGTAAAATGCTAATTTCTCCACATTATTTACATATTTAAAATGTATGAGAAATGACTCTGATGCCTCTATTACAGTATGATAAACTAGGCTTTTAAAAACTATTGCCTGTTCTTACCAAATCTCTCTCTCAGCTACTCTGTTACCTGGCATCGATCTCAGTCACAACAATTTGCCTTTCAACTGCCTGGCCCGTTTTCGTCTTGCCTTCACCAGCTCTCTCTTCTTCATGGGCAGGCACATGCCTCTTCATCCATTACCAGTTTCTGGTATTTCCCAAATGTGACCCACAACCTAATGAGATAAAAATGTGTAACAGCAGAGAGAGCTTACACAGACCTGGGCTTTGGATCAGATACATCAAATGGTTCAAGTGTTCTACCAGCCACTAGAAATATAATCGTGTATGAAATATCTAAATATTCTGTGTTGTTGTCTCCTTGGCTATTATATACATACACACATACACATAATGCATATATCTCCATCATAGCCTTATATAGGATAAAGGAGATAATGCACACAAATATTAAAACATCCAATGGTGCCTGCATATAGTAAGGATTCAGTGTTCATTTCCCTTTCAACAAAATGTGGGTACCAGTTTTGAAAAATTGCCAACTCCTGTCACTGTGTCTGAACATCACTCCACTGTGGCCATGTTGGTTACTTTTTTTTTTGGACAGAAAATATATTTTCAAAACTTCCACTGAAAATGGCATTTTCCGGACTCCATCCCCAGCTGCCTTAGTACTAATTTCAGCCCACAGGAGGCACTGACAAGACAGAAGAGCACAGGAGGAAAGGAGAAGCCAAGGTTCAGCTCCACTTCTCTCTCTTCCTCAGGTAGCAACTCCAGCAGCAGCAGCAGCCCCTCTGGACAGGCTCTCCCTTCATGGTCCCAGGCTCCTCTTATGAGGCTGTAAGAGAAAACCTGTCCGTGCCTTCCATAGTTTCTGGCAGCATGCCGGCAAACTTTAGCATTCTCTGCTTTGTAGCAGCATCACCTCAATCTCTGCCTTTATCTTCACATGATGTTTCCTCATGTTCCTGTCTGTCTCCAAATCTCCCCTTTTTATAAAAATACCAGTCATATTGGATTAGATACCCATACTTCTCCAGGATGACTTCATATTAACAAGGTATATCTGCAATGACCCCATTTTCAACTAAGATTACATTCTAAGATATTGGGGGTAAGGACTTCAACAAACAATTTTTTTGGAGAGACACAATTCAACCCATAGTACAGGCTTAGGTGCACGTGGGAGAATGTAATTTCTTTAAAGATTGCTGCAAAATCTAGACACTTCTTTGAATATAATCTTTATACTATAAAAATAGAAAATCCGCAAGCATCTTCCTTTCTCTGCTGATCATTTGGAAGAGAAAAGAGAGAAAATTCAAATGTAATCAGGCCTTTCCTTTATTCATAACCATAGGTACTAAGAGATTTGTGAAGATATCAGTTTATGTTTCATTTATATTATGGAATTGAATGACGTAACTGTATTTAATTTATGATGGCTCTTCCAATTAGTTGGGTTCCTTAAAAAGACAGGTCACCCAGAAAGGGTCTGGAAGCATATTAATTAGAATCAAAAGAGACAGATTGGCATTATATGCCACCCCTATAAAAGGCACAGTAGAATCAGAGAGAGAAGAGATTTACTATAAACAGTTACAGAAAGAAGAGACACTATATAGGGGAGGGAAGGGGGAGAAAGCAGGACACAAATAAACTGAAACGGGTGCCTTACAATCCAAGAAAAAAGCTGACCAAAATATTATTGCTTAAAACAGTCTCCTAAGTATAAAAGAAATAAAATATTACTAACACAGAAATAAAGCTTCAAAGCGAATGCGAGAGAACTGATACAAAGACCTCAAAAGCAAAGTTGTTACAGTAAAGTCTTTGAAATGCATGCTTGCATTTCACTGAGTTTATATACCAGAGGGGTAAAGAGGGTGGTCTACCACCTTCATCTCAAGGTTAAGCACCTATTTATGGTCTAGGTATTTGGGAAAAATTATTTTCTAGAAAGGACTGCTTGGGAAGAAGTATAAATTTCTTGAGATTTGACCAAACTGACCCTCAAATCTTTGAATTTTGAATGCAGATACCGGAAGTTAGGAAGAACTTCATTTTCAAAGGTTTACAGTAGCTCTAGCTTTGAAAGAAGGGAAGATATGAATTCACCTTTGGGGCGCACACTTTCTTTGATTTGATTTTAAAACCACCATAATAAGTGTTTCTAGAAAACAAAATGCAAAGCAGAGCTCCTTTTCTGAAATGAAGGACTTTGCTACTCTCTAAGAAAGCTACTTGCTCTGTGTGATGTTATGAAAGAGTTGCTTGGTTGTCAGACATAATGCATCTCTAGGTCCATGTAGCCTCTTGAGAAATATTTGGAATAATAATGTACAATGCAGTGATTCTCTGGAAATTATTGCTTGTTGGGGTGTGGGTGTGTGTTCTTGTTCAAACAGCTGATGTCAAGAGATTGGGAATGAAGATCCAGGAGACTCTAAAATCTTGTATTCTCCTCAAGCCAATGGACAGCTTGTAAGAAGAAATAAGTCTGAATTTGATGGCTGAAAACTTAACCTGAACAGCCTGTGGTCCATACAGTTTATTCCAAGGAAAATGAATCAGATCTTGGTCCATAACTAATGTCAGATTACACATTATAACACGGGTGCACTGTTGGAGACTAACGGTAAGGGCAAGTTCTATAAATAGGAGATGGGGAGTGAGTAGATAAACTGAAATGGAGATGACTTGAATAAAAAACTATACTTAACCTGGGATTGAGAAGGGTTTCTGCCCTTGGGGGCAGGGGAGTTTTAGGTGTCTGCAGAGGGCTAGTGCTACTCAGGCCACAAATATACTGACATCTTCCCAGAGCGGCAGTGAAAGAAATTGCTCTTTGTGATATACGCAGCATGTAAGGAGTCATAGCCAGTGTTGGATCCAGGGTAAAATGGCCCTGTATTGGGTACTACCTTGTTATCCTTAAGTTTTAAGGAACAATTTGTTAACTATTACAATCTGGTCTCATTTGTTTGTGCAGAATTAAGAGCAGGACCTATGTCTATTTTGGAACCAGGTAGTGAAAAGGAGAGCATCCTTATTCCTCCTCCTCCATGATGAATATCTACAACAGCATCTTCCCAAGAAGGCCAGTTTTTTCAGAACTGCAGGAAATGATGGGCAGCAAAACAAACAGAAGGTCCTACTGGGTGAATACAAGAGTAAAAACAGGCATAGAAAGAATTTTTGGGGGGAGTCATGGAGGAGTTAATTCTCCTAATTTCTAGAGGGAAAGATACCCAAGGAATATGGGAGGTTGGGGGTTAAGGTCCCAGTATTACTCATAAGGTAATCCTTCCCAAAAAACAGCTATTTCTGTTGGGTGCACTTGGAAGTGTCTAGGCTTTGTGTTCTGTTTTCTATATAGTGTTATTTGATTCATCTTTGAAAAAGGTGCTAATGTATGCTGTTCTTTAAAAAAAACATGTTTTTTAGAAGGAAAGGTAAGAGTACATTCCTCTTTCCTTTGCACTTGAAAAGATAAAATCTCTGAGTAATTAAAAAAATTTAACTCATTTAAGCTAATAATCTTCTTTCTTCCTCTTCCCAATCACCCTTACTCCCACACTTTAAAGTTTTAATCAGACCTGGAAAATGGTAGAAAATGCTGAGTTTCACCTCCTCTCCCTGCCCACTCTTTGATAAGCTTGTTAATGAGTAACAAAATAACCAAAAGGTGAGGAGAAAAAGGAAAAAGAGAGAGGTTAAGGGGCCGGTATAATCAACACACTAATTAATCTCATCTGACTAATCCTTGACTCATAGAGAAACACGAGAAATGTCCCCAAATATTAACATCATTCTCACTAGATAGACTGTTGATATCCTCACAAGGGAAAGAGGCAAAAAGATACCTTTGCTGTAATTATCTAGTAGAAAGAATTCAGCAAATATATTTCAGGCATAAAAGGTAAAAAGAGTTTAAATCTCTTTCAGGTATCTTCTAGCAGTAACATAGATGGAAATAAATTTGGAAAGGGCAGGTAAAGGGTCATTTCGTCCATCTTTCTGTCTCCGGACAGAGCAACACTTACATTTTGACTCATGATTGCAAAGTCTACCAAAAAGAAGAAGCTATTTTGCTTGGAAAATACAGATGGGTCCCACATTTTTCCCAATAAATATGTTCTATGAGATGTGCATAAATCAAATACTTTTTAAAAATGTACTCTATCTTGTCTAAA
The DNA here is from genome assembly GCA_028646485.1 of Cryptoprocta ferox. Classification (NCBI taxonomy): domain Eukaryota; kingdom Metazoa; phylum Chordata; class Mammalia; order Carnivora; family Eupleridae; genus Cryptoprocta; species Cryptoprocta ferox. The sequence continues at coordinate 35,324,145 of CM053578.1, forward strand.
GAAATTGTGTAATATTTTTTTTGTAAAAGTAAATGTCATTTTAGGATGATTGCCTTATAGTACTTTTTTTGAAATCGAGGCATATCTATGGTTTAACAAATAAGTTAATGTAAAAAAAAAAAGTTTTACCTACGCAGCTCAAAGAAAAGGCTACTTAGAAATTTTTAGACTAACACCTTTGTGGTGTTTACTAATAAGATAGTTTGCCATCCTGAACAAAAAATTTCAGCTTCCTTCAATCACCAGTGCATCCCATGACTTACTAAAGGAAATGCTTTATTTGATTTAAATACCCCTCCTGTCTAGGTCACAGCTAATTAGTGGCAGGATTGGGTTTCAAGCTTGCCCTTGGTTCCAATGTTCTGTCAATGGTACTATGTAGTCTTTCAACACTGATCTGTTTTGAACCTTGGATTCTGAGTATTCCCTGGATTCAAACATTCCCTAAACTCTCTATACCTTCCTTTTCTACTTTCTACCCTGATTCTCCATATCCCTCAATCTGTGTCCATGATGCAGCCCAATAATGTCCCCCTCAAACATAACCTTCAAGAAAATTAATGAAGGCTATACTGAAAAGAATACCAGTAACCAATCCTAATTTCTTATTCTTGAGAAAATCGTTATAATGCCCTTTAAGACTCACAGGTCCAGTTGTTTACAGGAAATAACACTCATCAGTCCCAAAGGCCAGCAACCCCAGGAATGAAGAAATTTCTTTAAGAAAAACTCAAAACTAACTCAAAAATGGATATAATACAGAGATGACAAAAAAATTTTTTTCTTTTTTATGCCTTTTGTTGGTTTGCATTTTCCTAGACCAAGTGGAGAAATTCAGATGAAATTCTGTTCAACCACTAAGAGCTGACGTGATTAGTTCATGCACTGCAGAAAGAAATTACTGTATTTAAGTGAGTGAAAACCTTCTATGGCTAACACTACTCCCTTCATCAGGGGAAAAAAAAATAGACGGGGGGGAGGGGAAAACACTGAGAGATGACACCAAATAGACATCTCAGAATTTATAGGGACTTTACTATTAAAAAGTGGGAGATTATACATAGTCTTACAGAGAAACTTCATTAGTAAACTTCCATTGCATTTTAAGATTTTATATAGCTTTAAATGTCTGAAAGATTAGGGATACCTGGGTGACTCAGTCAGTCAAGCATCGGACTTCCACTCAGGTCACGGTTTCGTAGTTTATGAGTTCCAGCCCTACGTGGAGGCTTGAGCTGATGGCTCGGATCCTGGAGCCTGCTTTGGATTCCGGGTATCCCTCTCTCTCTGCCCCTCCTCTGCTTGCACTCTGTCCTTCTGTCTATGTCTCTCTCTCTCAAAAAATAAACATTAAAAAATTTAAAGAATATAAAAAAATGTCTGAGAGAATAAAAAAAAAAAAAAGATAACAAGATGGGGTGTAAGTACCTGGTCCAAGGTGTAACGTTTCCTTTGTCTAAAGAGAACTGGATGCTCTAGTTGTTTTATGGTAAGCATATTCAATTTCCTCTAAACCAATCAAGAACCCAAATTATTTCCCTGTTGAAGAGGAATGGAAGAGGGGCACCTGGGTGGCTCAGTCAGTAAAGCATCCGACTTCTGCCCAGATCATGATCTTGCAGTTAATGAGTTTGAGCCCTGCATCAGGCTCTGTGCTGACAGCTCAGAGCCTGGAGCCTGCTTTGGATTCTGTGTCTCCCTCCCTCTCTGTCCCTCCCCTTCTCTCTCTCTCTCTCTCTCTCAAAAAGAAATAAAATTAGAAAAAAAAAAAAAAGGAATGCAAGAGCGGAAGTGAATGAAAAAACATTGTCATACTAGTTCCTCTCTAATGCTTTCCGGGACCTATTTACCTCTTGCTTATTATGCGGTCTATACAGAAGATACAGTCTCTGAAAGCTGTCCTGAAGCTTTGGGGAACAGTGAGGAGTCGTGTTCCATGCATCTCACAAAGAGAACAGCTTCCCCCTCAGAATCAGGTATGGCTCCCCATGGCTGCTCAACCTTAGAAACTTGCGGCATGTCTGCGGTCTGGGGAACTACCAAGGTAATTTTGCCCTGGGTAAAACTCAGAAAGGAGCTGTTCTTCACATGCTATTGATCACAGATGGAAATATATCTTCTTTAACTGGGTATGCTGCCCTTTAAAGTCTCCGACTTCAATGTAACGGGACAGAGAGAATATTTTTCCATGTTAGTGGGTAGAAGTTTTTTCCGATGCCTCCCAGTTGCTCTTTTCTTACAGCAAGCAAAATTCATATTTCCTTTGGGTGCAACAGATATCAAGAAATAAAAAGGAGTAGTCTCACATGCAATGCAAAATGACATTCAAATAAATCAGATGTCAGAAATCACCCATGGCAAATAAGCTTCCTTTTCGAAATATTTGGCACCTGATGCAAGAATAAAAGAATTGCACAACCTGAAAAAAAAACTTTTTAAACAAAAATTAGATAATCTTGTTGGGATGAGCACTGGGTGTTGTAAGCGATGAAACACAGAATCTACCCCAAAAACCAAGAGCACAGTTTACACACTGTATGTTAGCCAATTTGACAATAAATTATATTTTAAAAAATAATAATCTATTCCTTACAGGCTTGTCCTGAAAATATAGATTGTGGGCTCCCTCTTCAAACATAATCTTTGGGAAATATGCTTAACAAAACAAGAAATAGTAATCAGACTTTTAGAAACAAATTGTAGCTGCTTTGAGTGCCTATGTTATACAGATTGTGATTAAGTTGCTATAACCTGAGAAAATCAGATACAAAAGGATTCAGACCATTATGAATGCTTTCTGGTTGAAATCGGTAATTTTTGACTTATAAAAAATCTCCTAAACAGAAATAGATTCTTTTAACTCCTAATCTGAGTGGGTTCTAATTTAATTTTATTAGACGTAAATCCCAATATAGAACTTCAGTGGACTAATAATTTTTATTTTAAATACGCTTAGTTTCTTTTGAAACTTTCCCAACGCTTCTTCCAAAGATAATGAAATTCTCCCCAAAATAAGTTAGAAGGTGATGTGTGGATGCAGATTAAGGGAAAGCATGTGACTTGTGCTTTGAAAAAGTGCATTTTTATATGTCTGCAAATTCTAAATAACAGAGAGCTTAAGAGCTGAACTTCATATACTACACCTGTGTGAAATATTAATGAGACAAGTTCCCAACCTGTAACTCTTCAGTGAAAGCTACCTAGGTAGGGAAATTGGCTTAGGAACATCTAATATATTGGTTGAAATGTTAGAGGTGATGTTGAAGTTTGTAGCCTGTCAATGCGAGTAAGAATGTCTGCTAGTTCACCCGCTGCAATAGCTTACATCTTTTTCTGGATTTTTCTTGATAGCTGGACAACTAAAATAATTTTAGCAGATAAAGTTCTCTAAATTATACATCTGGTGTCATTATATGCTTCTTGGTCTTTCTTCTAAGATGAGAGAACTCTCTGTCCTATAGATCATCTTAACTTTGGCAGAAAAAAAGGGATGAACAAAATGTTCAAAATTTTCCTCTGATTCTTTAGTTTTTATTCTGACTGTAATACAACCAGAGCCTTAGGTTATTATGTGACCCATTGCTATGGATACCAATGTGAATTTAAAACTTCCACACTAAAAATTAAAAAATGGATACTAATGTGAATTTTAAAACACCACAGCACAAAGGAGAAAGCATAAGTCTGCCCAGAGAAATTTTAGAAGACTTCACTAAAGAGTTGACATTTGAGCTCTGAAGCATGCGTAGGAATTTTTCAAGCGAAAAGAAAAAAAGCAAAGAATTTCAAATTTGAGGAATAGCATGTGTAAAAGCATGTGGTCCTACAAGGGTATAGTACACACAGGAAATGACAAGTTTTTTAAACCAACTATGGAATCAAATACATGATGGGTAGGAGTTAGCATAATTACAAGCCAATGCAAATTATTTCCCAAATAACAGCATTATGAAAATTCTCAGTTTTAAAAGGTGATTCTGCATATGTCTGGCTCCGCCCTGCCTTATAATCTTGCTCAGAATGGCACAAAATATGTGTTGTAGGAGCCTGACACCTGAATTGACAATGTTGATAGTGCATTCTTTCTGAGCAGAGAAGCTGTGTGCGCCTTAGTTAGAAAGGAATAGGAAAGAAAATTATGGAAAGGAAGTGAAGAGATAAAACAAATCATACATCCACAAAAAGATAGATAACAGTATACAAAAAAAATTTACATAGAGGAAGACATATTGTTTCCTGAGATTAGCATTGGGTGGACTAAACCGAGCCCATTGAACTATGTCTGTGCAAAGGGAATGAACATAACAGCAGGTATTGGAAAAGGGAGGAATAAGAATTTAAGTGACTGCTTTCTTCTGTATATTGGGCCTAAACACAAAGGCCATTGGTTGCTTTTTCCCATGTTTGGGGGGTTGCTATAAAGCCATATAGTACATGTAGTAGACCCTAACAAATTTTTTAATACTACTTGAACCATTCGCTCAGTTGGGCCAGTCATTGGATCATTTCTCTGCCGGTGGGAAATTCCCATATTAAAAAGAATACCATGGGAAGCTTTTAGAAAAGGGAATAAATAGTATGGCCAGATTTGTTTCTTAGACTACACAAACTGCTGACAAGGTAAAGAAAGTCCTGGAGTGTAGAGAACCACTTGGCTATATGATACATGAAGAGTGAACGAAAACCAGTGTGACTTCAGTGATGGTTTGTACAAGGAATAAAGTCATGAACGAGCAATTAATAGCTGATTACTCCTGCAGTTTGTCCAGAGCCAAAGAGAATGGAAAAGTGAGCTAGCAACAGCCAGTTCAAGCTACTCCATCAGTTTGACCTATATCTCTCAGTGTGCCATATCACATCAGTCAGGATGTGGTGTGGCTTATGAGACGACTGAGAAGAAGTTAAGTTGGTCTGGTCAGAAAGAGATTTAATTGTGCAATTTTGCAGGAAGTGTTTGGGAAGGAAGGAAAGCAGAGCATTATTTTTATGGAAAGAGAGATGGATTTCAAATATCCCTTGAAAAGTCAGCACCTGTTCTGGGATAAATAATTATAGGCATAATAGAATGCCATTTAGAAAGTCATCATGTGGGGAGAAAAAAAATGAACTCAGTTGTATTATTCTTTTGTGGGTACAGAAAGTATTTGAGGAAACATCACATCGGCTTGGCCATTAGCCTTTCAATTTCCTTCTTGGCTGGTAGTGATTAATAATTGTAGCACAAATCAAAATCATTAAGGACTTTTAAAATCATCTATTTAAGCTCATGCCTTATATATATACATATAGTCTTTAGATATTCCTTGAACATCAAAAATTTTAAATCTAGTAATTTTAAATGTCCTAAAAGGAAACTAGTTATTTAAAGATATCCTGTGATAGATGTTTGGTAAAAGAAGAGTCCTTTGGTAACATGAATAATTCCCCCATATTTATAGGTTAGTCACTTTGAATTTTCATGTACTGAATTATGCTTTCTTAAAGGGAGTATATCCAGACTAGCAATGATTTTATGTTACAAAGTGTATATCTTATACTTATTTCAGATTTCAGGGCAAAATGAATGCAAATATTATTCCAATCACCTTTATACTATAAATATGCCAAAATATCTTAGCCAATGAAAAACTCCCCACTGCTAAATACATGTTTTCATGAAAAACAAATTAGATACATTTTCCTAAGGAGAAGAATTTAAATGTATTCTTTGAATCATGCTCCATGATTTTTTTCCCCAAAGCAGCTTATGCTGTTCCTTACAAAGTCAATGTTTACCAGTATATTTATGTGATTTTCTTTCTTTTGTTTTCCCACTATTTGGCAGAACACACAGTACTATATAGGCATGTGTCTGAATATTTAGCCATAGTATGCCAGGAGTCCACACAATGCTTAGGACTGTTTAGTTTAACAAAGAATGTGTGGTTTTCCATGGGCTGGCACATTTGTATGAATGGCTCCAAAAACTCTATTAATGGCAGAACATACTTGTCACTTGAAATTTACAAAAGTGCAATGAGTTTAAACAAACCACCACCAACTTTATAAATATTTTTTTAACTTGATGGAAAAAAACACACAAAAACAAAACTGATGAGTATCGGAAGCATGAGGCAGTGCATCAGAATTTAGGGAAACTAACAAACTCAGCCCACTCCTTTGTGGTTGCCTTTTGAATTTGTCCATGTTCTGCTTTTGCTGAAGAGACAATGTGGAGCTCAAAATATGATTTATAACCTTCCATATATGTCCTTTATAGATGCTGGAACAACCAAATAGTCAATCATCAGCCAATCTGCCTGTAGTTTCTATCTCATTTGTAATCTTTGGGTTTTGATATTGTGCCATTAAATTAGGGAAACATTATTTTAAAATAAGGTGATGACTGGATTAAAATATAATATTTTCCCTTATGTGGAAGAGAAGCGGTGGGAAATTACCTTTTCTATGTTTGAATTTTTATGGCTAACAAGAATTTCTAATATTGAGGCAGATGTTTGAACCATTCACCAGCAAACACTGTGTTGTAAATGTCAAATAAGCTATTTTACCTTTATTGAAAGGTTTGCCTTGTCATCTCCGCTTGTGCCTCTCAAACTTTAAAGACACATCTGGGATGTTGTTAAAAATGAAAATTCTAATTCCATTAAATCTGGGCTGGTGGCCTGAGATTCTGCATTCCTGACAAGCTCCCAAGTGATGTCATCTTTGCTGGCCTGTGAACTACACTTCGGCAACGAGGATATGGATGGTTTTCAAAATTTGGGAATCTAGTTTGTATCAGATTTCATGATGGGTGAGGTACCCTTTCTAAACTTCATTTTACCCAATTTACTTCGTATTCTTTGCAGACTTGTAGGAATAGAGTTGGCATAAAGACTAGAAAGTGGTATGAAAATAACATAAGATATATCCCAGAGGCCTGTGTTTAGGTTACAGTTCCTCTGGTCACAGGGGATAGGTCTTACCTATTTCATAAGGATGCTAGAAAAACAAGAGTTGCAGCATTTCTAATGTACATTCAACAATCCTTCTGCACGCACCGGGGGCAGTGTTGTTTGCAGGGCTGGGAGCAAGGACAGGGAGCCTAGATTCTTGAATCACCAGTCCATGTTCCAGATACTGTTAGAAGTAGGCAGGTCGATTTTAAGAAGGAATACATACTGAGATTCTAAAATTTTGTTTCTTGATAAGTACCCAGGCCTAAGTACCTCCTACAAATTCTTTGGGTACCTTCAGGAATGCCCAAAGATGTCAAAGCTTGCAGACTACTCACCTGGGTTGCCCTTTTTTAATTTATTATCAAAGGTAATACTTCCCTAACTTTCAATATGCAAATCTAAAAACACTGCATTCATAAAGTTTTCATGATCCATGTCCTACCCACCCTCCCCACAACACAAACACAACTGGATGTGAACTTTTCTTCTTTTGAAACCTCATGTTAAGATTCTCTTCAAAAGATCCTTTTTTACAGGACAGGTCTGTGGTGTAGACATGAATTTCATTTTCTTATTCCCCTATTAAATAGTAAACTGCATAAGAGCAAGATCTATCTTGACATTCTGTGGTCCTGAACTATTTAGCACGTTGTTAAGTACATGTCAGCTACTCATATAGTTTTAAGCTCCCATTCTCAACACATATTCATTCAGCTGTAAATTTTACATGCATATACGTGGTATTATATTAATAGAGCATGCCCATATAAAACATGTAATTTTTTTTAGTTTAAGGGATAAAAATGTGCGAAATAAAAACCAGAAATGGTAATATTTTTTTCCTATGCCCCAAATGCACTCACTGAAGTTTGGAATTCTCTGTCTTAGAGAATATAAAAGAGATAAATACCAACTTCTTTGCTACATGACTATATATTCTGTGTATATTGTCTGCAATTTTTCTCCTGAGTTTAGGAAGCAGAAAGAGGGAAGTAATCTGAATCCGGAGCTCCTTCTGTTTTTTGTAAAGTCAGAGTTCATTGAGAAGATGGTACCCCAGAGAAGGATAGACGAGGAGGGTGTGGAAGGGAAGGCAGAGAGGAAAGGAGAGATTGGGGGTGGGGGGATAGAGAAAGAGAGGGTAGGTAGGTAGGTACATTGATAGATTCCTGTGTGGGAAGAATGGTCAAGTCAGCTGAGCCCCACTTCCACTACATGTCAGATAGGTGAATTAACCAGCTTCAGGACGCTTGCATAGTGAAAACAGTATTCCCAAATCCAGCAAAGATTCTTCTAAAGCTGGGGTGGCATCAAAGAAGAGAACTTTTGGCTTCAAGGGAACCAGTTTGGATTCAGCTGGACCTGGTGTACCTTGGCCATCCTACGATAGTTCTGGACAATGCACAGCGTCCTTCAATTCCCAAGGTTTTGATGAAAAGCAGGAGCCCTCCTGATGACTGAGATGAAACTTTATGCCAGCTGGGCTGGATGGGATTGTAGAGTCAAAATGGAGATAATGTAAAATAAGAATGTAATCACTCTTACACACGAGTATATATGCCCTGATATTTATAACTTCTGCGTGTGCTATCTTGAGTCACTTTTTTGCTGTCACTTTTGAGAGTGCTACTTAATTCTTCCATAATCTTTCATATGTATTGTACTCTCAGTAAAACTATTTAAGGAATGAATTCATTTACTAGAGAGTGTTATTAGTCTTAAACATTATAAGTATTTTCTCTGATTTTTTAAAATAATTAAACAACACTTAACCGTTTCTATGTCACAACTACTAGACACCCAACAACCAAAGGCAGTGAAACCAAGGAGAGGTGATAATATTCTTAGCAAAATTGAAACTAAATTAAATGAAAACTTTAACATCAAAAGTAAAAAATGATGGCGAAGCCAACTCATGGTGACCATAAGTGGCAGGTACTATCACATAAAGGCTAAATGCCAAGTGGTTAAAGTAATTACTATACAAGTAATTACCATGGAAATAGAATCCTATTTCATAATTACAAGGCCTTTTTTTTTCCTTCTAGAGAGGTTCTGATATGCTGTCCATGCTACCGAATGTCTTTGCTAATAAAAAGCTGAATATGTCTTTCAATTTATCATTAAGTAAAATCATCTTTGTAGGTGAGATTAACACTAAAGAAACTAATTACTATTTTAATAGGAAGTGAAGATAGTTACGGTGCACTTTGAAACTTTGAAAATAAGTTGATTATTGAATAATTGCTCTCTATGTAAAGTTTTGGTCATTCACACAGGTAACTCCAATCTAATCCAGTAATTAAATCCTTCAACATGACTTGAATCTGAATCTACTCATTGCATCCTCTCAATATTTGCTTAATATGTTTCACTGTTCCAGAATGCTTAACACAAGTCTTCCCATTTGGAATCTAGTTCTTCTGCTCTCCAGAACAATAGAGTGCTATCAAGGGGTATCTTAAGGAGTTAGATACCTTAAATCTCTGATAAACCGAATTACTAACTTGTATCTACTTCCACCACCTGGCAACCATTCTAATCCTGCTTAAATATTTAATAAAAGTGAGATGGTGTAAACACACACCTTATATACATCTATTAAAATCACCTTGGGTTCTTAAATAACCAATAAACCAGACATATTTTATACAAGTGTTTTATGGCAGAAAGAAAGAAAGAAAGAAAGAAAGAAAGAAAGAAAGAAAGAAAAAGAAAGAAAGAAAGAAAAAGAAAAGAAAAGAAAGAAAATGTAGCAGCCACAGATATGGGAAAGATAGAAATAAGAAATAGAAATAACACACACACACACACACACACACACACACGAAGATAGTGGAGATAGTGGGGAGAGCTCATGGACTGCAGAGAACAATAGGAAAAATAGAAATGGATATCCCTTCCTTTTTCCCAGCATCCTCCTTGGGACTGTTATCTCTGGTAGATCTGTGACTTCTTCTCCTGTGGTTCCCCCATCTTGTTCACCATATTTTACATTATTAATGGGAAAAGATAGAGAGGCATGGTACAGTTATTTCTAAGAAAATATCTTTGTAACTGTTGTTTTCCAACATGCTAAGAATATTTAAATTTGTATCAAGTTATTTTTTTTTATAACAAAGGCATAAGAAATTAAGAAAGTTAAGCCACTCTTAGGGAATGCCTAATAACCCATAATCCTTTTCTATGTCTTACCCGGAATTGGGTGATAATTTCATTTCATATTCTAATTTATTAGCAAAACACATCATTTCATGCCATAGGGGCTAACTGGATCACAAAAACATTCATTTTTTGAGGCTTTATTAGAAATCCAAATATAAAGAGATTGTTTATCACATGTGTTTCCTAAAGCCAGATATTGTTCAGACAATTAAATTTTGTGGGAAAGTACTTTCTCATGACCTTGATCACCTTTTTTCTCCATTGGAGCCCAGCACATTTTACCAGAAATATCTTGACACAACATATCTGTGAATCACAATGAGAAAATTTTAACCAAATATAGGGGGAAATGGTCATGTTAAGGTTAAATTGGGTCAAAAACAAGCTCCCAGAAGAGTATGGGGCTCAAGTTAATAAAGACATTTCATTCATGAACTACTTGAACATGTACTTCAGGGAGCTGTATCTTAAATAAGAGATTTAATTTCTTTGCCTTAACGGAATGTGTAAAACCAGTTCCATTCCAGTTTGTGTGGGTAATGGGATTATTTTCCTAGCCAGTTCTGTGGTTAAAGGAGTTAACCACCAATGATTATCACTGAAAAAGATAATGTATAAATCCGTTTAGTAATCTGCATTTCACAGCTGGGCGGTTCACTCCATCTATAGATTCCTGGAGAATTAAAACTTGAATAGGCCACAACTAAGCTTGCATCAAATAATATGACCCAAACTATGTGAGTGATATGAAGAGCTAAATGGTTCTAGACGTTAAGTAAAAATCTCTTTTGGTACCCATGTTTTACCCTAGGAATCAAATCATGACCCAATGGTGTTAGCCAATTATAATGATTAAAACTACATTGTTTCTCTCATTTATTGCCCAGTACTTTTGTAAGTGGCCAGTGTATCTCTTTTAAAAAATGTACACAATGAATCATATGTTTAGAAAAATACAGTGTTTTACTCTTATTAAAGGTTCTAATGGAGTTTTGAGGAAGCTACAGTACACACAGCTTCTAGAGACTGCATCCTGAAAAAAATGCTTGCAATTTTCTATGATGTCTATGATTTCACATAGAAATAATACTTTTAATATAAAACTAATACAGCATTATAAGAAATAATCAGCCTAATGATACTTTTTGAGGATCTAGCAATCAGTCTTGTGCATGAGCTTTTACAAAGGTAAATGATACTTTAAATATACAATTATGTGCAAAAGTGGGTGTAAAAAACTACAAAAATGCCTTGGGAATCCTGAGTATGAAGGTGAGAGGGAACGAGCACAGATAAAGACAGATTCGAGGAAGAGGTAAAATTTAACCTAGGCCTGAAAGAATTGGATGGGATTTAAAGAGGTAAAGGAAATTTGGAAGAACATTCTCATTAAGGAAAATAGATTCTCACAATTGTCTCATACTGTCTAGAAAAAGGAAGAACCTCACCAAGAAGCCCTAACGTGCCAGGAGAGATTGGGGAAATGATATTCTCTTTGCTGAGGAATTTTATTTTTCTTCCAGAAAAGATCTGTGTCTTTTTATACCCTGCTTAGCAAGAAGAGGAGTCTGGATGAGTTCCATTAAAAAGAAAAGTTAAAAGACAAGTTTATATCAAAGGCATAATCACACCTGGACCCAAAACGTTGACCTTGTTTGGAACAAGTGTTGAACAGCAATTTACTTCCATAAAAAGGTTAAAATTTCCAATCAACGGGTATCATTATATGTGTAAGCCAACAGAGAAAACAGCAACACAAAATAACATGTTTTTAAATGCCAACAAAAATTAAGCATTAGAAGATTTTATTTATTTTAATGTTTTTATTTATTTTTGAGGGAGAAAGAGACAGAGCACAAGCCAGAGAGGGGCAGAGAGAGAGGGAAACACAGAATCCAAAGCAGGCTCCAGGCTCTGAGCTGTCAGCACAGCCCAACACCGGGCTGAACCCATGAACCTTGAGGTCATAACCTGAGCTGATATCGGTTGCTTAACCGACTGAGCCACCCAGGCACCCCTAAAAGTTATTTTTAAAACTGGGTCTTCTATTTCCTTCTTCAAACTATTTTTTATTAATTTTATATAATTTGAGTAAGACATGAAAGCCAGCATTTGTTAGAAGTACAACACCGATGTTTTAGATGTTCCTGAACAGTTGTATACACAAATCTCTATTGGTTAGGTCTTTTTATTATTTGAAGAAAATCCTTAAGGAAAGTGGGGAATGTTTTCTTTTTATTTCTTAAATGCTAGTGCATAGCTTATTTTTGTTCTGTTTGAAGTTTTAGATGATGCCAATTTTTATTAAAGTTGAATATGACACAGCATTCTTCTTAACCAAGAAACGAACACCAACGCTTCAGTGGGAATGAGATATAAATAAGTATTATAGACTCTTAAAATGGAGATCGGGGATTTGAAGGTGCAAATCTTCGTATATTTCCTCTATGATGTAACATCAGATTCTCCTGTCCTCTCCATCATTGTAAACCAATAACATTAATGATCAATGGTATTTGTCAAACTCTAACAACTGCAAGACACCATGCTTTACTGAAACAGTCTCCTTCTTTCAATGCCATTGGATAAGTGTGAAGTAGTACTCTTTGGAAGGACATTCAGAAACGTCTGCCATATTAAAAGAAAAAGGTAAAATTGATGTTATATGTATGCAATAAAATCTACCAGAAAGACCATCTCATTGCCTTTATAATAATTTGTTTTTTTCTTGGTGCATTGCAACAAGTCTTACTTCTATTTTTTCTCTCTTAGCCAAAAGAATTACTCATTTTGCTTTTTGTAAGTGAATTCATTTGAAGATTTCATTTGAGTACCTTACCTAGACTCCACAGATGGATGCCATATAATTGTTGCCACATCCTTGATTATCATCAAGATACATAGCTGTGATATCTTGAAATCCTTGGCAAATTTAATGGACATTTTATATAGTGCATCTTGGCTTGAAAATGTCAAGCAAAAAAAAAGTCAGAGCAACACAGTCTATATAAGCTCTCCACTGAATGTGAAGGGCTGCCTAAGACATGTAACTCTGACTGCCGGGTTTCTAATCACAAAGCTAAATGACTTGGGTGTTATCAAACTTATTTCTTCCAAGTACTCAAGTACTAAAATGACAAATCAAAGGGGTGGCTGTTAGCCTGAAGACACTTCTGTTCTATTATTTAAAGTCTGTTTTTTTTTAATGTCTGAGATTTCTATGTGGAAAAAATAATGAACTTTAAGAAATGTCACTTTTACTAACAGAAATTATGGCTTGAACACCTGAATATGAATATTAAATACAAAAAAGTACATTTAAATAATGTTAAGGTTGTGACACAAACTGACAAAAGCAGCAAAATTCAAAGTTAAGGATGACACTCCACCTTAACTCACCCCGTTACGAGGGGGAAAAGGGCACCTGAGTGTACAGCAGCAAACGCTATCTTGGCCTTCATTCTCTGCCGTCTGATTGTGTCAGATAGTGTTTCACCCTTCATATTATTTAATTGGTTTTTGGCATTTGATTCCCTTTCTGTTGCTTAAGAGAATATTTGGTGCCCATTTATAAAATGACATTTGGAAGCCGACACATATTGATACTGTACTGTTGGGGGTCACTCTTGGGATGAATATCATTTGCATTGTTTAGAGTGTTTGTGTGTCTGTGTGTCTGTGTGTGTGTCTGTGTGTATGTCTCTGTGGGGAGATAAACATGAATCAAACAATGGTACAAAACAAAAGAATAATAAAATGTAACAGTTTTTGAGTGTTGTCTGTGCCGAACATTATTGATTATTCAAGTGTTTGTAGGCTATTAATGTCTTCGACACACACAAACACGCACACACACACACACATACACACACACACATCTATGAGGAGGTTATCATTGGTATCATCATCATCATCATCATTATACTCATTTTACAGATGAGAAAATTGAGTGCAGTGACTTTGGCTAAGATCATACAGCTTATAACTGCCAGAGTCAAGATTCACGCATGGACTCCAAACCATGGGGTTGTTAAAGTTTTAAGTTGTGAAAACCATGGCCAACAAAAATAAAAGTAACCATGAAGGTCACCAGTGTTTTAATCAGCATGTCCTACAGCCATTACTACACAGTTATAGCCAATCAGATATTCTAGGTTCCATCAAACAAGAATTCATTATACACTAAGCCCCTATTATATTCAAAGTGTTTGCGTATGTGTTTTGGATAAACAGAAGGATGCAATAAGAACTAATATTTAAAAGAACTTGCTACATACCAGATGCTTCACTAAGGAACATGCATATGATATCTCTCCTAATTGCTTCAAAATAATTCTAATATTTGTATTGTACTCCTGGTTTTAAAGATGAGTAAACTGAGGCTCAAAATGATTAAATAACTTAGGCAAGGCCACACAACCTAGTTTTGCTGTATAATAGATGTGCAAACTTTTTCAAGATACCTAGTGTCTCTGACTCTGGTTTTTCTTTTATCTTCCTTAATGTGGAGATTAAAAAAAACAAAAAACCAAAAAGCAAACAAACAAAAACCTTCAAACCTCATAAAGTTATTGTGATTCACTCTATCTTGCACTTCCCAAGAGAATCCTACTGCTTATCTGTAAATCAAGAAATATGTGCTGGAAACCAACAATATATTTACTAAGTTTTCTTGTAATTGAAGCTTTTGAGGATAAATTAATACTGGTCACAGTGTAATGTATAGAATTGGTTAGTGAAAAATGATGATTAGCAGCAGCCAAATCTATCTCACTTCCATTTCTATCAATAGTCATCCAATAATAAGGCAAATGTGGCATAAAAATATTGTTTTATATTACTAAAAAGAATCCTAGAGGGCATCTCAACCAACTCCAAACTTTTTATTGATGTATAAACAGTTTTCCCTACAATTCTATAGCCTGCCTACTGAAAATCCAGGGTTAAAATTAAGGTCCCTGACTCCCAGGTGAAGACATTTTCACTTTGTTGTTCTTTGTCAACTGTAGAAACTATCTTTGCTTTAGAGATAGTGCACTGTCCAGGCACCTGGGTGGCTCAGTTGGTTAAGCATCTGACTTCAACTCAGATCAGGAGCTCCCAGTTTGTGGGTTCAAGCTCTGCATCAGACTCTGTGCTGACAGCTCAAAGCCTGGAGACTTTTTCATATTCTATGTCTCCCTCTCTCCCTGCCCCTCCCCTGCTCATGCTCTGTCTCTCTCTCTCTCTCTCTCTCTCTCTCAAGAATAAACATTAAAAAAAGAAAAAAAGAAATACTGTACTGTCTCCTGATCATTTTCATCCATGTCTATTGAGGCTAAATTTTCTGACACTGATGACTATGGTACCAAACAATACTGTGGTAATTAAGAAATAAACATTCAGCTAACTCAAAACAATTAAAGTCATATTTAGCTCAGCACAACATCAAATTCATATAATGTGGGATATATAATGTAGATAGAGTGTTTCATGCATGGACAGTTCTCACTCCTACAGACTAAAGAAGGGACATGAGGGTGTAAACAATTGGATACCATGTAAGTCATGATGATAATAATTTCTGAATTGGTCATTGTATTTACTGCACTCCTGGAATCAAGTTCCATGCTTCTCTGCCCTGTTCTGGGTCATAATAGACTGACCTGTGCAAACACAGTAGGAGTGTGGAGGCCTCTGTGTGTGTACCTCTTTTCAGCAATGGCTCACTCTACCATGTTTCTCTTCTTCCGGGCAGCTCTCCTCCATGGCTCCAGGTTGTCCTGGTTTCCAGAGCTCTATTTCCCTGCATGACTTTTTCTGGCCTGAGAGTGGATATGGATAGTATTAGTTTTCACTCATATCCAGGGCACCTCACTCTAGGTGAAATACACATTCTGATGTGTTAAAGTTGGGCATGACCACATGACCAATTTTGGGTAATAAAGAGCAACATGACTTGTGTCATTTCTCAGCCAGCCTCTACCATGTTCTCATTATCCTCCACTAAGGTGACAAGCAGTGTTGCCCACAAGAGTTGCCTGCTTGGCCTGGGGCCTAGAAAGAACACACGGAGGACAACTGCAACTAGTACACAATAATGGGCATGTTGCATGAGCTGTAGATAAGTGGTTTGGGATTCATTTATTTGGAGTAATTTATTGCCCAAATGTAATCTAGCTCAGTGGTTGCCAATTTTTAGCATCAGTCAGAATTGCTTAGAGTGCTCACTAGACCCACACCCAGTTTCCCATTCGGTTGGGCTGAAGTAAAACCCTAGAATTTGTATTTCTAACAGGTGATACTGAAGATGCCAGTCCAGGGACCAGACTTTGAGAATCACTGACCTCAGTCATCCTGACATAGGTGTAATGCTTTCATGCTGTTGGGCTCTCATGACCTGTATTGCCACCTTTTGTTTCTTTAACCCTGTCTGTAACTCTGTGTGCCCATACCACTCTCTACAAAATGATTTGATTCACTTCTCTTCAACTGAAAACATCAACGTGGAAATTCTCCTTCATGCTAGGACCTTGTATAAAATTGCTCTTGATGTTTGAAAACTGTCAACATATGTTATCTCCTATGATCCACACAACTACCTTGAAAGTCAATAGGGCAAATAAAACTCAGCAAATGAGGAAACCATTTCAGGGAGACTGTGACTGGCCCCTTTCTCGTGGCTAATTTGTTTCAGATCTTGGATTGAATTTCAATAGCACCTACTTAATATTTTTCATGATAACATGTAGACAGTGTTGGAATATATTCTATAACTTTTTTTGCTTTTCTCACAGTAATTTATTACATTTGTAATTATATTTTACCAAAATATAATAGGAGTTAGCTTTAATTTCCAGAGAGGACAAGAACCATGCTATAAGCTTTCTGAGAGATGCACAAGATAATAAATGTTCTGGGAACAAAATTAACTTGACCATGGTGAATTCAACAAAGACTGGCAAGGCACTTAGCAATGGGATTTAACTATACCTGAATTAGTTTTCACTCTCTGATCACTGCAAGTTAGGCACCTGGAAAATGCAATAGGGTGTTTAACATTGAATTAGATGTCTCTATTATTAGTATCATAATCCTGGATCTCTTCCATTAGGATCACTAATCACATATATAAATACAATAAGTAATGAACTTGAAAAGGAAGTCTTGAAGCATTTTACTTTTATGAAAACATGTAAAGAAAGTGTATGAGCTTACTAGATTACTTACACTGTATTTTTGTTAGAATTTCAAAATCAAAAACTAGAGATTATTATACAAATATAAAAAATGTATGTAAAAAGAGGTCTATTGCAATGAAACACTGGAGATAATTTAAATGTGTGTTAATAGTAGACTAAGTAAACTATGGTACAGCTATTCAATGGATGTACATATTATATATTTAAATAAAAAATAAGTTGTAAAACAATATCCAAATTATGCTTCCAGGTTTAAAAATGTGCATGTGCAAGAAGATGTGTGTATATCCACAATTATAGAGTAAATATTTAGAGATAATTCTAGTACATATAGCAAAATATAAATGACGGTCATCAGTTTTGGGCAATTACAGATGACATCCATTTTCTATATCATATTTTATATATTTTCTGAATATGTACATTTCTGCATTGGAAATTTTCTGAATTTTTTGTATCAAGTAATATTACATGTATAATATTTGTATAATATTGTGTAAGAACACATTATAGTGATATTTAAAAATTAAAAAAAAAGAGAAGAGAGGCAAATGTCACAAGGAGCTAAAGTAAGAATACAGAATTAACTGTTGATCCAGGGTGTAAAGAATAGCTTGGAGTAATAAAAAATTAATAATAATAATAATGAATAGCATAAATAATTTTAATTAAAATTTCTGAGGGATATTTTAAATTATGGAGTAATTTTCATTCTAGAAATTTTGCATATATACGGAAGTTCAAGAAGACAATTAAAATTAAAATCATTTACAAAATTTATTTTACTTTTAGGAGTACACTTTTAACTAATATTTTAAAATTAATCTACCAGATTAAAATATATATATAATTGTAGATTTCACATTTTTACAGGTGAATAAATGTTTTCTGTCAAGGTTAAAAAGAACATGTTGGAAAAGAAAGATCCTACCAGTGTAGTCGATGAACTAGAATTGGACATTTCAGGTTAGAAATATAGGGAATTACATCTTCAGGATGCCAGGAAGATAGGACTTGGACATTCCTTGAGTTTTATTCTTGGTATTAACAAGCTAACATATTTTTCAAATGTAAAAGCAAAAAAGAAGTAAGTCAATATGTAAAAATTGTTATTACTTAGGATTTAGATTTACCATTTTATATGAAGTAGAGAAGTATCACTAGAAGGGATGATAGTCAGGGGCACCTGGGTGGCTCAGTCAGTTAATATCTGACTCTTGATTTCTGTTAGGTTGTGATCTCACAGTCGTGGGATCGGTCGTGGGATCGGTCTTGGGATCAAACCCCATGTTGGGCTCTGTGCTGACAGTGTGAAACCTGTTTAGGATTTTTTCCCTGCCTCTCTCTCTTGTTCGCTCTCTCACTCGCTCTCCCTCTCTCTACCCCTCCCCCACTTTCTCTCTCTCCAAAAAAAAAAAAAATGAGAGAGAGGATGACAGTAAAAAACAGTGAGTAGAGAACTTCTATTGAAAGACTCTGAATTTTAAACTTTTTCTTGTATATATTAAGTCCCCTTCCAGGGTGCTCTAGGAAGCAACTGGCCTGTTCCTACAGGAGGATTATCAGTGGTGGACACAGCTGTGCAGATCTGGCACACAGTGGTTTATTTTTTCCAGCTCTGCCAGCTCTCTGACCTCCCTCACCCCGTAGTTGTTGCTCAGAATCTGCTAATCCTCCTCGGAGAACACATGACTTAAGCCTGGAGCCTACCTCTCCCACCCTGGCCCCCATGGGGAATCTGCCATCACAAGCAGTAAGAGTGTTTTCTCTCTGCTGTTTTTCAAGCAACTTTTGGGGGGGAATGGAGAAATTATGCAGTACTGAAACTTCTGTGACCTCCACTTGTGCAAAACCCATGTCTCTTGCTGCCTTTTGAAATCTTGGCTTTCATTATGACTAATGCAGGCTAATGCAATGTTGGAGAAAATATCTGCTGCCCAAGTCAGGAAGAAAGAATATTGGTTTCAGGACCCTACAACATTTATCTAGATGTCAGGTATTGGCAGGAGATTAAAGAGTACGACTCAAAACCAACAACAAGTACCAAAATAGTGTTTTAACTACACAAGGACTAAGATTGTGAGGAATTTCATAATTCTTCTGTTTATTTATCTAAAGAGAAACCAATAATTCAATTAGCTGGGTTAAAGCTAGAATTTTCTACCTTGAAAAGCAGTAAATTTTTGATCAAAAAAAGGAAATTATTTAGGTTGATGAATTTTTTCATCAAACAAATGGAAAACATTTGGTTTTAATTATTTTACCTACTCATTCACCATTTGGTCAACAAATATTTATTGACCACCCGGTATGTGTCAGCAACGTTCTTTCTAGGTGCTTAGGATACAACAATTAATAAAAGATGCCAAACCCAAAACTAATGTACAAAACACTTTGACTTCATTGAATTTAAATTCTAGCAGTGCAGATGGATGATAAACACTAGATGAACTAAATAGGTTAGGCAACAGTGTATGCTATGGACAAAAAGAAGGTTAAAGAGGATTGGAAAAGTTGCAAATTTAAATACTGGTCACAGTAGGTCTTATTGAGAAACCAGTATTTGAGCTATTACTTTTAAAAAGTGAGGAAACGATCCACATGCTATTTTAGAGGAAGACTATTTCATTAAGAGAGAACATGAAGCAAGAAGGTAAGTGTAACTGGCTAAAGGAGAGTAAGGGGAGGAAGGTGGGAAATAAAATGGAATGAAGATATCAGACTGTGTAGGGCCTTACTGAGCATTGTGAGGACTTGGCTTTTCTCTCTGAAATGGTGAGCCATGTGAGGGTTCTGAATATAGCAGTAATTGTTCAAACTTGTTTTATAAGGGTCCTTTCAGCTGTTAAATCCTTTTGGGGGTTGGAGTATGGGTGGAAACATGGAAATCCTTCTGAGGTGGGAGAGTATGGGTAGAAACATGGAAATCAGTTGTGAGACTTGTGGTCATTTGGATGACAAACAATGGGTACCCTACCACCAAGGGCAACATGGTTTAAAATATTTTTGCTGAATAAAAAAATTTTTTTGCCCTATTTTTCAAGTCAGTTTTAAAGCAAGATTGCCAACTAGAACTTCTATAATTGTGCTCCTCAGAGCATGGTGAGTTGATGATTTAAGCCAAGTTCTGAACTGTACATGCATTGTGGTTTTGGAGTTATGAAATGCCTCATCTTGCCCCAAATCTTTAATGGTTTGCCATGGTAACATGGGGACTATGAATATGCCCAGTACCTGGGTAGGAAGATAAGAACTTAGTAACAATTGATATCTTATCAGCACACATCATAGTGTTCAAATCGTACAGAGTCTTCCAAATCAGAAATCTAAGAAAGTGATGCAGGCCTATCCACTTTGGCTACAAGGAAGTAACTGTACAGAAATGCCCACCCCAGTCTCTAGCTGGGGCTAATGATGTGTAGCTCAGAGAGATCCTTCCTTGTGGTGTGTAAACTCAGGGAGACCCTGCCTTGCCATGTGTAACTGGGACTAGCCACAGGAGGTGAGGGGGATGGGATTTGAACTAAGGCAAAAAGGTTACTGCAACCCAGCATTCTCCAAAGTCTCTTCCATCAAAGAGAAGTTGCTGGAGACATTAATGGTTGTTTTGCAAAAGGAGAATCTTTGGGAAGTGGGACCGTCAACAAGGTTAAACTCATGGATTTCCACCTGAGATTGTCAGAATATGCTTTAATATGCCAACTTTTGTTCACAAATTTTGTTATGTAATATGCTCAGTTTCCCAATGTTATTTGAGACCTGCTCCACAATAAAATTCTTTTCATTCTTATTTGTATCTTTTGCCATCCTAGCACCCAGCACAGTGTTTTGAGTAGAAAATTTTTAAAAATAAATAAAACTTCATTCTAATTCTCCAAACAACTTCTTGTCTAATGAAGACTACAAAAGTGCCTGGCTTTCCCTTAATATATAAATGAGCAGAGAAAAGTAGTATCCTCAAATAAAAAGGAGTGCCATACGGTATGGTTCTAATTATTCTGCTTTCTTTTTCTTTACAGATTCTGTATTGTGTAATATACAAAATTGCTCTTAGCAGTTAGCCCATGAATACTAAATACATACATACATACATATACACACACACATTCTTAGAATTATAATGTACCTTTTAGAAATGTGGTTTTAACTTCAAGGCTTCCCATATACATTACGATTGCTTTAATAGATCCTTCTTCAAAATAATAGCTTTTTGAAAAATGAAAATTTGCACACTCATTCTCTGTCAACCACTATGAAAGGTAAATTAAGAAAGAATTTAACCCAATGTGTGCTAGGTGAAATAAATATTTTTAGTCTACTTCTACCAAGTATAGAATGAAAACAAAATGTAATATATATGACATTAAACGATTTTTATAATATGTTTGCAAAGTAACCTGAAATTCATACATTTTTAGCCCATTAAGTAGTATTGTTTCAAATAGCTATAGGTATCATTAAAAATCTTTGAGCCGGTTATTTAGAAGCTTCTCTATGCCAGTAATTCTATTCTTCAACAACAGACATGTGAGCTTTACCATCGTAACTAATGAGCTTCTATCTGTCATGACTGTTAAGTCCTTGTACAGACACATGCATGCAATCCACACGTGCGTGCGCGCGCACACACACACACATAAACACCCCATAAAGGTAGGCTTTTCTCCCTGAATATACTGTTCTCCACTATGGAGACTGAAATGAAAAATAGAAAATCTTTTCCTTTGTATAAAATAACAGCAAAGGTGTTTCTTTGAATAAAATAAGACCAAACATTGTTCCACCTATTACTCCATGTTCATTCCAAAAGAAATTCCTTTTTACTAGGTAATTTGAAAAAGAGTCTTTGAAAAAAAATAATTTTTTAAGTAATAGTGTCTACCAAAAACCTGCCTTCTAAGAAGATAGATAACTCTTGCAAGTTTTTGAAATCTTGGTCACATGAGGACCAAAAATTAAATGTGGCTGTACCCAGAAAGGGTCTTGGAAAACCCTCCTTTGAGAGCCTAATCCTCCCACAGTGGGGCAAGAACATCTCCCTTTAATACACAGGATGGTATATTATTGCATCAATAGGAGAAACTCAGATGGATTTGAATGTGCATAAAGAAAAAGTTGTGACTATTTTGATACTGAGTGACTCTTTTAATAGTACAATTGGCAGCGTTTAGTACATAGTACATTCAGCTTATGGAATTTAAGAATTTCATGATTCACCAATAACTTTATAATTCCCCAAACTCCTTAGAGCAAAAATGTAATGAGAAGAATAGAAAATAAAGGCCTTTATTCTCTTTTCTTCTGATTTTGAACAAACACACTTTGGAGGGATGGTGATGTCCTTTTGGTAAATCAGAATGTCAGCTGAGTATTAAAAAATAATAATAAAAACCCCTGGACTTTCATTGAAAGGTTAAAATGGTTTAAGTAAATTTAGTCAAAGTAAATGACATCTAGTGAGGAATATAAGAAAACTATATTTATTTATGAATGCATTCACTGAAATTCTAAACAAGTAATTTACCCAGCTATAATTTCAAGAGATTGTGATGTGATTCTGACAAAAAAAAATATCAAGAATTTAAATGGTAAAAAGGTGATGGGTGGACAAAAGAATACAGGTTGATAAAAAGATTAATCTACAGGCTCAGTTATCTTAATGTTACAATCTCTGGTTATGAGTAATCATTTGGAAACAAAAACTCCTCTAAGTGGCTCTTGTCCTTTTCCTGCCCTCACGGTACCTAACCAGCTGTAGCTGACATCAGCTTAGGAAGAAGCCACATTTCTGCAAATCAGAGGCTGTGAAAAGAGACATACACTGTCCGTCCAATCAACCAGATTCTGATGGAGTGCCGAGACACAAGCCTATTACCGAAGACTAGAGCTTAGTTTTGTCATGGGTTTAAAGAATCATTTTATTTAGCAGATCTTTAGATTTAACCAAATAGAAGGGAAATTAATATGAGATACAGAAAGAAAAAAATAACAAAGTAAGCATATTATTTTGAATTGACACTGAATGCACCCAAAGCAGCATGTTTCCAAATAAGCCTGACATCTGAGTTTACCAAGATTAATCAGTGGTCATGGATATCCATGCCGTAGACAAAGAAAGTCTGATCTGGTATAGGACAAATAGCATTTTTCTTTAAAATTAAGTTTGATTTCTTGGTTATACTTCCGCATTTCTTTAATCTTAACCAAAAGACCCTTTGCTTTTATATGTTATTTTTAATAATATTCAAGTTCAGATAGTCAGGATACTTGGGTCTTCCTTTGTGTTGTAAAAAAAAAAAAAAAAAAAAAGGACTGTTCTATCACACGTTTGTGCAGTCAGGTACTAACATCAGAGTCACTCCCCTTCATTCCTTAAACATGTGACAGGTTCACTGTTACTTTCCCCAACATTACTTTCATGGGACTGAGTAATGTCAGTATCCACACTCATGGCTTTGTCAACACTCAGTTACTTCACTCCTTGGCTTTGTCTCTTTCAATAGCCTTGTCTTTCAGCCTACTCCAGTGACCCAGACTCATAGGCATACCATAGACCAGAGGTTGGCAAATTATGCCCATGGGCCAGCCACTTGTTTTTCTTGTAATAGACTATTTTTAGAGCAGTTTTAGGTGCTCACAAAAATTGAACATATGATACAGAGCTTTCCATATATACACTTCCTGTCCCCACACATGTACAGCCGCTTCTACTATCAAACATCCTTCACCAGAGTGGTACGTTTTTTACATTACAATCAATGAACCTACAGGGACCTGCCATTATCATATAAGGTCCACAGTGTACAAGACAGTTTACTCTTGTTATGATGTATTATATGAATTTTGACAAAAGTATAATGACATGCATCCACCATTGTGGTATTGTATAGAATAGTTTCACTGGCATGAAAGTCCTCTGCACTCTCCCTGTCTATCCCAAATTCCCACCTAATCCCTGGCAACCACTAGTCTTTGTACTGTCTTCATAGTGTTGTTACTTCCAGAATGTCATGTAGTTGCAATTGTATAGTTTGTTGCCTTTTTAGATTGGATTTTTCACTTAGTAATATGCACTGAAGTTCCTTCTACCTTTTTATGGGTTCAGAACTTATTTATACTTAACACTGCATAACATTTCATAATTTGGTCATACCACAGTTTATTCACTCACTGAATAACACTTAATGAAGGATATCAGTGCGCATGTTTTTATGTGAACATAAGTTTCCAACCTTTTTGTGTAAATATCAAGGAGTGCGATTGCTTGATCATAAAGGTATGTTTAATTTTGGAAGAAACTGTCAAATTGTCTTCCAAAAGTAGCTATTATCATTTTGTATTCCCACCGGCAATAAATGAGAGTTCTTGTTGCTTCACATTTTCCCAACATTTCGTGTTGCCAGTGTGTTGAATTTTGGCAATTCTAATTGGTGTGTAGTGATATCTCATTGTTATTTTAATTTGAAATTTATATTGAAACATGATGTTGAACATCTTTTCATAAGCTTACTTTCCACCCATATGTCTTCTTTGATGAGGTGTCTGTTCAAGTCTTTGGTCTATTTTTAAATAGATTTTTGCCTTCCTATTGTTGAATTTTAAGAGTTCTTGATATATTATGAATAACAGCTTTTTATCAGATACAGCTTATGCAAATATTTTCTAGAAGTCTAAGGCTCATCTTCTCAGTCTCTTGGCATTACTTTTCATAGAGAATTTTTAATAAAATTTAACTCATCAGTTATTTTTTTTCATGGATCATCCCTTTGGAGTTGTATCTAAAAAGTTATTACCATACTGCTAATCATCTAGGTTTTCTCCTATGTTAACCTCTAGGAGTTTTATAGTTTTGCACTTTATATTTAAGTCCATAGCCCATTTTGGCTAAGTTTTGTGTACAGTGTAAGGTCTGAGTCCAGATCCATTTTTTATATGTGGATGTCCAGTTGCTGTATTCATGTGGGTCTATTATGGGGTTCTTATTTCTGTTCCAGTGATCTATTTTTCTATTCATGTGGGTCTATTATGGGGTTTTTATTTCTGTTCCAGTGATCTATTTTTCTATTCTTTACCAGGGCCATATTGTCTTAATGACCATATTATAGTAAGTCTTCAGGTTGGGTAGTGTCATTCTTCCAACTTTGTTCTTCTTCAATATTTTCTTGGCTATTCTGGATCTTCTACCTCTCCATATAAACCTTAGAATCAACTTGTTGACACCCATAAAATAACTTGCAGAGATTTTTATTGCAATTGCATTGAATCTGAAGATCAATTTGGGAAGAAGTGACAATAATATCTTCCTACCCATGAACATGACTATCTCTCCATTTATTTAGTTCTTTCTTGGTTTCTCTCATCAGAGTTTAGTAGTTTTCCACTACAGATCTTCTACTTTTTTTTTAAGATTTATATAAGTACTCCATTTTGGGGGTGCTAATGTACATAACACTGTACCTTTCATTTCAAATTTTACTTGTTCATTGCTGGTATATAGGAAAGTAATTGACTTTTGCATATTAATCTTATATGCTGTAAACTTGTACAATGTACTTTTATATAAATAAATTTTACTAGAACACAACCACGCCTGCTAGTTTTTGCAGATCTGAGACAAGGGTTCAAATGCAAGTAGTTTATTTAGAAATTTCAGAGAACACTAGTAGGTAAGTGGAAAGCGGTACAGGAAAGGAAAACCAGCCAATAAAGGGTAAAACAGCTACCACTAGAATTCAGTAACATGAGGAAATTTGTAGAAGGAGTATAGATACTGACCTCAGCATTATTCCCACCTATGGATCTAGAGCTGGAGTATTTTTATACCTACTTCCTCCAGTCATCACTTAAGAGCTCCTGAGTGGGAGGGTTGTATTAATTTCCCAGCATTTCTGGCCTGGGTTATATTTGGTAAGAGTGCTTTCCTTGGTTTTGGAAACAATCCACATGTATGAAAATGTGGATATTGACAGCTGAAAATAGGCAGGAACAACTCAGAATAGTAAGATCCAAATTATGTGAATGAGGCACCAAAAGGTCCTATTAAAACACATGTGTTCTCTTTCTTGAAATGTTTTCTTCAGTTATCTTTAGAAATAACAGACTCTTGGGGAGCCTGGGTGGCTCAGTTGGTTAAGTGTCCGACTTCGGCCCAGGTCATGATCTCACAGTTTGTGGGTTCAAGCCCCGCATCGGGCTCTGTGCTGACAGCTCAGAGCCTGGAGCCTGCTTCAGATTCTGTGTCTCCCTCTCTCTATTCCTCCCCTGCTCATGCTCTGTCTCTCTGTCTCTCTCAAAAATAAATAAACATTAAAAAAAAAAGTTTTAGAAATAACAGACTCTTGGGGCATCTGGGTGGCTCAGTCGGTTGAGCGTCTGGCTTCAGCTCAGGTCATGATCTCAGTTTGTGGGTTCGAGCCCCATGTCAGGCTCTGTGCTGACAGCTCAGAGCCTGGAGCCTGTCTTCAGATTCTGTGTCTCCCTCTCTCTTTGACCCTCCCCTGCTCAAGCTCTCTTTCTCTCTCTCAAAAATAAATAAAACATTTAAAAAAAAGAAATAACAGACTCTTGGTTTCCCTTTTATCTTCCTGGTCTCTCTTTTCAGCCTCCTCTGCTTCTTCCTCCTCATCTTTAACCGCTAAATGTTCCCTTTGATATTTGCACACACTCCCAAGATAGTCTTAGCAGTTTCTAAACATTGATATCATCAAAATGTATAAATTTAACTTAGATCTTTTCCTTGAATTCCAGATGTATATATCAGACTATCTACTTGACATCTCCACTTAATTGTCCAAAAGACATCCCCAAGATATGCCCAGGACCTGATCTCTCTAGAGTCTTCCTTATCTTAATAGTATTCTTGTTTTTCAAATTTCTTAAGCCAAAACCTTGGGAGCAAATTTAACTCCTTTCTTTTCCTCGTACCCATATCCAATCCATCAGTAAATTCCAAGATCAACATTCAAACTATATCTAAAATACAACAATCTCTTACCATCATCTCCGTTAATAATCCGGTCCCATTTTTGCCAACTGGATATTGACAACAAGCCTTCTAATGGATGTCTTGTTGTCATTCTTACCCTCCTCCACACACATACACACATACTGTCTATATCACAGCTAGAGTGATCTTCTAAAAACATCAGTTAGATCATATGATTCCTCTCTTCAAAACTCTCTAATGGTTTTTCTCTCTCACTCACAGTAAAAATCACCTTTACATGATCTGGTCTCGACTACCTTAGTGATCTCATCAGCTACCAGATCCCTTTCACTCACAGTGCTTTAGCAAATCTGGCCCTCAGTTTTCTTCAAACATACAATCACACTCTTTAAGTCAGGACCTGTTAACTTGCTAGTCTCTCTGCCTAAAATCCTCCTCCCCAATATCAGCATGACTCATATCCTCACTCTCTCAGGCTTCTGTACAAAGATCTGTGTAACAATGAGGCTTACCCTGAGGAACCTACTACGAAAAAACAAACCAACACCCACCAATATTCCACCGCTTTCAATGATTTAATCAATATCTGGCATAGTATACATTTTACTTCCTTATCTTTCCCCACCTGAATATAAGCTCCATAAGGCCTAGGATTTTTCTCTATTATTCACTACTCTATCTCCAGATCCTAAAATAGAGCATGTCAGAAAGTTGGCACTCAATACTTGCAAAATGTATGAAGGAATAAGTGCAGAATAATTGAAATGAACAATTAGCATTATGACATGGAACATACTCAGATTACCTAATTATAAATAAATTCAGATGAAAGGAAAATGTACAATCCTGTTTGAGTTTCTTTTTCTTTTTTATATGTCTTTTTATCAGAAAGTTTATTTTTATGAAAAAAAATGGATCTAACCAAAATAAAAGATGTCAATGTATGCAAGCATTTTATGTATTTTTCATTGAATTTATATTTTTTATAAAGTATTATACATTGGAGGAGGAGGGAGCAAATGATATGCTTTATAACCTGTCATTATTTAAGTAAAAAGTTTTTGATTAAGTTCCTAGGGCTTTAACCTTTTACCAACTACTGTTTCATAAGTTTTCCAAATTCTGATTATTGTGATCATCACACTTTGATACGTGACACACATGTAAACCCTATTACATGGATCAAGCATTGCTCTTTTTTTTCCTCACTTACAATACTTTGCAAACAATGTTGGCTAAAGTTAAATTAACAGAAGGCAATATGACTAAATTAAATAGTAATCCTTCTTTTGCTCAATTGTGCAATTTTTTCTTTTTTGTACTTTGCATTTGTCACATCTTGCTCATGACTGCAGATGTACATTCTGATATATATCTTCCATGTATTCCAAGACCCCAAACCCATACTTAAACAATGTGCTTTCTATCACTTCGGCCTCTCCTGGCCATTCAGTAGTCTGGGTCAAGTCTCAGATATGTGCTGCCCTTCTTCACTTACTTTGATAAGTAGTTTCATATTAAAAACACTGATATCATATATTAAAAAATGACGAGATACATTCATATGAACCAACTAGTGAGCCTGTACCAGACACTGAATCTACTTGCACCTTGTTCTTGGACTTCCCAAGAACTATGAGAAATAAATGTCTATTATTCGTATGCCATTTAGTCTATTATATTCTGTTATAGCAACCCAAATGGAATAATTTATTAAAAAGACAATATTTAGTAGCATATTATAAGAATGATACCTCCCCAGAATTATTGTGAGGATTAAATGATATCATATATAAAAAAGACATTGTGCAGTGTTAATTCACCATAGATGTTTCATATGAGGTGAATCTAGTACAAGATCTATTCATAATCAGAGTTCATGTTTGATAGGAGGCATCAAAATTTTGTTCAAAATGTCTGATAAGTTGCATACATGGAAATGGTTGAAACTATTTGGTAGAGCTTAAAGAACTTAATAGAAAAGCACCTAAAATGATAAACCTTATCATTAACACTAAGTAAATGTATTATTTTGAAAATAATTAAAATACTATAGTATAACTACTTCATAGTATACTATCCTGTAACTACATATTGTATTATTTTCTTTTTTTAAAGTTTATTATTTATTTTCAGAGAGACAGAGAGAGTATGAGTGGGGGAGAGAGAGAGAAAGAGGGAGAATCCCAAGCAGGCTCCACTGTCAGGATATGTATAGGGGCTCTGATCTCCAACTCACAAAACCATGAGATCATGACCTGAGCTGAAATCAAGAGTCAGATGCTCAACCGACTGAGCCACGTAGGAGCCCCATATTGTATTCTTTTCAATAATTATTTTACCAGGCAAAATAAAAGCATGAATCATTATAAAAAAAGTATATATTAACAAAATTTCTAAAATCAAACTAGCATTCATTAAATCTTAAAATTCTCCTTTAAGATAAGGAGTCCAAAAATAAACACAAAGGCCATATTTGAGTCCTTCAGATTATCTTTAAGTAATCAAAATTATGAATGTAATATTGATCATGAAAATAACTCAATATGTAATCCATATTTCCTCTTTCCAATAGATATCAGAAAAAAAATTTTAAAACCCACTTTAGGACAATGATCAAGTCTTTGATATACATTTTAAATGTC
Source organism: Cryptoprocta ferox (assembly GCA_028646485.1). Taxonomy (NCBI): domain Eukaryota; kingdom Metazoa; phylum Chordata; class Mammalia; order Carnivora; family Eupleridae; genus Cryptoprocta; species Cryptoprocta ferox. The sequence goes on from CM053578.1 coordinate 35,354,023, forward strand.
TTTTGTTAAACTTATTCAATTATTTCTCATATACATATTTTTACGATCTTTATTAAGATCATAAAAGTGAATTTAAAGATTTACTAATTAAATCACTTCATAAATGCTTTATAAACTTTAAATTGTCTTATAAACTTTGTTAGAAATATTTTCTTAGAAAGATAACATTCATTATCTTCTGTTATTTATATTCTTCCTAATAATTTAGTTCAATGTTTTAAAAAATATTTGTACAATAACTGCTCAATTCTGTTAGTTTGAAGTAAAATGAAGTGCTAATATAATTTTATTAAAATAGTTTAATAAATATAGATTTTTTAAAAGTGTTTTTAATTTATTTTCACGGAAAGCATATAAACAACTTGGTTCAAAATTTACCAAAATACTTCTTGAACAATCTCTATCCCTACAATGAAAATTATCTAAATATAGTGAGATCATTTGCAGACTTTTAAGTAGGCTTAGTATATCTGGAGGACTGAAGGACAGAGTCTCACTGAGAAACCAGCATCAACAGAGAAATAAAATATACTTAATGATGACTCTTAAAAGAGTATCTTCTAGCTGGATGCTATGAATCAGTAGGGGATTTGTTGCTCGTTGTTACATATCCAAAACTTGAGAAAAAATGTGTTTTTGTGAACACTCACTAGTTATGTAAATCATGAATACGTGCTAGAGAGCAGTATATAGTCACTGGAAAGAGAAACAGTTAAAGAATTAATTCCACTTTTATTTATATATGATTTATTTTGCAAAACATACACAGTATTCAAAATGAACCAAACATTGTTCTATGTGATTTCCAACTATTATGTTTTTTAATATTTACAACAACTTGATGAAATTGGTACTCTGCTCTACAACTTCCCTAGTAGACTCTTTTTTATACTTCTATTCATTGGGCTGACATCCTTTCATTTAAGTAAAGTCTTCTCTCTTTATCAGAATCTTCCATAATTATGTCATCCATTGAAACATAATAGTTCCATCACAGCAGTATGTGGTTGACCAATAAACACATGAAAAAGTGTTCAAAATCATTAGTCATCAATGAAATTAAAATTCAAACAGGGAGATACCACTTCACACCCACTAGCCTGGCTAAAATCAAAGCAAATGACAGTACCAAATGTTACCAGGGATATGAAACAACTAGACCTCTCATGTAAAACTGGTAAGTGGGTAAAATGTTTCAACTGCACTGGAAGTGTTTGGAAGTTTTCTTATAAAGTTAAACATAGGCCAATCTCAAATTTTCAGTGGTACTATATCCAAGTCTAATTTCCCAGATTCCCTGCTCACCCATAAATAATTGCCGCTGGAAAAAGGGAAGGGAATCACTGTACAGTCTCAGCTTCTCCCTCACGTTGTGTTGTTCAAACTGAAGTGCTTTAAAGGAAATCCCAGATTTCAGATTGTTTTACTGTGCATACTTCTGTGAATATCTTTTTTTAATTTTTTTTGAATTTTATTTTAGAGCACAAGCAGGGAAGAGGGGCAGAGGGAGAGAGAGAATCTTGAGCAGACTCCATGCTCAGTGCAGAGCCAGATGTGGGGCTCTGTCCCACAACCCTGGGATCATGACCTGAGTTGAAATCAAGAGTTGGATGCTTGAGATGCCTGGGTGGTTCACTTGGTTGAGCATCTGACTCCAGCTCAGGTCATGATCTCATAGTTCGTGAGTTTGAGCTCCACATTGGGCTCACTGCTATCAGTGTGGAGCCCACTTCAGATCCTTTGTCCCCTCTCTCTTTTCCCCTCCTCTGCTTGTGCTCTCTCTCTCTCAGAAATGAATAAACATTAAAAAAAAGTGTCAGTTGCTCAACCAACTGAGCCACCCAAGTGCCCCACTTCTGTGAATACCTTTAACAAGTTCCAGTTCTAATCAAAGTGGAGTAAGCACCTTCCAACCTTCCTTGCCACTGATGGTAACAAAACACAGTAGATAGAACACATGGAGCATGAAGCAGCTATCTGAGGACTCTAAAAAGTAAATGGCAGCTGAAGGAATAAGGGAAGAAAACCAGAACCAGAATGCCACTGAACTGGTAGTAACTTTAACATGTTTTTCCACAGTATCTCCTGGCCTGGACTCAAAATCACCTTAACAACTCTAGGTATGGAAAGAAAATGTTCCAAGAGAAACTTCCTATTTCTGGTCCATGCAGTAGGAAAGGGGGTCTCTATGGGTCACAGACAGTGTGGGAAATCTTGTGGGCTTTTTGTTTGTTTTTTGCAGTTTTCTCTTACCTAGTCAGGAGTTATAGGTAGAGTGATGGCAGCAGTAGATGGATGGGTCTCTAAAACTCTAAGGTCGGGAAGGTTTCTCACTGACCAGAGAAGCTGCTCTTTTAAGAGTATGGGGAGAATGAACACCTGTTGCACTTCTCTCCCCTTTCCCCACCACCCTCTCTCTCTCTCCCTCTTCTGCTCTTCTCTCTCTTTCTCCTTTTCTATGATTTTTTCTCTTCTCCTTACTGCTTACTCCCAGAAGCAGGTATTGTCACACCAAGGTCACAGCAAAGCAAGGAAACTAAAACCCACAATTTCCAGCTGAGGAGAAAAGAAAAATGTTGGGAAAATTACAGAAAGCTCTGAGTTCAAGAAAGGGATTCCATAAAGTTGTGCCTGAACCACTGGGTTCACTACAAAGCTGAACATATGTGGATCTGGGCTTGTTGAAACCAACAAAAACTAATGATATTCACCACAGGACTAAACAAGACCTAGAGTCACACAACATAATATCAAAATGTATAGATGGAATCCAAAATGACCTAACATACAAGTATTGGAAATTTTTAACCTCTCGCATTTCACATAATCAACAGATGCCAAACTTAAGATGGCACCAGCATTGGAATTATCTGACAAAAAAAAAAAAAATGTAAATGGCTATTCGTGCTTCAAGAAGTAAGAAACATGTAAAAAAATTGTCTTCAAAGCACATGCTTTCCCTTTTGAATTCTGTCAGACAGTTAAAGAAGAAATGATACCAACTCTAAACAATTTCTTTAGGAAAATAGAAGATGATTGATCACATCCCAACTCATTATGTGTAGCCAGCATTACCCACAAAACAGACCAGAATACAAGAATAAGCCCAACTACTGGCCAACGTTCCTTATGAATATTTACAAACAAGTTATCAACAAAATACTAACAGGTCAAATCCAGCAATAAATTTTTATAAACTACATTACGATCAATGAGGTTTATCTCAGAAATGCAAGGTTAGTTCAATATTGAAAATCAATTTTTGTAATTTATCATATTAACAGAGTAAAGAAGAAAAACTATGTGATTATATCAATTGGTGCAGACAATAATCTGACAAAATTTAACATAGATTCATGATAAAAAGAAAAAAACTCAGCAAACAAAGAATAGAATTAACTTCCCTAAGCTCATAAAGGAAACTTAAAAACAAAAATAAAACAAAAACAAAACACACCACACGTAGCTAACATCATTCTTAGTGGTAAAAAATAAATGCTTTCACCTTAAAATCAGTCAGATGGACAGAAGGTCAAGTCTCATCACTCGTATTCAGCATTTTATTGGAACCTCTAGATTGTGCAGGAAGAAAATAAAGTTAAATGAATGCGGTTTAAAAAAGAAGACATAAAACCACTCCTACTGGTTGATAACATTATGGTCTATGTAGAAACCCCAAGGAATAAAAAATAAATTCATAGAACTAATAAGTAAGTTTTACAAGTTCAGAGGAGGATGGAATATCAGCATGTAAAAAATGAAAACTTACACTCATACAAAAACCTGCATCTCAATATGTATAGCAATTCTATTTTTTTAATTTTTTAACTTTTATTCTTTTTTTTTTTTTTTGAGAGACAGAGCACAAGCAAGAGTGAGGTAGAGAGAGGGGGAGACACAGAATCCAAAGTGGGCTCCAGGCTCTGAGCAATTAGCACAGAACTCATTGTGGCGCTCGAACTCACAAACTGCAAGATCATGACCTGAGCCAAAGTTGGATGCCCATCCAACTGGGACACCCAGGTGCCCGTAACTCTTTTGATATTAGCCCCAAACTAGTATAAAAGTTCCAATGTCTTTAATGGATGAATGGCAAAAAATGGTATAGCCATACAATGGAATACTATTCAGCAATAAAAAGGAACAAAGCGTAGTTGCACCCAACACCATGAATGAATCACGAAGACAGCATGTTGAGTGAAAGAAGCCGGTTTCAAAAGGTTATACACTGTACTATTCTATTTGTGTGACATTCTGCAAAAGGTAAAACCATGAAGATGGAGAATACATCAATTGTCGCCAGGAGTTAGAAGACGAAAAAATTGTTTGATAACAAATAAGCAACATAAAGTGATTTTGGAAGAATGGAACCATTCTTTATCCTGAATATTGTGGTGATTACACAAATCTATATATGTGTGGAAATTCATAGAACTGTACACCAAAATATAAAACGAAAATTTACGTATGTAAATTTTGAAATAATTTTTAAAAACAAAATATACACCTAACCTATGACCCACCAATTCTACTTATAGGTATTACCAAGATAAATGAAAACAGATGTCTACAAAAGGCTGGTACTTACTTGCCTTCTTTACAGTAACCAGAAATGAAACATCCCAAATGCCCTACAATAGAATGGATAAATTGTGGTGTTCTTATATAATGAAATATTACTCAGAAATAAGGACCAACACAGGGGCGCCTGGGTGGCTCTGTCCAACTTCAGCTCAGGACACGATCTCACGATTTGTGAGATCAAATCCCATGTTGGGCTCCACATTGACAGCATGGAGCCTAGGATTTTCTCTCTCCCTTTCTATCCACCCCTCCCCTGCTTGCATGCTCTCTCTCTCTCTCTCTCTCTCAAACTAAATAAATAAATATTTTTAAAAGTCCAAAAATAAACAAAGAAAAAAATATGTGTGTGTGTGTGGTGTGTGATATTAGAAATCAAAACATTGGTTGCCTATAAACATGGTTGGGGAGGAGCTGGAATTAATTTTAAAAGAACATGGGAAGAACTTTCCAAAGTGACAGATACATTTTATATCTTGTTTGGATAATGGCAGCATGGGTATATATAATTGTCAAAACTCTTCAAACTGAACATGTGAATATACTTCAATACAAAATAAAACTAAAGAAAACATCTATTCAAAGTTTGAAATTAAACTGGGAGTACTATAATTACTTCATTCCCACAATGACCACAAACATAAAATGGAAGGCATGTGGGGGAACGTGGATTAAAAAGTCAACATTGGACATGAATTCCTTGACAAGTTATTCATTCCCTAAATGTAGTTTATTAAAATAACATTAACCTTAATTAGTTTCACCATCTTACACTACTAGGAGCTGAATTATGTTTTAGACATGTACTAGTACCTTCTAAATTATATCTCAGGTAAAGTGACTGTGCTGGCTCTGAGAGGGCAATCCCATATGAATTCTAAACAAAATATTTCCTTTTTTTCTCCCTCTCTCCTACACTTAATGGTATAAAAAGCTTACATCCTTAGGCATGCGATTTTAATTTCCTTTATATGAAGCACAGCTTTTCAAGGTGCTTCCAATTCCTTGGGTCATAAAGGAAATGAAAGTATTTGAAAATAATCAATCTTTGTAATGTCAGTGCCTCCAGTAAACGGGCACCTGTCCCATAATACCACCGACCTGTTTCCCTTCCAACGGTTTTAACTTGCCAGTACCATTGTGTCTGTCAGTGGAGTGAGAGCAGACCCCGGCAACCCAAGCAATCACGCTGTCTCAACACCACTGCCCTTACCCATCAGAAATCCCCCTTAACTGTGAAACGCTCTGGTGAAAGAAACATGTGTGGCAGAGAAAAGTAAGAGAAGACCAAAGATAAGAGTTAAAGAAAAAAATTAACAAATAAATAGGACTTAAACCTTTTTGGGAAAAAAATGTAATTAAAAATAACACCCCACGTGCCCTGACTTCCCCATTCTGCATTTAAGGCAATTGTCACTAATGCCTCATTGTATTTGTTCCTGCTAAGCCTGGATGGATAGAACCTCAGAACCATCAACATCTCATAATGTCAGGAAAACACTGCCAAATGGTCAAAATTAGGATGCAAGGAAAAATCTATTTGCCATTCCGTGCGAGTTTTATGTAAGCATTTACAAGAAGGATTTCTGAAACGTATTTAATACTGATATTGCTTATTGAGTAAAATTCTGGAAGATATTTAAAGAGTTGGTGCTCATGTATCTGGGCTAAATAAGAAATGATTTCCTTCTGTAAAGACCAGGTCAGATTCATATAAAACCTAGGAGTGCTACCAAGAAAGGAATTCCCAAGTTTCCTTATCATAATGAAATCACTCCCCAACTTCTACCCCACAATCATACCACAAACCTCACCTATACTCCTCCAGGATTTCTAACCCAGTATTATTCAAGTCAATACACTAAACAATGTGGTCTCTAAAACTCTAAAATGTGATACTAATGAAACAGCTAATTTAAAAGCAAACTTCAGCTCACACAAGTTGTTCCCAGTTGCCCATGGAGACATTCTCACTGTCATTAATGAAAGCTTTATATGTAATCAAAGAACAATGAGCATCCTTAGGTCTGAAGAGGCTTAAATAAAGACTTCAGTTCCATTAAGTCAACATTTAAAATTTTAAGACTCTCCTTCTGGTTCTGCAAACAAAATACCCACTATGGCGTGTATATTTAGATGTTTTAGGAAAATTCAATTTGCTATTATTTGTAAATGTTCAAATACTCAAATTTTAAAAAATCATTAAAGATACCAATTGGATACAATGTAAGAAAGCAAAGGTTCAATGGAAGAGACACAAATAATAGGTTTAATTTCCAAACTACCACAAATCCATCAGCCACCGTTTTCATCTCAAATATACCAAGAAATTAAAGATTATTTGACTTCCTGCAATTAAACAAAAGCACAGCCATTACGGATGCATTGTTTTTCATGCATGTAGTCTGGTTTTAAAGATGTGTTTATTTTGTTTTGTTTTTAAAGCAAAGGCATTATCTGCTCAATTGCCCAGCAAGAAGGTTTTATAAATTTCTCTCAAGTTTCCATAGAAATGCATTGATTAGAGCATAATTTCTGTTAATATTTTCTTCTTCTTCAGCCTCCTCTGCTCACTTAAACTAACAGTGCACCTGCCCCTTGCGCTTGTTTTCATCTTTTGTTTGGCTCAGTAGGTTACCTAACTGGTGGATTTTATTGAGTTAAATCAAGCTGTCACTTCATCTGCCTGAAGGATGACTCAAATACTACACATAATAATAAAAGAAAAGTAGGATAAAATAATCTTGTCAAGCCAGAAAAACTGATTGCTTGAAGTTGTAGCCTTCAATCAATACACTAATTCCACAATTTATACCTTTCTCAATTGAAGAGGAAAGAAACCCTGATATGGTATTTCTTGGCTCACTGACCAACTTTGACCTTCTATCTATGTGAATGCAGGATTAACAAGGGCTTCTGCTTAGTGAAATCATCTATGAAAATAAGAAAACAAATGTGGGCATTGGTGGCTCCAAGTAACTATTAATTTCAGAAATGCAAGGAGCACACAGTGTTTATTCAGTGTGTCTACTAAAATGAAGATTTTATTTAGCTTGAGGTAGATGGTCTTTCCTATTAGAAATAATGTGAAGCTAGAATTTGTAGCTCAAAATGCAATAGAATTTGGCATGGTAAAATCCCCCAAGGATTTCTTCCTCCTGTTTGAGCTGTCCATTAATAGCTTATGCAAAAGAATAGGTAACTAAGCAATATATCACTCTTTCTTTCAAATTGTGCCTTTATTTAACTTCTTACAAAATCTGTCCTCTATGATAAAATGGAGTAACACCCTTCTATCGAGCCAGAGCAAGGATTTCTCATAGGGTTTGTGAACTGTTTTGGTTTTTTTTCACCTGTTACTATTTTTTTAAATAATCTATCACGTTCAAAAGCTTAGGTTTGTTTGTAAATTGTAGTTAATTTGCATAGCTTTTAAAATCAATAAAAACACTTTGCTTCAAAATTCTGGACTCTCTTTGGCTGTCAGATTTCTGCTTTCCTTTCAAAATTTCTCCCTTGCAGCCACCAGCCAGGAAATAAAATTCTTTGTTTAGCAAGCCTTTCATATTTCACTAGGCCACCTGCTTACCTTGAATTGTGGTATACAATCAAACAGGGCCCTGAAAACTAGTACTTTTTCTCCTTCCCCATAACTTAAATGTGTGTAAGTGTGTGTGCCTATGTATGTCTTGAATACTCCAAAGCAACCCTATAACGTGGGTCACTACAATGTTGGTCAAAAGCATTCTCAGTTATAAAAACTGACATGTAAATGTCCAAATATTTTTGGCTTGGTTTTCAATTACTTATCTTCTTACCTTATCAATCTGTAGTATTTTCATTAATATGAAAGCTATAAATTATATACATATAATAGGTATATTTTATATATATATATATATATATACATACATATATGTGTGTGTATATATATATATAGGCTTTACATGTATATAAGTTTCCAAAATAAATTCCTTTAAACCCTGGCTGTCGTGGAAACACAAAACTATTTTTGTCCTTCTAATATGCTTAATCACATCTTGCTGCCAACTTCAGCTTCTTAAACCCAGATTTAAACTTTAGCAAGAACCGTGTGAGACCATTCTGTCATGTAAACCATCTGACTGGGTTAAGATCATTGAATGAAAGTAGAACACAGATCTCCAAATGCTGCTAGCCTTTAAAAGCAGTAAATTACAGATTGAAATGGGTGAACAAAAAGCTAGTTGTTGTTTTTTTCCTCACAGCAAACATGAAAATACTGCCTGACCCAGAGCAAATGCCTCAAACAAAACCATGGTTTCATACTTCTATGCCATTTGGATTTGTTATAAGAGGGAAAAGGGAAAAAGAAGAGAAAGGAAAAAAATTTAAGTCTTAATTGCTTCTGCTTCTTACAGCCACCTACATACATATACACACACCCCACACGTGCATAAATACACCACCCCTTACCTCCAGTAAGGATGAAGCCAAATTATCTCTTTGAAACACGTGTATTTATACACACAGAAACATATGTTTGTTTCTAAATGGTGAAGGAGCACATTCAAACCAGGACCAAAATTATCTAGCAGGTAAATTTCAGGGTGCAGTTAAAGGTTACCAATGGCTTACTGTTCTTACAACCCAATGGACTTGACTCATTCTTTATTCTCTATGATATTTCATTCAGCTGACTACTCTTTTCTTCATGAAAATATTTTCTCTCTTTTTAAAACCCTCTTTTATGCTCTTGCACCTTTTCTGTGTTTTTTACTCCCTTTTTATTCCTTTCTTCCTTTCCCCTACTTTGAGCATTTCACAAGGTTTGACCCAGAGACCTATTTTTATATCAATATATATTCTCCTCCCATCAAGGATTCATTTATTCTAAAGGCTTCCATCTTCTGACTGAACTGTGGACAGCAGTGAATCTAGGGTTCAAGCTTTGGTTCCTAAGAGTCATGGAGAGGTCAGGAATTAAGCACAGGGTCAGCAAAGCAGACAGGCTGGAACCAAGTAAAGTACAGAAGTCAGCAGTCAAAGGCCAATTGGAAGATCAAGGCTGAGTGAAAAAAAAGAAAGAGATCATGCCTCAGTCAGATGTCAAGCTAGTAGAGTGGGCTTTAAACCTGGACAAGTAGCAGAGTTTCATAGGCTCATAAACCAGACACCTTAAAAGTGGAAATCCTGCCTCCACCATTCTTTATGCTAGGCAGAGACCAGTGACAGGCTTTCCCTGAGAATCAACACCCAGAATCTGAATAGCTTAGCTGTTGTCTTTAAGTCATCTGAAATAATAAAAAGACCTCAAGAATTTTCTCCTCTATCCAAATCTCTCCCAGATATCTATCCTTATCTGATATCTCTATAGTCTCATATTTTCAAAAGCCAGATATCCCTAGAGGTTCTGCTGTTACCTCAATTTGAGAAAAGCAAATCATCTCTTCACTTGAGTTCTCTGCCCATTCATTTATTTAACAAAATATACCAAGTAAGCAGTATTCTGGGAAAAAGCCGAGCTAACTTCTCAGGAGTTGGGGAAGACAGATGATAAACTATAGTAATGGGGAGACAATGTAGTCTGTTCCATTAGAATGTGATGCATAAATAAGACAGTGTGGATATGGCACCACAATAGATAAATAGATCAGTGAAACAGAATAGAGATTCTATAAATAGATCCACACATACCCAGGCAACTGATTTCTTACAAAGACGAAAAAGCAATTTATTGGAAAGATAATTGTGTTTTCAACAAATGGAACTGGAATAATTGATATTTATATGCCAGAAAAATGAACTTCAATCTATACTTCATGGCATGTATAAAAGTTAATTCAAATACGGATCATAGAACCTAAATGTAAGCCCTAGAACTATAAAATTTCTGAAAAAAAAAAGGAAAATATCTTTGTGATTTTGACTTAGGCAAAGACTTCTTAGATACAACCCTAAAATAGGATTCTTAAAAGAGAAATAGATAAATTGAATTTCATCAAAATTTAATACTTCTGCTTTTCAACAGATATTGTTAAAAAAATGAAAATACAAGCTACAACTTGGAGGTAATATTTGCAAATGATACATCTGATTAAAATATATATATATATATATATATATACTCAAAATAGTTTTTTAAAACCCTCAAAACTCAATAATAAGAAAAGAACCCAATAAGAAAATGGGCAAAAGATTTTAAGAGCACTCATCAAAGAGGATATAGGGGTGATAAATAAGCACATGAAAAGATGTTCAGCATTATTCGTCATTAGTAAAATGCAAATTAAAATCACACCAATCTGCTACCACATACATACTAGAATGACTAAAATTAATTGACTGACCACACCAAGTGTTAGTGAGAATGTGGAGGAACTGGAACTCTCATATGCTGCTGGCAGTTAGGTAAATTGATAAAACACTTTGGAAAATGGGTTGGAAGTTTTTCAAAAAGTAAAATAGCCATCTACCATGTGATCTGCCCATCCCACTCCTGGGTACTTACCCCAAAAAAATGGAAGACTCTATCCATACAAAGACTTGCACACATATGTTCATAACAGCTCTATTTATCAGTACCAAAGATTGGAAACAACTCAAATGTCCATCCGTTGATAATGGTAAAACAAACCATTGTACATTCATATAATGGGTTGGTACTCAGCAACGCAAAGGAATAGGCAATTGATACGCAGAACAACATGGATGAATCCCAATTATACTGGGTAAAAGAACTGGGACAAAAATAGTATACATACTGTATTACTCCATATATAAAATTCTAGAAAACTCAAACCTATAGTGACAGAAAGCAGATCAGTGGATGCCAGGAAAATGAGGGTGGAGGAAGGAAGGGCAGGAAGGATGGAATACAAGAAAGTGCAGAAAGAAATTTTAAGGGTAATGAATGTCTTCATTACCTTGACTGTAGTGACTGTGCCATGGGTATCCATATACGTCAAAAGTTATCAAATTGGGCACTTTAAATATGTACAGATTATTGCATATCAATTATAATAGATATACATATCAGGAACACCACAAAGCTGCCCTAGACCTTAAATCAATAATGATGCTAGAAACAAATAGGATAAAGGAACTGGAGAAAAATTAAAACAGACATTACATATATGAAGTGAAAGGAAAGGGACATGATATTACTGACTTTTTAAATGGCTTTTGAGAACATAGTATAGAGAGACAGGAGTATAGGTAGAAATGTAATTCAAGAGGTTAATTCAATAATTTAATTATAATATAATTGTTGCTTGCATCAGGATTGGAGAAATGTGGACAGAAGTGATTGAAATCTGGATATATTTTAGACATAGAGCCAATAAGGTTTGCTCAAGGATTAACTATGTAATATGAGAGAAAGAAAGGACTCAAGAGTGACTCCAACATTTATGGCCAACATTTATAACCACTGAAAGAATTGATAAGCTTGTCAACTGAGTTTAAATAATTACAAACACTGAGCCCTAACACACTTACATCAACAGTCTGAAAAGAAGAAGAGAACTAACCAGGGACCCTGAGAAGGAGAAGCAAGTATGGTAGGAGGAAAACCAAGAATGTATGGGTTCCTGGAAGAAAAGTGAAAAAAAAAGTGTTTTAAGAAAGAAATAACAAGAATGCGGTAACCAGTAATAAGAAGATGAAGAAAGATGAGGACTCAGAATTCAACCCGTATATACAAGCAGCAGTTAATGGTTTCACCAGGTTGGAATGCACAGAGCACTAAGTTAACTCTATGATCAACCTTAAGCCTGTATTTAGGACTTAAATGTCAGACACTGTGTCATATCCTGTAGGATACCTAAAGTATATAGCAGCAAAAGTTCTGGAAACTGAATATTGGAGCTTTCAATGGGTGGAAAAAGAAAAGGGTAAAGAGGAAAGACAAAGAACAATATAGAGCTGCCCTAGATCTCAAATTGCTCAAAAATCCTTAAAAATAATGAAAAAGAAAGAAAGACTTATAAGCAGATCCAAATCCAAAGGTAAAAGTGCACACACAAAATGGCAGGTTCAGGGAAAGCACATTGCTTAGAACTGGGGAACATGGCGGGGATGCCCTGGGAGCAAGGCACAATCCCACTCATCCATTCACTTACCAAGTATTCATTAAACACATGATAAAATGGATGCTGTGGACTAGGGATACAAATATATGGCTGTGTTCTGTCATATCATATCCATATATTACCTGTCCTATATATTCTTTTGTTCTTTAAAATAACTCACTTTAAAAAAATAGATTTTTTAACTTTGTATCATTGACATAAATTAAAACCACTTTTACACACTTGCCAATATATAAAATACAAATTGAAACACCACATATCGGAAAATAAGTTCCTCGATGAAAAGCATAGAACTATTTATGACCAGCTGTTAATTAGAGACGATTAACCATGATGACACTTATTTTGGCACATGAGATGTTCTATGTCAATAAGATTATTCTCTCTTTTAATCAGCATCAGGAAATCCCGGATCCTGTGGGTATATGGGAGAAAAGTTCAAAAGATACTTACCTTCCTTCTATGAAATGTGAAATGCTGAGAATTAATTTCTAACCAAATTGGAATTGTTCAATAAATTAAAAAGCTATCTAAAGTGATCTCTAGAATCTGTTCTTCTTTGAAAATGTTAAATGCTTTAGCACTGTCCAAAATGTGATGGAAAAGGGCTTCTTATCCATCCACAGCTGTCATTTCATTTGAAAAAAAAAATATTACAGTGAGTTTTATCAAGTCTTTCAAAATATTTCCTGTGAATATTCCAGATGGCTGTATAGTCAGGATGTTAAGATGATCAAAAAGTTTCAACATTTGTTGATTGGCTGAATGGAAAAAAAGAAGGTTCAGCACCTCACTTCCAGGACTCATTTCCATCTGCAAGTGTAATGTCTAAACACAGTAATAAAAATGTCTATCATTTATTTGCTGCTATGTATCAGACAATATTATTACTATTATTATTATTAGTGAGAATTATTGTTAATCTCACAATAACTATATGAAGTAAATATTACCATTATCTCCATTTTATAGTTAAATTGTTTTCAGAAGAGTGAAGTGATTTGCCCAAGATCACACAGCTAGTAAGTTGTAGGACTATGACTTGAACACAGATCTGCTTCCAGACTGTCTCTTAAAAGCAGATCGGCCATCTGGGAATTGGAGGCTACAGCACTTCTAAGCTCACTAGGGCATCTGACTGCAGACTTCAAGCTCCTGATTTTGGCTGTGTATCATGTCATCTTCTTCAGGCACTTGGGCATTCTGGCCCTCAGGAACATTCTTGAGGATTATCACCCCTGCCAACTCACCCTGCCCAGAAATCTCAAGTGAGAGGAAGTGTTTGGGGAAGGGAGTGACAGAAAGAAGTTGCCATCAGTACTAACAATATGTAGCAAGGAAAAGAAAAAGAAACCACCATTGCCGCTGCCTGCTGTGCCCTGTTCCACCACACCCCAGTTCGTTTCTGGTTCGTTTTTCCTCCCTTCTTCCCCCCAGGGTCTCCCCAAAACAAATCTGCTTGCCCTACCCACCATCTCTAGCCCTGTTTCCAATCTTGTACTAATTTAAAGAATCTCCAGTCCCGCAGAGCCTTAAGTAGTACCTAAAACTATCATACTTGGGCAACAATACACTGAAAGAAACTATCTCTCCACGTTAAAGTAGTCCACACATTTGCAGATTGAAAAATTCAATAGCCTTTAATACATTATTAAAGAATGATTAATAATGCTTAGTGATAAATTGTAGAAGGTGGAAGTGATAGATTATAGACTGTAGACAGCTTTGAACGTATAAGAAGCCTTTAGTAATAGATTGTAGAAAAAAATATATAAACAAAAAGACATGGGGAAACCATCCAAGAAAGTATTTTGGGGTTGGGCTGGTTTGGTGATAGCAGGGGCCAACATACTGGCATACATGCTTGAACATGTTTTATATAACAACATCAACATCTATATTCTGAGATTTTGCCCCCAGAGTTCAAGAATAGTGTACCGTGGGGCGCCTGGGTGGCTTCGTTCGTTGAGCTCATGGGTGGTGGATTCGAGCCCCATGTAGGGCTCTATGCTGACAGCAGAGCCTGAAGCATGCTTCGGATTCTTTGTCTTGCTCTCTTTCTGCCCCTCTCCAACTTGTGCTTCCTCTCTCTCTCTGTCTCAAAAATAAATAAACATTAAAAAAAAAAAAAGAAATAGTGTCTCATCTGTTTCATTTGGAAAAGTAAAAAAGGCTATAACTTTTCAAAATTTGATTTTTTTTAGCTGGTGATTTGGCTTATTCTTGCCTTGTGGTGTTATGATGTCTCAGCTTGTATGCAAAGAATGGATCGGCATCAGTGTGTAAAAACCCTATTCCAGAACCTGCTCTGCATAACCCAACTCTGTTCTTGTGATTCTAATGAAACCTTCTTTGGGAAACTTCATTCTTGAAGTTGAGAATATGTATACTCTAACACAAATCTAATATGAAACATAAACTTGAAAATTAACAAGCACAGATTGCTTTGTACCTACACCATCCACATTAGAGTCTGAAAGCATGTTGTCAGTGTTCAGTTGAACTTTTTTGTAACAGTTTCATCTAGATCTAATTCACATACTATACAATCCACCCATTTAAAGTGTATGCTTTTCAGTATATTCACACAGATGTGCCACCATCCCCATAATCAATCATAGATATTTTCATAATCTCTAAAATAAACCCATACCATTTAGCTATCACCTCCCAGTTATCCTATAAGCTACTTTCTGTCTTTATATATTTGCCTATCCTAGATTCTCATGCTAAGTGTTCTTACCATAAGGAAAACAAAACAAAACAAAACATCAAGAAGGCTCAAGAAATCATTTAGAGGTAATGGGTATGTTCACTATACAATTTGTGGTTAAGGTATCATGGGTGTATGCATGATTTCCACATTCAAAATACACACATTAATGTATATCTATTAAATATGTGCAACTCTTTATATATTAAATATATCTTAATAAAGTTGAAAAATAAAATATTGTTTTTAATTTAAAAAATAAAGGCTTTGTAACTATTGAAATTAAAGGACATTAAAGAGGCATAGTATCTACCTATAATGGATAATCAGTGTCCTTCTATAAAAGAGATTATTGCAACATTTGCCACAATTTGAATAAGATATGCTGATTAGATGATCGCATTATATCATTGTAACATATTTAAAAAGTGTGCGAGTCCACATCTTGATTCTTAAGGAATTGGAATTAACTTTCTTTGATCCAGCTGTTGGACTAAAAGTTGATCGATTTATAATCTTTATTTTTAAAAGAGCCATGTAAATTTCATCCTTTCCTTATTATGTGTAGTTATCTATTGCTGTAAAGCAAATTACCTTAACACTTGGTAACTTAAGACAAGAAACATTTGAAATCTCACAGTTTCCCAGGACTAGGGATTAAGGAGGAGCTGAGATGGATGGTCCTGCCTTGCTGCCCTTCACTAGGAAGGGTCAAGATAATGGCTGGAGCTGTAATTTTGGACTTGGGCTGGAGAATCCTTTTCCAAGGTAGGTCATTCACATGAGTTGATAAGTCAGTGCCGGTTAATGATGGGAAATATAGTCATGCACCAGGTGGGCCTCTCCATGGGACCACTTGATTGTCCCCACAAATTTGTTGCCTTCCAGAGTGAATGATCCAAAACAGAGAGCTCTATCCTTCTAATGACCTATCCTCAGAAGTCACTTGGCATCCCTTCCACTATAATCTATTCATTGGAGGCAAGTCATTCCAGCTTTTTTCAACTGAACAAGAGGCAAATGACAGTTCTTGCAGAGGCCCATTAAACAGACTAACTTGATTGGAAAACCAGCGTCCACCTTTTGAAGTGGGGTGTGGTCGTCGAAGAATTTGTGGACACACTTTAAAATCACCACATTATCTATTTAGCTTCCAAGCCGAAATACTTTGTTTGAACAATCAAAAATTCTTGATACTAAGTATAGTTCCGCTCCTCAAAGAATTTATATATAACTCAAATGGCTCTAAGCATACTTATTTGGATTATGGACAAAACGACAAATCTTATGGAAGATGCATAAGAAGGTGTTTGCAGGAATCTAAATATAAAGTGACCAGGATTTGCAGATGGTTTGGGGATGAAAATGAAGCGGAAAAAAAAATCCTTGCAAAATGCTCTGCACAAAATCACCAAATCTCACTGGTTTTGAGGCTTTTCCATCCCAGCCTCACCCTTGTATCATTTTTCTAATCATTCCACCACCACATCTCACATTTTACGGTTGAATTTGAATTACATAAATAATTATTTCATTGTGTATCAATTAGCCTTTGCTGGTGACTTGGTGACTTAAAACTAAAACAATCTCTTTTCTCATGTTTTGTGGGGGGCTTGGCAGTTCTGGGCTAGAGGGGTTAAGTCCAGCTTGGCTTATCTCAAATGTCTGAGGCTGTGTCCATGACAGCTAAAATGGTAGCTTCTCTCTGCACAGTGTTTGAATGGAGAGAATGGAATGTTTGAGCTTCTCTCTCTCTCACTGGTCTCTCTCCTAGAATAGCCCAAGCTTCTTCACTTGGAGCTCTCAGGCTTCCCTGCAGGGAGAGAGTAAGGCCCTTTTTTAGGATTCTCCAGAGACACCGAATCAATAGGATATATAGAGATATACGTACAAGAGGATTTTTATTATAGGAATTGACTTATGTGATTCTGGAGGTAGAGAAGTCCGGCAATTTGCCATCTGCAAAATGGAGAACCAGGAAAGCTGGCAGTTGTAATTCGGTCCGCATCGGAAGTCCTGGAAACCAGGAACAGGAGATGTCTGTCTCTGCTCTAGGAGAGAGAGAGACTGAATTTGCCCTTCCTCCTCTTTATTGTTCAGTTAAGGCCATCAAGTGTTTGGATGACCCCCCACCCAAATTGAGAAGGGCCTTGTCTTTCACCAATTCAAATGCTAATCTCTTCTGGAAACGCCCTTACAGACACACCCAGAAATAATGTTTAACAAGCTATCTGGACATCC
Organism: Cryptoprocta ferox; assembly: GCA_028646485.1. Classification (NCBI taxonomy): domain Eukaryota; kingdom Metazoa; phylum Chordata; class Mammalia; order Carnivora; family Eupleridae; genus Cryptoprocta; species Cryptoprocta ferox. The sequence continues at coordinate 35,371,630 of CM053578.1, forward strand.
CTTAGTTCAGTCAAGTGACACATGAAATAACCATCAAAGGCCCCAATGTACAAAGACTTTTCAAGCCTCTGCTTGAGCTATGTTTGCTAATTTTCCTTTGGCTGAAGCAGGTTACAAGGGCAAGTCCAGATTCAATGGGTGAAGAAATTAAGTTCAATGGTAGAGAGGACCAACAAAGTCACGTTACAAGGTGATGTACATACAGGAATGGGAGTTTTTAATGATCTACCATACTTTGTTTCTGGCTTAGTGATTTTGGGAATTTTCTAATTTTCTATTGCACATTTTCCTTACTAGATTTTAGCACTCCAGATTTGAGCGGATACTATCAGCAATCAATGTGCCTGAAACACTACAGTGAGTGGCCATTCAAGAAATGTTCCCTGCTTTGATAACTCCCACGATTTTGCTCTGAGTTTTCTATGAGGATATCATACACCAGCCAGACAGGTGAGCTAGAAATGGACCTATTTGGTTATTTTCCATCAAGTGATCCATATTTCTTGGCTTCATTCACCTACTTGAATTAATCAGCCCACAAGTTTCCTACTTTTGAGGATTTAATGAATACCATGTATGTCCATTTTTCACTTTCTTGATGATGTGGTAATACTGGCAAGCACATAGGCACACTGGTTCTTTAATGCTTTGTAGCTTATTAATGAGGTTGTACTGAGTTCCATTTAGGATTTTAATCATGTTATTTTTTCCTTTTTGCTTCCAGCTTGTTTTGGCAAATAAAATTACCCACAGCTGCTTCAGACTGGTCATTCCTTCTGGGAGGAAAACCATATGGAATACTTAGAGCAGGTGCTTGGTACTTGACCAGCTTCATCCATTTAAACAAGCTTGAACTGTGGTACCTGATGTTGGGGCACCGGCCTGCAGATGTGTTTGCAAGCACTGGAAAATCGCCTCTCTCATATTACAAGAACTGGTGGGCAATAGTAAAAACTTTAGCTTCCATATAAGAATTTCCTCAGTCAACGTGAGACCACAGTGCAGTAAATTTGGAAACACTGATAGTATTTAAACTGGCAACTGAATACGGGGAGAAAACAACTCTTGAGTCCCTGGGCCCTCACATTACCATAATGTTGGGCATGCTACTCTTTCAACCAAAGGGCAAGGACAGAATTGTTATTGTCCAAGGAAGCCTGCAGTAATGGATTTTTACACCCTTGAAAGAAGCACTTGGAGGAACTGGAGATTATCCAGAGAAAGGTAATTAGGAAAAATGAAAAAAAAAAAAAGAATGTTGGGGGTTTTCTGAGGTGTTAAAGCCACTTAAGCTAGAGGGAAAAGAAGTCTGAGAGGTTTCTACATTAATATATTGAAATTATAAGAAAGGAGCTGAGCAACTGTTTTCTGACTCTATAGAGCACTGAACTAAAAATAATAACAATAATGATAATCTTGACAGGCAACATTAAATGTATCAGTGAAATGTGATGCAAAAAATCTTGACTCTAATTATTGGTAATCAGCGAATAGTACCAAATCCACTTAGAAAGCTTCAAAGAATAAAACGAAAACAAGTTGAGTTTTATAGCATATAATTCTGCCTCAAAGACAGTGGCTGGACTCTATCTCTCCATTTATTAAACATAATAATGGGAGCCTCTGTTTTTTGTCAGACACTGTGCCCGTGAGCGCATAGAAAGGCGTGGTCTCATTCCACAGGCTTCTCCCTGGCCCAAGAACGTCTTCCACATCTCGGTTCTGTGCTCAGCACCCAGGGATTTCTAATCTCCTGGGTCAAACATCTCTCTGACTTCTTGGCTAGAATGCAATTTCAGGAACATGTGCATTAATGTTCAAATGACAAGGAGGCAGAGAAGGAGGAGGCAAGGCCCTGGTATGTGGGCGTGTTAGAGGGAAATAGATGGTCTTTGTTTACTTCCTGAAATACTAATGAAGCACAAACAGACCCCCTTATATCCTTGGCTGCTTATTTCAATTAATATAAAACCCTGAACTTGGGAGATCAAAACTGCTGATTCCTTGCCCAGGGAGATCATTTGGTTTCTAACTCAGGCCAGCAGACCTATAGATATGGCTGGTTACCAGCAAGAGAGAGAGAATAGATGAGCTTGGGCACAGCTATAAACTTTCATTTGGACTTAATTTCATAGGCAGAAATATAGGCCAAAATAGGAGAATATTGATAGCAAACCTTTAGGATTACATGGATCTACAAATCCAAAAACACATCATACCTTCCGTTAAATGAGGTATTTTTTTTTCAAAAAAATAAATTCCTCTATTTTTTTAATCAAAGCACACCAAAGAGCACTCAGATCGAGTTATAAATTCCAACAGAAATATTTCAATAATTCCTCCCAGGCTTTTGATAAGGAGCCAAGTTGTATCAAACTTTATTAGACTCATCCAAGATTCTAATGTGATTAATATATTATAGAATATAGTATAAAATGTTAGTAAAATATTTTTTAAGTGATTGAAATTTATCCTTTAAAGAACACTACAAATGTGGGCATTCTGCAAACATTTTCTTCAGGAATATCAATACCTTTCTTCAAAACATTATGTAAGAAAAGATATTTCTGACATTCAAATAAAGACAGTTTATTTATTTTGATTCAACAAGTGTTTATCAAATTTTTACCAGGAAACCAGGAGGTCAATGCTATATGAAATGTAAAGACGAGTATAAGGCAAGGTCTTCACCCTCAGATAGCTTACAGTCTAACAGAGAAGATAAAAAATTTCCAATTCTATGATACACTGTAAAAATTAGAGTATAATAAAAGCCATGTATCAGGGCTACCGCAAATGACTAAAACTGGCTTAAGGGGAAAAAATGTGGGGAAGGGAAGAATACATTGCTTCACAACCTGCAAATTCCAAAAGCATTAGGAAGTCCACACCCAGGTGGGTCCAGGCATTCAAATCATGTTGACAGAAATCCGTCATTTGGTTATATGTTGAATGGGGATTGGCTTCATTCTCAGGCAGGCTTCCCTATGTGGTGGTTAAATAACCACTGCCAGTTCCATATTTCTGTTCTACCAGATTGTCAAACCCAGGGATAAGCAAGTCTTTTTCCTAATAGTTCTTGCAATACACCTGGGATGGTGTCATTAATTTATTCAGTCACTTAACAAATATTAAGCAGAGAGTAAGTATTAGGCATTGTTCCAGGCTTAGAGGATACATTAATAAACAAAATAGACAATGCCACCTGCCCTCACGGAGTTCATATTCTAGTGGAGAAAATATACATTAAGCAAATACAGAAATAAATATATAAAATTATTTATGATAAGGGCTATTTAAAAAGTAAAGCAGGGTAAAAGAAAGTGCTCACCTGTCTCCCTTCTGTCACCTGCCCATCCCTGGAGCATTTAGCAGAGCTGTTTGGGCAAACCTGGACACGTGACCATCTCTGCATCCAAAGGAGTGCCCTTGGTACCGTCCAAATCTTCCAGGAGAAGAACATTGGAATATAAATAGCTCTCCCACAAGAAACTCCAGATGTTGTCACTAGAAGGAGGTTTATCTTCTCAACTGACAATACTCACCAAACCTTACTGGGTTAGAAGAAATAAAATGTAAAACTTTCCCAGGTGCATGAAATAGTTCATGTGCTCTGGGGATTAAGAAAAGCTATGTGCTCCAGGCTTGAATGCACATGTGAAATGGACCTTGAAAGGTGGTTAGGATTTGGACAAGATTAGGGAGAAAGATAGAGCGATAGTAGAGGGACAAGAAGCAGGGGAGTGTGGTGTTTGGAGGAGTGCGTATAGAGGGACAATGAACACAAGATTGTAAATCAAGATGTGGCTGCATTTGGAAAGGTTTTGAAATGTTCCAGAAGTGTTCAAGTGGATGCAGTGCTGCTGTTCCCTATGGAACGCATACAGAAAGCAGGAATGAGGACCGAATTGGACAGAGGGGTTGACACAGAATTAGCAACATAATATATTGAGTTGGAGGTTCTACCAGAACCAAGTTATAGTGTCAGTGAAAAATGCAACCCAGGGAGTAGGGAGATGTTGGGGCTGGTGATTTAGATTTACCATTTACCTGAAGAAAAAGGAGAGAGCCTTCAGAATGGGTTAAAAGCCTAGCTACTAGCTTGCTTCTCCTCATGCTCTTTTGCAGCCCCTCATCTATCCAAGCTCTAAAAGTGAAATGTCCCAGCTCTTAGTCTGTCATTCTTTTCACAGCTAACCATGCTCTCGTGACCTTACTCAAGTCATACAGCTTTAAATGCAATGTTCTTGCTTCTGGGCCCAGACCACTCCTTTGAATACCAGACTAGTATATCCAACTACCTACTTATCTCCTCCCCTTGGGCATCAAATAGGTCTTTTGAATTTATCTCCTAAACCAAATTCATTCCCCCCCCAAACCTTCTCCTTTTATAGCCCTTTTCATCTCAGCAAATGGCATCTCCATTTATCCAGTTATTCAGACCAAAATTTTTGGAGTCATTCTTCACTCTTCTTTCTCTACACAGCATATATATATGTATAATCCATCATCAAATTCTAGCACCTATCCTACAGCTGACTCTTGCTGTTTTATAGAAATTGAATCATACCATATGTGATCTGTGGGGTTTTATTTCTTTAACTTAATGTTTTCACGGTTTATCTACGTTGTAGCGTGTATGAGTACTTCATTCCATTTTGTGACTGAACAATATTCCATTGTACTGATATACTACATCTTCTTAATCCAGGTATTCATTGATGGACATCTCTGTTATTTCCACCTTTTGGCTACCATGTGTAGTGCTACTATGAACATTCCTGTACTGTTTTGTTTCAACACCTGTTTCCTATTCTTTTGGGTGTACACCTAGGCATGAGTTGCTGGATCATATGGTAATTCTATGTTTAACTTTCTGAGGAAGTGTCAAACTGCTTTCCACAATGGCTGAACAATTTTAAATTTCCACCAACAATATACGAAGATATCAATTTCTCCACATTCTTGCCAAAACTTATTCTTTTTTTCTTTTATAACCATTTTAGTGAGTGTGAAGTGGTGTCTCATTGTGATTTTTAATCCAGTTCCCTAATGACTAATGACGTCAAGTATCTTTTCATATAGTTGTTGGCAATTTGTATATAATCTTTGGGGAAATGTTTATGTAGGTCTTTTACCCATTTTTTAACTAGGATGTTCATCTTTTTTTGGTTAAGTTGTAAGAATTTTTATATGTTCTATGTACTAGACTCTTACCAGATATAAGATTTACAAATATTTCTTCAATTCTTCAGATTGTCTTTTCACTCTCTTGATTGAGTGCTTTGATGCCTGAAAATTTTTAACTTTGATGAAATCCAATTTATCTACTATTCTTTAGTTGCTTGATCATTTGGTATCATATATGAGAAATCTTTGCCTAATCTGAAGTTATAAAAATTTATTCCTGTGTTTTCTACTAAGAATCTTATAGTTTTAGCTCTCACATTTTAGTCCTTTGATCCATTTTGAGTTAATTTTTTATAATGTCAGGTAGGATAATCATACTATATTTTGTAATTTCCTTATTCACTCTGTTTATGTCCTGTGAGTCCTATTAGAATATAAGTTCCACCAGGGCAGGAAAATATTTTGCTCACTACCCTAACTCTTTTGCTAGCCTGATAGCTACTTGCACTTAGAAGAGGCATGTTATTAGCAAAATGAATACATTAATTGACCAAAGAGTGTCCCAAAGGGAAGGCAGCTACAAATCAACGCACTACTATTTAAAAGATTATCTCTGATGAAAAAGCTCAGTAAATTTTACCACAGTTCTACAACAATGTGCTATAAACACAAAAGCTTATTTTATTTCTGTCTTATAATAAGCTAAGTCTTTGGAATTTTTTTCAAGTTTATTTTTCTTTAAAATTTGAAGAAAAAAGAAAACCTTATACATTTGGAGTTTGCTTTTAAAAAGACTTGCATCAAATTACATGTTGATCACCATGGATCTTAAGTGCCCTAGAGGAATCAACTGGCCAATAACTAAATGAAAATTTGATGTTTGGGGGTCATAAAGAACAAATATGTAATTTTGGAATTTCACCCTCTGAAGTTTGCTCATTACTGAGAATGTGTCAGATACTGTGTTAGGTGCTGATGGAAAAACAAAATTCAAACAATCCTCAAACTGTACCATAAGGTTCACCAGAGGGTAGACAAACACACGAGTTATTAAGCTAAGATCTTAATATTAGAAAGAATAAAAGTATGCAGTCCTTTACTAAAAGCCCTACTATTGGACGATCAAGCACACAAAGTGTCCGAGAGCTGGTGCAGAATATTTATTGATGCCTGCCATTGCCTGTCAGTGACAGTTTGTTTCCTGTGGACATTGAGGAGCACCTCCCTCTCTGAACTCTCCTCTCCTTGTCCTCTGAAATCTCCTTGCTCTTTACTCCCTCTGAGCTCCGGTTGAGTCTTCCTCCACTATGCTTTGCCTAGTGTTTATCTGCCAGTGACCTGAGAGAAAGGGAATAGACTTCCAGATTCTGGTGAAAGATGTGAAGGAAAATTGTCCTTCCCAGTCTAGCCTCCATGAAAATAATTTATGACACAAATCAAGCCCTTTCCTGCTGAGATTGGTTGTCCTTATTGCACAACTCCTCTGTTATTATACTACAAAAATATATTTCTCTTTTGTCTGCATTCCCAAGCTAAACTGAGAACAAACAAATAACTTGATTTTCCTAGTTTTATATGGCCCAGGACCTCAGAAATGTGTGGGTATGTGCACTTTCCCCCAAAAGTGAGGAAAAAAATATCGGAAAACCCCAATTTGCATAATAATATCAATTTCTGGTACTACTAGTGTCAACTCTAATAAATGATAAATCAAGCTGAGGTAATTTTGCCCAAACCAGGGCTGACAATCTGCTGGCTCTAGTCCAGAGAGCTATATTGGTTCATTTGAGTCTATGGTGGCCCTAATTTTTTGGTAATAAGATATAACAGTTGAAGAACATTTTAAACACTGCTTGTGGCAAACCTTAAGGATACAATTTTTGGAGGAGACTTCTCAAAAGAATTAATAAGAAAGTAAAGATGAAACCAAAACCTTACCAGAATAAACCAACTTTTAAAATTATTGCTAGAAACTTAAATTGAATTTATTGCAGATACTCATAAAAGATCTCATTTTCTACTGAAAACCCTGAAGCAATTTTGTTGGCACCAGGTATAACCTGGTGAGTCCATGAAAATCCATCAAGGCCTCTACCTTCTACAGTGGAGAAATTTGATACATTCAGAAAACAAAATGGACTCCAACTCTGAGTAATAAAACTAATCCCTCTTTAACTGTTGAAAGCACTATCTATTCAAAATCCAAATGAATCTTGAAAGTTGATCAATAAAGCATAAACAGCTCCAACTACACAAATCAACTAAGCATCCATTGTGGACAATCCACTTTTAAAGTTAAGAAAACAAAAGCAGCTCACAGATTTTAATAAAACTAGATTACTTCTACCTATAAAGAATCTGGTTTTCTCCTGAACTCAAAACCACTTCACTGAAACTTTCAGATATCCTGCTTTATATTTAGTACCATAAGCATGTATGGAAGTGGAAGCATAAAAATTCAGAAACTATTTTTATTGTGAGAGGGATCCCGGGGACAAAAAGTAATAAAACACTATCTTACCAAATAATATTACTTTCATCTCCTCTGCTTCAGAATCATCCATTTATGGTAATTATGAAGACAATTCAAAGTTCAACTCCCTTTCAAGGCATCAGAATCATCCATTTATGGTAATTATGAAGACAATTCAAAGTTCAACTCCTTTTCCTTCCTAAGATGGTATTTGGGTGTGAAAAGAAGCTGGACATAACTCATGGCATTGAAGAAAGGACCTTATGCTCAACTTCCCTTTTGGTGTTTCATCCCACTAGCCTGTAAGGAGAAAGTAGCCTCTGTCCTTACTGGCTCCTGTCCTGTGCTGAAGTGGCTGCAGTTTAATTTGCCTGTTTTGTTCTCCCCTTTGAGAAAGTAACTGTAATTTCTCCCAGGAAACTGGCCCACCTACCTGTTATCCAGCACGCCCCCTTTCTTTTCTCACTGGTGTTACAAATCAGTGATCTGACCATGATTCCCATTTAATCCCCAACATTAATGTTCATTCCTCAACTGAAGTTATGTGGGAATTTTTCAAATCCCTTCCATCAAATGTGGAAAGAAGGAAACTCATGAGAATAATTTCAGGCCCTTCTTTGCCTAAGCATCCTATGCAGCTATTTTTGTTCTGGGATGAGCAGGTAGTCAAAGACACCACATTCAGAATTATAGCTCAGCAATGTACAACTCCAGAGGAACAATGGAGATAGACTATACTTTGACTAATATCCTCTAAATTTGTGTTATGCTACCAGGTAAATAATGACCTATTGTGACAGTCCTCTTCCCTGAGTTCTCAAGAGGAAAGGAGGCACAAAACCCCATAGTTTTTGTTTCTATTTCAATTATATATTGTCTTCATTTTTTCCCATCTTTCTATAACTACAGCCAAGGCTAAAGAGAGCCTTGAGCTGCCCAGGGAAAGCCTTTCTTTCTCCCGGTTCTTCAAGGTTTCTGCAGTTTCATATCACCAGAACAAAAAGCGTTTTCTCCTGCTGTTTGGATAAGAACTTCTGTAATAATACGTCTTACAATCTCCATATATTACACTTTATAAGACACTTAGATCTCCAAGTTTTTTTAATGTTTACATTTTTATTTCTTTCTTATTTTTATTTTTTATGTATTTATTTATCTTATTTTTTTATAATTTAGATCCAAGTTCGTTACTATATAGAATAAGATCTCTAAGTTTTGCTCATTATATATTGTACGTAGAGTTAGATATATTTCATTACATATGTAGTAAAACTAGATAAACTTCTGAAACTTTGAATGTCATTTTCTTTCTCCAAAGAGTTTGGTTTTTAATACTCCTGTTTCCTTCACTTAAAATCACTTTTGAAATTTAAGCATGAATAATGACTTCTTTGTTTTCTATGAGTGGTCCATTGGCTTCAAAGATAGTGGAATCACAAGGCAAAATATTGATAGGATATAAAAAGTAAATAAGGCAAATATTTTTTAAATAATATTTTTTAATTTTTTAATTTTTAATTTAATTTAATGTTTTAATTCTTTTAAGTTTGTCTATTTGAGAGAGAGAGAGAGATGAGAGAGCATGAGAGGGGGAGGGGCAGAGAGAGAAGGAGAAAGAGAATCCCAAGCAACCTCTGCACAGCACAGAGTCCAACGCAGGGCTTGAACCCACAAACTGTGAGATCATAGCCTGAGCAAAAGCCAAATACCCAACTAACTGAGCTACCCAGGTGCTTCTATTTTTTTTTTTTAATATTTATTATATTGGGCTTTAAACTCCTTAAGAATATGTTTATGACAAATTTGTTTTGGGATTAACCTGAGTATATATCCTACCTAAGCCCTGGATTAGTGTTTGAGTGAATTAAGGAAACATGTTAATCAAGGCCAGACTCTCATCTTAATGAAGACTGTAAAGAAAGAAGTTCCTTCTCAGTTAAACACTGTGGAGTCTTGGTATGTATACCAGCAAGAGAAGAATTTAGATGGGAAAGGCCAGAGAGAGAAATTCCATGTGAAATCCAAAAGGAGAGAAAACATCCAGTACCCAAGACTTTCTGATTCCAGAGAGAATGAGTAGAATTGAACAGAACTTAAGAAAGTTACTTATAAAAAGAATGAAGAAACAAATGGAAGGAAGGAAGGAAGGAAGGAAGGAAAAGAAACAACTACTTGTTCTTCCTCTCATCTAGCTAGTTCTCTAAATAGGCCAGGGTTTTGTAGGAGAAGGACTATACTTGAGATATAGCTAACAGAAGTTCCTGTTTCTTTTCATCAAACACACCAACCTTTTTCTGTTTTAAGAAGTTTGCACTAGTGCTTGCCTAGCTCATTGCTATTTATCCTACAGGTCTTTTCTCAAATGTCACCTCCTTCTAAATCCTTCCCTAACCACCTGACACATCATAATCTGTAGCCTTCTGCCCCAAAGCCTCATTATTCTGTCACACCACCCATTTTGATTTTTTTACATGTGCTAGTTTTTCATGTACCTTTTATTTGTTTGCTGTGTTTCAAACCCCCTCAACTTTTACACACATAATTTACTAGCATATGAAACTGCTTATTGAATATCTATACTAGCATTTTATTCTATAGAATATGGATAATACAGTGACTATCTCAGAGGGTTGTTTAGAAGGCTTAGTGAGATAACACATATAATACAATTAGGACAATATCTGACATAGAAAGCTTGAAAAACAGCTATTTTTTCCATAAAAGAATGAACAGATGAACAACAACAACAAAAACATTGGAACAACAAACCATATCTTCCAAAACTCTATGTATTAAATATTGTATAAAATTTTTATATCTCAAGTAAAGTTCTCTTTTTTATAATATCCCAATTTAGAGTCTAGTCTACACAAAATGACAAAGAAGGCAAAATTGTAAAGTTATTTCTTTTTCTGCAATTAAACAGGATCTTCCTCTGCAAACCACAGGGCTTAAGACCCTATCCTTTACCCATGCCCCTCTCCAGCTCCCGTACCTTTGCTGGCTTCAAATGTTAATGGCTCTATTAATGACCATATATGTTATCCTCACAGGGCTTTCTGGGGAATAATGAGCTAATGATAAGGCACCCTTCTTGATGGGAATTACAGTACTTATTTCAAGAGACTCTGTGATGAAGGAAGTTTTATAAGTCCAGAGGGCCTTTGGCTGCCCCTCAACTATAGCGCATAGGTTCCTGCTCATAAAAGGCAGTCCAGACTGAACTGTGCAAACAATTCATGAAAAACTAAAACGTAATGCCTGATCTGAAATTCAACACAAATCTTGATATATCATCTTAATTCCATATACAAAGTGCTCCAAAATCCTGTAGATTTTGACCCAAGATCATTTAGAAAATGATTAAAAAGTGCAATAGGCTACCCAGTTTGGCACAGGTTAGTAAAACATGATGAGCTGATGAAGAGAAATACTGTGTATTTGTAATAGTAGATCAAGAAGGAATTATGAAGAACCATTTACAAAACAGATTTGTAACCCTGAGTCTATTCAATCCTTTAAGACCACAGGGACTTAATTATTGTTCTAAAGTCTAGAATTTAGAAATTCTGATAAATAGTGTTTAAAATTGTGATGGAGGAACATTTTCTTTTGCTAGAAACAATAGAATAGAAATATAAACAATAATTTCTTTCAGTAGTAGTTGCCAAAGGTCAGAGCAAAGTCAAACAAGACAAAGTTTCCAAACAAAAGTACAACATATAAAATAAAGTATTTTATTCACAATTGACACTAAATTTAAATTAATTCATTCTATACCCCCAAACCTTCGGATGCTATCTTTTACTTAACTCATTAAGTCACATTAAGAGTCTAGAATAAAATGCTGCTTAATGTTATTAATGAGATCTAATGTCTGAATATTATTTTAGCTAATCTACTGAAACTCATCAAAGTAACCATTTTAGTTCTCTTTCCATTCTCATTCAATAATGTGATTTTATTCCTGACATTAAAAATAATGTCCTCTAGGGGCAGTGGAATTCAGTGTGCTGTGAAGAATCAACAGAGGCTCCCAGATGAGTCTCCAATATGAGGAAAATGAGCCGCTTCTATTCATCCCAGCTTTGACTCTCAGTTGCCTTCAAAACCAAAGTCCACATTAAATTAAATACAGGAAAGTCTATATATGCTGGTTCCTTTCCTAAGGACCAATATAAAAAAATAATGTATTGACCACATTTCTCAACTAATGAATTGAATACAATCCAAAATATTTTGGAAGACGTGGAGCTTCAGTAATACTCTACATTTGGGGCACAGCAGTAGGAAATAGCCTTCCAGTCATTTAGTAGATATAATTTCAGAGCTAATGAAGGCTTTCATTCTCTGTAATCCTCTTCCTAATATTTTCGTTTCTACATCTACACTTCTTGCAATGTCATCTATTGTTCCTATCACCCCCAAGATCCATTTTTTCCTCTGAAAATCTAATTTTATGTTTCCTAGAGAGTCTTCTTCCTTCACACTCACTGCTTGTGGTTCGGTTTATACTAATCCTGCTTCTGAATCCAAGCATTAGATGTAGGACTCAAGATAGAACACCATATCCCACTGGCAACATAAATTGAATTAGGAAAGGACTTGTGTTCCTGATGTTACAACTGGTGCATTTCACCTGTCTGGACAGAGTGTTTGGGTCAAGGATGGGACACAGGACCCAAGCAAGCCAATGAAGCTCAGCCAGAACTTTTGGTGGCATACTGAAATGGAGATTATCTTTCCTTTAAACTGAGGTTAGTAATAAAGCAGTCTTGAGTTGCTGAGAGCTACCTAAACTTCCTGTGGGAAGAGCTGCCTGCATAGAAAGCCAACATAGAGGAAATTATGCCCAAGAATAAAGACAGTCTGAATTCTTGTGAAATTATTTGAACTTCTGTGTCTAGCTATTATTCCTGAAGACCTCCTGCCAAATGTTCAGTTACATATATAAACTAATATTTCTTTTTTCTGATGTCTGATTCAATTGGGTTTTATATCACTTGGGACTGAAAGATTCTGTCAGTATATTGCTCCATTACTTTTCTAGAATGTCGGGATCTCCTGTCATAATATTCAAACAGATTTAAAAAAAAGATCACTGAATTATTTCAACAGAAAGTAGATTGAAAGTTTCCCCTGTTAATCCAGAGATTAGTGAGGAAACAAGCATATTAACTTAGTGTCCTATGGCCCCTGAGCAAGGTTATTACAGTCTTTCTGGGTAACATGACATATATTAGTGACATTAGTATAATGAAATAAGTGGTTGTATATGATTAAGCCATGTACCGTGGTCTCTTCATAAGCAACTCAAAATACATACAGCATGTTTAAGTGTTATAATAATTTCCATATTTTAAAAATACATAGTTCAGTCAATCCAAAATTCAGTTATATTTTTGATTCATTCATTCATTCATTCATTCAAGAAATGTTGGTTGGGTACCAACCGTAGGCCAGTCATTTTGCTTCTTGCTGAATGCACAATACCTGCTATATTAATAAGCACTTATTTTGCCTCTTAAACCCAATGGGTTATTTTAGTATTCATTGGTACTTCCTTTACAGGATGGATAGGAGGGGAAAAAAGAGATGAAAATCTTTTCAGTAAAATGTCATCACTTGTAAATGATTTTACTGGTGGCTGAATGGAAAAGGACTTTTAAATGAATGAACAATGATAAATTTGGAAATTATTTGTCATTTCCATTTTCCTCTAATATCCTTCTCACCCATTTTAATAAATCATTGGTAATTGTCCATAGTCCAAGTGAATAGATTTGTCAGAAAGCCCAGGTTATGCTGTTCATTACAGGTTTTTCAAAAATTGTCACCTCTCAAATATGTTTGTCTACACAGAAGTTGAAAAGTGGACAACTTTGTAAAACTATCTGGATAATTCAAGTCAAGCATCCTAATGATTGATGCCGAGTGAGATTTTTGATGATCATAACATCATAGCAAGCTTCATTTGGTGAAATTCAGTAAGATTAGGCAGTTTGGACATTATACTGTGACCCATAGTTCCAGGAATCCAAAATTTGAATCTCCATAACTTTGCCCCCAACCATTTGAAGAAGGGAGTTATTTAATGCTAATAGTTGCAATCATTATGTTTAAAGGCAAAAAGAAAATACCGTAAACAAAGCAGGAAAATATTTTTGGTGTGTAGCATAAACACACAAACAATTATCTTAAAATGTAATCTTCATGTGACTTATTAAAGTAGATTACATTTTAATGTGCGTTGCAATTTGCACATTATAGAGAGCACTCTATATGCAGCGTTAACTGTGTGACCAGCCTGACAACCTGCACAACTGAAGATATAAAAAGAGAAAAAAACCCTCTGCTATCTTTCTCTAAATGGATGTATTTGGTGTTGATAGTCAGATACAGTTTTCACCTTTATCCCAGCTTGTTTCTGACCCAGTGGGTTAGTGTTAATCACCACTGTAGGCACCAATAATTTCCCCATATGTGGAATTTGATAAGTTAGAGCACCCACTTCAATTCAAGAAGATTCCAGCTGACTATCCAGTTATCGCTATGGACAGCTTCAAGCACATCCATGGCTGGCCTTGTATTCTTAGCTTTATCAAGCGCTTTGCACTTTTTGTCTTTTATCTCTTAATTGAGACCTGACTGCAAGAAATGCCTATCTCTTCAACTAGGTTGCATTAAGTATTAACTTTAACTGCTTTGGGTACTTGAGGTACAGAAGAGGGGGAAAAAAAAGCCTTAAGAAGCTGTGTAGAGTGGAAAATCTTCCCAAATCTCTATTTATAAATTGTGTAAATGCTACAGTGTTTTTTAAAAAGTAAATAAATCTTTATCTCTTTTCCAGATTTAAAAAAAAAAGTGTTTACATTACCAACTGGAGGAAAGTTTATGAATCCTCCATCATATTTGGCAGTAATAATAATCCTACAATTCTGGCCAAAAGAGATAATATTTAGGAAGAGTAAATAAATCAGTAATAATAGATGAGAAAGAAATTGGTATTTTATGTCTCTGGAATATCTATGGACTGGCTCTTCTCTAAAGGATATGGAAATAGGTTTTATTTGAGCTGAGAGAACACCAATCCAAGGATTCAGGTTCCAAGTCTTGCAATTTCCATTTCTAAATATTTCCCATTTCTAAATATCATCCAATTTGTACTGTTTTGTGAACCCCTTGAAGGCTCTATCTGTGCCCTTTTCATCTTTCCCCCCAAGTTTCCTATATATAGTAGACATTCAACTAATGCTCATTGACCTAAATGACATTCACATGGGGTTTTGCTCAGCATTTGGGGAACCTCCCTGTGAGTCCTCTTTGTGTTCCTCTGTGACAGATGTCTAATTCTGCCAGCTCTGGGGCACCTCTGATAGGTGTTCCTCCATGACTAATACAGAAGTATTGCTTGGAGAATATATGTCATGAACAAAAACAGTAGCTTTAGACAATAACACCAAAAAACTGAAACCCAGGAAAAAGAGTAATTTACTAGTGGGAGGGGAGCCTGATTGTTGCAAATTGAAAAGTCATTGCTCCATTTTTATACCGATACCTAAAAACTGAGAACAAATGCAAGATATTAGTGTTGAGTATCACTTCAGTCAAATGTCCTCAACTAAATCAAAGTCTAGACAAGAAACATCTCCTAAGAATCAGATCAAAAACCAATCTCTAAAATTAATTCAGAGCTGGGAAGATGCAAAGAAATGTAGAATAACAAGATTGTTAACAATCACACAGTACTTATTAGAGTAAATTATAATTTATTAATTATAGATTCATGTTACTAATGGAAAGCAAATTTCCCATATTGTATGTAATTCCAGTTAAAAACTCAGTGATAGACCATACATTAAAGAGTGCATGGTGAAAGAAATCTATCTATACAAGGCAGATGTTATGTTTTGAAATTTTCATATATCGCAAATAGTACTCAAGCCCACATTCCACCTAGAAGCGTTGATTACCAAAAAACTGTCTAGATCTGAAAAGAGAATGAAAAGAAAAGAGAATCATAGTTCTTTTTTTTTATTTTTTATGTTTATTTATTTTGAGAGAGAGAGAGAAAGAGAAGGGGGAGCGCAAGTGGGGGAGGGGCAGAGAGAGAGGGAGAAAGACAATCCCAAGCAGGCTCCATGCTGCCAGCACAGACCCCTACACGGGACTTGAACTCTCAAAACCGAAACCTCCAGATCGTGACCTGAGCCAAAACTAAGAGTCCAACGCTTAACCAACTGGGCCACCCCGGTGCCCCAAGAGAATCATAATTCTAAAAACAAATGAATGTTAAGTCCAAATGAAAAGAAATTCTATACCCCACCACTCGTGGTACCAGAGCACTGTAGGATGAATTAATGTTTCATTCATTCATTCATTCATTCATTCATTTTGCAAATCTCTGAGGACTTTGTAGGTGGAGGCACCAGAGTAGCAAAATGAACAGACTTTTTGTGCTGCCCTCTGGGCATGGCTAGTGGAGCACACTGCTTATTCAAAACCAAGAATCGTTAAAATTGGAATCAGAAGGGCTTTAGGAATAGTGTTAATTGACAGCAAATAACACAATCTATTCCTCACCTATACTCCTACAACGGAATACGATTTTCCTTCAAGGTTCCTAATTCATTTGTTGGTCAGACGCAGTCATCCTCTCTTATATCCAAATCAGGTTCCAATCTCTGCAAGGATCACAGTGTGACATCACCAACAAGAGCTTGTAAAACCTCCACTCACTGTGGGGAACAATAATACTATTAATAAGGGTTTAATATTCTGCTTTTCTGTGGACATGGAGAATATGTAAAAAGAAGCATTTTTTTCTTTTATGCTTTTCACTTCAACTTCTAAAAATCCCCCTCCCCACTTAAAGGCAAAGACAAAATACTCTCATTTTATTGTTTTCTTATAGGCTCATAAAATTTTAGCTTTGTGTTACTTTTTCAAAGACTCTATTAAACTTGATACATGAGACTGGTAGGCTGCCACAAACTCATAAAAATCTTTTCGAAGAATTGCTGCCTAGCAGTGGAAATTGAATGGCAATTTCTAAGAATCAAACTAATGGCTTAAACTATAGAAAATGTGAAGCCCGCTAATAGATAATTTAGGATTTCCCCTCTCCCCTCACCCACCACTGGAGAGAACGGAACATGAGCTTGAATAAAATTGCACCGAGATCTTATTAATCTTCAGTCTGTAAAAGCTCAATTGTCTTAAGCAATGGGCTGTGGTATACATACCACAGTAAAAATCTATGCTTAAAATGTTCTCCATATTTCGAGAACTAAAAGCTCTGCACCTTTTGACTATGTGGACACTTGTATTATTGTCAGTTTCAAGAGTTAAATATTCCAGCAGGAATTTGTTACTACACAGCGGTACATAATGCCTGAAAACCCCCTGCACCAATATTGCTCTCAAATTGGCAGCAAGTGAACAAGGGACATGAAGGATGCTTCAGCCCAGTAACCTATCCTTCCTTCTCTCCTGGGAGCCACTTGGCCAGCTTTCATCCTCATAATTATAATAAATTTGACATTTCATAGATAATATTGATTTCTGTATTTTAGCATTTCACCATAGGTGACAGTCTAGCGTCAAGAATGAAATTTCTATTGATCTCCTGCGCATTAATCTCTCATGTGTATGTGATCATTTTTATAAGACCTTTTACTGCACATAAATCAATATTTCATATTTCCAGCTATGCCAGAGGAGATGTCATATTTGTAAACTGTGAGTTGACACCTGCAATTCCTTCC
Source organism: Cryptoprocta ferox (assembly GCA_028646485.1). Classification (NCBI taxonomy): domain Eukaryota; kingdom Metazoa; phylum Chordata; class Mammalia; order Carnivora; family Eupleridae; genus Cryptoprocta; species Cryptoprocta ferox. Next base: position 35,389,000 of record CM053578.1, read on the forward strand.
TGTTCAGCTTCAACTGTTCAGTAAGAGTCGATTCGGGGTTGGGAAAGGATCAAGCTTAAGAAACAAGGTAGATGAAAGGCACGAATGTAGACTAGAGTAATTAGCTTAATGAACAAAGAAGCCAGGTAGTGAAATAAAGTGAAAGAATGTTTCTTCTATAAAAATTGCTTCTATGGACATAGCATTCGTGAGACAGTCTGGCCCTCCATCCTTGCTAGGGAGCTGATACTAGATTTAAATGTCTGCATTAATAAGGAACACCGAAATACTTTTAAATAATTACTTTAAAAGAACCAACAAATCTTTTTGGATAAGAAAGTCACTACAATTTCACGAATGTTTAACATATACGATCTTCTTACTCACAGCTCCAACAGGGTGTCAATGCTGATGTAATAGTTTTCAGGACTGCAATCGGTTTCCTAATTTAGCAAGCATTTTAGAAAGTAAGGAAATAATTTTCCTAGCTCATGTTTAATGGTTTTCATATTTCAAAAATAAGATCTTAGAATTGCATATGAGGATTCTAATGAATCAGAAAACAATAATATTATGAAGAGAATGTTAGCTCTTTATAAGAATTTTAACGCAGAGTGGGGACTAGCAGGTATTTTTAACAAGTGAATTCTTCCCTCTAAAGAGATACTACTCTTGTAACAACATAGGGATCCACTAAAATATTTATTTTGCCAATTTCAATAGCAAGTAAAAAATCAGTGTGCATTTGTATATAATCTTGCTGGACTTGTCTAAGCTTTATTATTTTCAAAAACTGTTTCCTATTTATTACATAATTGGCGTTTCTCCATGACATATTTTAAGAGCTTTTGGAATAAACCACTGGACATGAGCTGATCTATGTGGATGTTTATGTTTCTATCTATACATTTTCCCTGCCTATTCTTACACTTGCTGATAGAGGTTATTAAATGCAAAACTCAATTTGGATATGGTCTAATATAAATGAAAAGGTATTGAGGATAGAATGTTATCTTGCACATCATTAACATTTATTCTTCACAAAATTGCTATTCCACATATTTAGAGAAGTTCAGAACTCTAAGCCTTGTGCAATAAACATTTTCAGAATCTGACAAAGATGCTTTTAATTCAATAAAGTGTTTGCTGGTTTAAAAAGAACTACTTTTTCCCAGATAAAAGTGGACTTGGAAATGTCCACTTTCTAGCAATTTCCTATAGTCACTATTGACACACTATTATTTCAAATTATATGTCGTTTCACTAGAAGGAAATGCTACTCTTGCTTATTTTTTAAAGGCCAACCCTTTTTGCTGGTTTCTGAAACATGTTCACCGCCATAAAATATGTCAGCAAATGACTGTTTTAACATGATGACAGACACATTATCGGAGTGTGACTGACTAGTGTATGAGGGACTATATTTTGACAGTTGTGTCGACTTCTGACTGAAGGAGCACAATTTAAAAAAAAAAAACCCACCTAGACCGAATGGTAGGGTATTACTGAAGAAGTCAGCAGGTGGAATGTATCTTTACAAATAGCTAAGTTCCTCAACTGGCAAAAGAGTTAATCCTGAGCTTTAGGCATTATAAAATTTATTTTGTTTGAGACCCAATTAACATTACAAAGAGCCAGGCAGCAGAAGTTTGTGTCCTCGAAACTTAAGAACTTTGACTTTTAATGTCCGAGTTGACTAGATCTAATGCTCTCATTTTGTCTTAGTTAACTTTCACTGTACATTTTGGCATTTTATTTCTTTAAGGGGAAAATTTCTGAGCCCTGAAATCCCAAAGCTGAAATGACCACCTACATTCCTTACTAATATCTGTTCCTTAAGTAAATTGAATAAAGAACCACATATTCATTCTCTCAGGGAAAAAAAATATCCCTCCAATTGTGAGAGCAAAAACTTTTAGTAATAATAGGGTGTATGAGGTGATGCTCGCAAAATTATGGAGGGCATTTTTTTAAATGGTGTTTTAATTTGCACTTGATGATTTTGCTATTTCTTTGTGTCTCTTTCTCTCCTCACACTTGTCAGTTGCCTTTTATATTCCAGAATCCATAGAGATTTCTCACGTACACAAAATATCATTACATCTGCTCTCATGCCTCTCCCCTCCATTGCCTGGATCTAATATTTGCTATTCTTGGTAAGGCTGGAGCGCACATCTCCTTGGTTTCTATGGCACCCATGGACACTTTGTCTTTGTACTCAACTATACTATTATTTTAAGCATTTGTATTTCTTTCTTTTCCGCAAGTTGAGAAATCTTTTTTTTTTCCTGTCAGTGTTCCCATTGTCCTGTGATTTAGTAACCACTAGATGAATAAGCAAATCTTTATGGAATGAATGAATGAATAAATGAATGAATAACACAGTCAGTGGTACATTTAAAATATGTTTTACAATGAGAGGGGTCATTAATTCAATGCTGTGGATTACACAGAAGAACCACTTCCTTATTTTAACAATGCTATAAATTTAAGCTCTTTAATATCATTTTTTTAAATCAAAAGATACTTAGCATCTGGTAGAAACTCAGTAAATAGCCTGCAAAGTATTGTAAGTTTTTAGCTTTTAATTCATACAGAAATAGCTCTAATTGGTAAGTGGACAAAAAGTTGTCCCATAGTTTCAATATTTTAAAAATATGCATGCTATTGGTGTTTTAATATGAGAAGAAATAAAGATGTAATAACAATTACATTTGGAGTGTATTTCTAAAATCTTTATAATTTTAAAATAGCAACAATTTTTCTAAATAGGATATGAAAAAATATCTCATTTCTTCATATCAACTTCATAAATATAGATGTCGACTGAACATTATATATACTTCAGAGAAAATTTGGCTTAATTTTTCAAATTAATTTTCCATTACCTAAAATGTTCTAATTTATACAAAATTTCAAGTCCTAACTAAAAATTTTAAGATGAAAAATGCATGCAGAAATTATTTGAAGTCATGTAATACCTCAAATTATGGTGAAATTTAGAAATGTCCAGAATGAAAACATAGATTACAGCATTTTAAGGCTAGAATAATTTTGAGTATTTGATTATTAGTTGTTTCTGTATAAATTAGAGTGACTGACAGCAGAGAAAAAAGATCTAATTTTCAAAATAAATTTGATGTCCTAAAATTACAAGATGGCCAATGACAGCATGGGCACTGAGAAAAAGAATACTTTCTAGCATGAAAGTCAAAGATGAAATTAACATTCTGGTAGGCTTCATAATATATGAAAACAACCAAAGTATTTCAATGAAATTCAAGAATTTGATATGCTGCAGCAGTAAAAATTCCCAGGATTAATATTAAAGGGTAGATTCATATAAAAAGAAGTTTATTAATATACATAAATTGAGGTATATGTATATGTGCTGTATAAATATTTTACTGATGATTTTTTATGGGGTACATTTACTCAAAATTATCTTCATTTTCAGTAATTAATATCAACCACAGATAAAAAATTAAATTCAGATTTCTATGAGGTTTTTAAAACCTGTTTTAAAATTAAAATGTTGAAGCATCTTAGAATTAAAAAGAAGTACTTAAAGAAACAACTATGTAAATTAAGTATTCATAGATACATTTTTGTTGATGTTTTTACCGAGAATAATATGACATTTTTTATAGCACATAAAAAATGAAGGAAAAGGAAATGATTCAGTTGCTCCCATTGCATCTTCAGAGCTAAAATTATAAGTAAAAGGAAGAGTGTTTATTTTCATTGTAATCAGAGCACAGTATGGAGTATTTTTGTTCATGTCTTACTCATGAACTCTTTTAAGAAATTCTCGCGTTGGTTCTGGTTTTCCAAAATTTAGAAGTTAAAAAGGAAACCAAACATGGAAGATTTACCTATTAAAGACCCAGCTTCAAAAATGATAACAGTTCTAGAGAGAACATGACAAAGTGTGTATTTGCATATTAATGTGTGTGCCAAAATGTAATTAAAAATGGTAGTCGAACCTAAATGCTATCTATCATTCCCCTGATAAAGTCCTCTCTGCTAAACTTTGGAGCGAAGTAAGGGGGGTTGTGATGAAGGGAAGGGAAAGGTTCAATTTTTATTTTTTTCCTTTTTGAACCATTTTAATTGTCTACACATATTCGATTACTACTTTTATAATTTTTTAATAAAAGAAATGATTCTTTAAGCAAGGTAATGACAGTTTTTGTTTTCCTTTCCCTTTCTGAAAATCTATGCCCAAAAAATTTTTCAATTTTTTTAAAGTTTATTTCTTTATTCTGAGAGAGACAGAGACAGTAAGTGTGGAGGAAGGGCAAAGAGAAAGGGAGAGAGAAAACCCCAAGCAGACTCTGGGCTGCCAGCCCAGAGCACAGTGAGGCACTTGAACCCACAAAGCCCTGAACCAAAACCAAGAATCAAACGCTTAACTGACTGAGCCACCCAGGCGCCCCTGTCCAAAAACTTTTTTAAAAGCTAATATATGTTATATGCACGCACATGACTAAATGAGAAACAAAAAGGTCAGATATATAGTCAAACATTAAATTGAAAAAATCATATATATATATGTATATGTGTATGTATGTATATATATATATATATATGATTATATATGTGTGTGTGTGCTTGCATGTGTGCATATCCGACATACCTGGATCAACATGCATGAATATTATGAAACAGAGTCATCACAAAGTTACCTGTTTTTCCCACCAAAATAGTCCCCATAACTGATATGCCCATCTTTAAACTGGGGCTCAAAATATGTCCACTTTTCTCTTCATATTGAAGTTAATATACTTCCAAATCCCCATTACTCATATTGGGAGAGAAACAATAGCACAGTGTGTAAAGAAAACAAATTTTAGAGTTGACTTCTGCTCCTTACTAGAGATGCGACCTCTGGCAAGTCACTTAATTTCTCAGTGTTTTGGTTTCTCTTCTATAGAGTGAAGAATATTCCCTACCTTTAGCTTTAGGTGTTGTGAGGATACCATAAGTTAATATAAGTAAAGCGCTTAGAAGAGTAAACTGCTATGCAAACATTAGCTAAGATTAGCATTCTCCCTCCAGATGTTCCCCGAGATTCCCAGCGTGGTTGGCTCAGTCCAGTTCAACCAGATTGTTATTATCTATGGAAAGTCTGGTCTGTCAGCCCATTTTCTCAGCTTTGCTGCTGTCACTGTCACACAGTATCACCAACAAATGTGCGCAGTCTGGGCAATAGAAGACTAATTCATTGATTCAATAAATACATGTTGAGTGCTTTCTATGTGCCAAGTGTTCTCCTAAGCACTGAGAATACAATAGTGAACAAAACCAAGCCCCTGCTCTGGTGGAGTTTATATGTATTTTTTTGACCTCGCTTACGTTCAAACCACCACAGTTTAGCACTCTAAAACTGAGGTCACCAAGTAAGTTGGTTTGTCCCAAACTATTCTTAATTTCCAAGGCTGTTATAAGAAGGTAAACAGTTTTCTGAAAGTTCTTCCCCAAAAAGAATACCTTAAATTACTGAAAATGCTTCATGTTACAAAACCAAGAAAAGACGATTACAGGTACGAGTGCATATTTGTGTATGAATATGTGAGAAAACGTAGGGTCAGCGGTACGTGTTAAGTGAAATTGCACCTGCAAGCCACAAAGTGAAAGAGATGTTTATTGAACTATTCTTTTATTTAAATTTAAACTTAAAACTTCTAATGCCAAATTTCCACTCACAAAAAAAAACAGCTTGAGAAACAAAAACAGTTTGGTGTATTCAGGTGTCAATGGTAACTTTTAATCAAAGTAAATATTTTGTAATTGACAGTAAAATTATAAGCCTAAATGTAAATGTATACATGCATAGGGGTTTCCCCCCAGGGAATGTAAACATATTGTATTCTTTGTCCATGGCAGCTATCCTTGAAAAACTGATTCTACATGCCAGTGATATAATTTCACAGAATTGAAGCAACAATGCTGATCAGCAAAACTACCAGTAAAATTCTAGCCTGGCCAAGTTGTTTATAATTCCATCAGCATGGAAAAAGGAAGAATACAGAATATCAGTGCATAGCTATCCCTAATCAAATTTGCATTCCTTGGAAAGAAAAGATTCAGTTTTATGGGAGAAAATCCCAAGCAATGGAAAAGGGGTGTCTACCTATTTGGTAAATTGAAAATTCCTTATGAGCACAACCAGACTGAGGTTACTCACATACTTACAGAGTCTCACAGTGTTTTCCCAAGTGAGATTACACTTCCCATTTGAAAAAAGGAGAAACACAAAACTGCATTCATCTGGAAAAGAGTATGCTGTGATTCGGTACATCCTATTGCTTCAAACGGGAGTTACTTTGATATGTATTTGTTTATTCCACACATCTCAAAACAAACCTTTTTAATAATCTATAATTTTAGAAATTATGTTCTTATGATTGTAAATATTAGCAACTGAAACTTTTACTCATGCAAGATTTACTGTTTTTTTGAACTCCACATTTACATGGCCATATAATATGAATTCATTTTTCAACATATAAGCATATCACATGGTAGACATACTATAAATATAGCCCATGTAAAAACACATATAAGACTTATCCTCATGTAATTTAAAGTATTATAGGGTGGAAAATAAACACACAAATAAATATGTAATTATAAATTCTAATGAATGTTTTGAAAATAATGAAGAGAATGGAGACCCACTCCAAACTGTGTGGTTCAGGGAAAGTTTCTAGAAAGAAGAGTGAAAAAAAACCCAAAAGATAAGAAACTTTTGAGTGAACTGGGGGACAAAAGCATGTGTGAAGGCTTTGCTAGGAAATTATTTGACTAATTTATGGAACTAAAAGAGACGTAATTGAGGCTGGGTGAGAAATAGGGAGAATAATTCCGGGAGCAAATGAAGAGAGAAGTTGGAGCCATTGGATGTAGGTCCCTGAAGCTGATTGTTTTAATTAGAGGAATGATATTTTCAGATTTATGACATGAAACAATCACATCAGACAGAGTTCTAAAGAGGGCAAGGTGTAGAAGAAGGGAGACCAATGGAAACAATGTCAGTAATGCACAAAAATGCTATGAAAGTCTTGTTTTTTTTCTTCTGACAACTTTAGACATCTGTCTTGGATTGGTATCTAAACAATTAGTAGAAACAAAACTGATTTTCTTTGAAGAACTTGTTATGAATTGTTGTCGGCAATAAACAAAAACCATTGTCTATCCATATTTCAAGCATGCCATGGGTTTACATGAGTTGTTATGGGATCCTAACTGACATCTATAACATTTTCATATGGGGATGTGTCTTATGTGAATGTTGCGAATCATGGTTAGCGGACATGTGCTCAGTTCCAAAGGAAACCACTCTTCATCTCCACCTAATTTTTGTTTTGTAAGAAAGGGGGTTCAGTGTTGATAAATTTCTAGTTTTCCAAAATAAGCTAGAAACCTAGATTTTGATGTAAAATCTTCCAATGCTTTATGTTAGCTCAATTAAAAAATATATATTTGTATTAACTTCCAGATCTTGTCAGAAATTGAAACTTTGACCATTATAAGGCTTATGTGGTGAAGTGAATAAAGATGATTCCATATCTATAAGAAAAGAATTTGATTAAGCAACAAGATAATCTACAAAGGACATTTCTAAAACTAGTCTAAGGAATCCTCAACATTTAATAGTTTTCCCCAAATCCTTTTCTACGAATGAATTCTATAAAAAATTTTGACAAGTAATCATTCTCAAAAAATGCCCACTGCACTTAATCCCTTAAAATAAAGATAAAATAATTTAGGGTATTCAAGTAATCATTCATTCATTTATTCATTCATTCAACAAATACAAGGGTCAAGCATTGTATTTGGCACTAACCCAAATAGGATACAAGATAAAATTCTTGCTCTCATGAAGCTTGCGGTCACTAGATGGGGGAGGTAAGTTCATAGGTAAGCCAACACACTGCAGTGTGTTGAATGCTTTAAAATGGGAGAGTACAGTGTGATACATAAATATATAGAAGGAGCACATAACCCACACTTCGAACTGGGAGATGGGGCAATGGGCTAGAGAATGTTCCCTATAGAAGTCTTACGGCTGAAGGATAAGTAAGCATTGCCTAGGTACGAGTAAAGAATGAGCATGTTTAAGGACCAAATGACTGCAAAGAATAAAATACTTTCCACAAATTGTTGAATGGCAAAAGGAAATAGGCCAACCATATGAAAGAGGAAAGCAGAGCATTAGTCACACACGAAAGAGCTTCAAACAACATGGCATTTGGCAAACTTTTGGAACAACCAGCGGCACTAAGATCCTCTGGATAAGTATCCATGAGAAACAGAGACACTCCTTCCAAACCAGTACTCCAGGCAACCACACATGTTGGAGTTAAGAGAGTGCATAACAAATTCTTCAAAGATTCCTGACACCAAGCACCAGATTCCCCTGCATGCTCTGTAGTAAGGAATGTCCACCTTTTCAGAGACACCTTGCACAAAAAAAGCACAGCATCTTCACTGGAAATAAACCAGAATTTACAACCACAAGGAATGGCCATTGGGTAATCCCCACCACCCCAAAGATACTCAGCCTTAATAAACTATCATCCATCTTTTATCGCACCTCTTGAGAACCCGGATATCCCCCATAAGGACTCCCATAACTACTGTGACCAGTTCTACACTATTATGTAATTTCTGCCTTCAAATTGTTCCAGGAAATTCCCTTCTTAGGACTTACAGGCAACACTTGATTTCAGAGAGAGAAGTGGCATAAGTAAACTAAAAAACTGCTTACTTCTATTGGAGAGAATGATGTCAGAAAAGTCAAGGTGCTGTGGGACCATGGTTATACAGAGAATGGTGGAGAGGAGGATGGGAATGGTCACTGCAGAACATTCTGGTAAGGCAGGGAATAGAGGAATGGCTAGCTAGATCCTGGGAAAGACAGCCCAGGAATGCAGTAAGTGGATAAATGAAGGGTAAATCTCGATAGAGCTGTGACATACAATTGATATATACACAGTGATTTCGATATCTACCAGGATGTATCCATTAAGAGTCTTTTTATTTATAAAACCCAATTTAAACTGGCTTACACAAAGATTATTTATTGGTTCATATAACGGAAAGGTCCAAGGAGTATGTTGGGCTTCAGACACAGCAGGAGTTCAGAAGTTCAAATGATGTCATTGAAACCAGGTTTTTCTCTTTTCCCTGCCTTCTAGTTTCCTGTCTTCCGTCACTAAGCACAATGTGTTGACTTTTGACAGCTTCAGGCTTATCCTTGTGGTAGCAAGATATTGAATTTTGCTTTTCAGGTTTATGCCTTTGTTTTAGTACTTTATCCTGTGTTTTCATTTGATCTCTATTTTTTTTCAATTTTTGTATTGTGGTAAAATACACATAATTTAAAATTTACCATTGTAACCATTTTTAAGTGTACAGTTCAGTGCTACTAAATACACTGACCATGCTGCACTACTATCCCCACCATCCATCTCCAGAACTCTTTTCATCTTGTAAAACTGCAACTTTATACCCAATGAATATTAACCTCCCAGCTCCTCCTTTCCCTCAGCCCCCGACAACCACCATTCTACTTTCTGTCTCTATGATTTTAAATACTCTGAGTACCTCATGATTGGAATCATACAGTGTTTGTCTTTTTGGGACCGGCTTATTTCACTTAGCATAATGTCCTCAGTGTTCATTCATGTTGTAGCCTACATCAGAATTTCATTCCTTTTAAGGTTACATAATACGGCATTGTATGTATACCTCATTTTGCTTATCCATTCATCCATCAGTGGATACTTAGGCTGTTTCCACATGTTACTTCCGGTAAATAATGATGCTCCCGAGCATAAGTAAACAATTATTTTTTCAGGACAATTGAAGCCTTGCTTTCAGTTCTCTTGGATTTATACCTGAAAGAGGAAATACTGGGTCAGATGATAATTCTATTTTTTTTTTTTTTGAGGAAATGCTCTACTGTTTTCCATAGTAGCAGTACCATTTTACAATTTTACATTCCCACCAATAGTGTACAGGTGTTCCAATTCTTCTACATTCTTACCAATGCGTTTCTGTTTGTTTGTTTGCTTGTTTTGTTTTTCATAAAAGCCATCATAAAGGACATTAGTTGGTACCTCACTGTAGTTTTGATATGCACTTCCTAATGATTAGTGATGTTGAGCATTTTTCATGTGCTTGGCCATTTGTATATCTTCCTTGAGAAATGTCTATTGAAGTCCTTTGCCGATTTTTGAATCAGGTTGTTTCTTTGTTATTGTTGTTAAGCCTTAGAAGTTCTCTATATATTCTCAATATTAATCCTTTATCAGTATGTGGTTTGCAAATACTTTCTCCCATTGTGTGGGTTGCCTTTTTACTTATAGCACCTTTTAATACATCTTATAAAATTTTCATGAAGTCTAATTTGTTTATTTTTGTCATTTGTTGTCTGTGCCTTTGGTGTCACAAGATGTTTAATATTGATTTTTTAAAAAGGCAAGAGAGAGACATCTGGGTGGCTCAGTCAGTTAAGCATTCATCTCTTGATTTCAGCTAATGTCATGATCTTGCAATTCCTGAGATTGAGCCCCGCATCAGGCTCTGCACTGATAGCACAGGGCCCGCTTGGAATTCTCTCTCTCTCTCTCTCTCTCTCTCTCACCCCTCTCTTTCAAAATAAATAAATAAATATTTTTCCAAAAAAAGGCAAGTGACTCTTTTCCAGGATTTTCAAAAAAATTTTTCCTTGTCCTCCCAGCTCTGATTAGGTGCCATGTGCATACCTAAAACAATCAGTGTGACTGGATCCATACTTAGAATGTATACAAAAATAAGAAGCATTAGAAGAAGGACAATATTTGGGGAAATATCCTTTATCTGAAAATTTCTGGAATGGTAATACACAGTGCAACCCACAAAATTTCACATGTGTATGCAAAATCAAGGACTCAGTCTTTCTTTTACACAAGTCCTGTAAACATTTTAGCAAAACAGCATCTCAACAATAAAACTTTTCTTTGCAGCTACAACCTGAAAAATATTCACTAAGCTACATTTTGCTCCACAGGTCAGTAGGCATCAAGAGGTCCTGAAATAAAACACAAACACTTAAAATAAGCTATACTGAATACTCTTCTACAATACTATCTTTTTACCCCAAGAATGATGTTGTAGAATCCAAATAGTTTCAAAGACCAATTAAAGCACAAATCTAAGTGAAAAAGATGTATCTAGTCTGTTCTGGCTCTTATAACAGAATGTCATAGATTGGGTGACCTCTATACAATCGTATTTATTTTTCACAGTTCTAGAGGGTAGAAAGTCTAAGATCAGGGTACTGGCAGATTTGGTGTGCAGAGAGACCTACTTCCTGGCTCAGAGATAGCCATCTTCTCCCTGTGCCCTTACATGGCAGAAGAGGGAAAGGAGTTCTCTGGTGTTTCTTTTATAAAGGCATTAATCCCATTCATAAGGACTCCCCATTTATGACCTAATCACCTCCCAAAGGCTCCACCTGCAGCACCATCACATTGGGATGGATTTCAGCATACAAATTTGGTGGGGGGGGGCATAGAAACATTCACTCTATAGTAAAATCAAAGTTAAAAAATTATACAGATTTTTTAATTTTTTTAATGTTTATTTATTCTTGAGAGAGACAGAGCACAAGCAGGGGAGGGACAGAGAGAGAGGGAGACACAGAATCTGAAGCAGGCTCCAGGCTTTGAGCTCTCAGCCCAGAGCCTGATGTGGGGCTTGAACCCATGAACTGGGTGCAAGATCATGACCTAAGCTGGAGTTGGACACTTAATCAACTGAGCCACCCAGGTGCCCCCAGTTTTTCATTTGGATAACTGGTAACTGAAAGAATGCACTAGTGAAACCTACTAACTCATTAAAAGTATAAAGATATAGAGTAAATATAGATTTAATAGGTAGAAACCATAGGATTTCTTAAAAAATAGTGTGTATAGCATAAAAAGGGAAAAGTTGTGAACAACTTTAATTTGAGAGGTTAGTTGATAGTAATGACTTTTGCATTAGTCAGAACTAATAGGGCAAGGGATATCCATTGAAAATCAAGCCCATTAAATTTAGAACGAACTAAAAAGAAATTGTACTAACCTCAGTAAATAATAAATATGAAGAACTCATTAGAAACTCAAGAAGTGGTAAACCTGAAAATTTAAATGAATCTGAAAATATTTTCTTTAATTATGAATTACAGAACCATTAAGTGAAACTGGCATGAATAGAATTTTAAGGATTTCATAGATGGTAATTATACGCTCTCTTAATTTCATGTCCACCAATGTCTTAGTCATTATTTCACAAGGCAGCATATTCCATTATAGAACAACTTTTATGGTTAGAAAGTCCTTCTTTCATTTGAACTAAAGCTACTAGTTACTTCCATCCTACCTTAGAATCACTCAGGAAAAAAATTAAAGATTTATACTCAGAATTAAAACCATTGATCTCTATGTGATCCAACTAATGCAGACTAGAACAGAAATATGACCTCCTTTGTTCAGGACACATATATGCTATTAGTGTCCCAAAATAAAAATTCATTATCTTTATTGACAACTTACTGTTACTGAATTCTGTGCTGGATATTGATTGTTTTATCGCCAACATTCATTTTCACTTCCTTGTACGCTCTCCCCTATGCTGCTGAATAATCTTCCTTCCACCCCTCACACCCTCTCCTCCAGATATCCGGCCCCTAATCCCTGGAACCTGTGAGTGTTACCTTGGAAGACAACAGGGACCTTGCAGATGTTATTAAATGAAGAATACTGAGATGGGGAGATTATCCTGGATTATCGAGGTTGACCCTAAATGTAATCGTGCATGTCCTTATAAGAAGCAGGCAGAGGGAGATTTGGAACACAAAGAGAAGTCAGTGTGATGAAGGGAAACAGGAAGAGGAAAGCAGATGGTGCGATGCAGGGCCATGAGGAGTAGGAATACTGTCCAGAAGCTGGAAAAGTCAAGGAAATAGATTTATCCCTAGAATCTCTAGAAGGAATATGACCCTGCCAACACATTGATGTCTGCCCAGCGAAACTCATGTCAGACTTCTGGCCCCCAGAACTATGAGAGAATAATACGTGTTTTTTAAACCACCAAGTGTTTGATCGTTTGTTACAGCAACCACAGGAAACTAAAACACCCTCTTTTATGAGGGGGCAATCACATGAAATTTGGAACACGGAAGAGAATCCAAGTCATTATTATTCTCCTGGAGGTCATATACAGGCACATAGAATTTGGTAATGGTTCCCAGGACATCTTTTGTACCTCACCCTTTCATGCTGAAGGCAACCAGGTCCATTGGCCATCAGCATCTGCAAATCCCACAAATTTCTGATTTCCAGAAACCTAGCAAAAGCTTTCTATGACTTCCACCATATTCTCAGCTCTGCCAAATGATTTTAAGCTCCTGAATTTAAACCCTTCCTAAAAATGTAACATAAATAAAATAAAGTTAAATAAATAAAATAAATAAAATAAAATAAAATAAAATAAAACCCTTCCTGTTTGAAACACCTAAAATGCTGTTTTCCTTACCAAACCCTGACTAACATCCAAGCTCTGAATGTCCTGTAGCTTACCTAGAATAAACACAAAATATTTTGCTTCCCAAAATTTTACAAAGTTCTCATTTCTATAATTAACAACCATGGGAAGAGTTAAATATTTCCAAACAATATAAATAAATATGTATAAAGAGAAAAGTATAACATTTAATATTTACATATTCCTTTATCCATTAAACAAATATTTATTGTGCACCAATTCTGTTGGAGATACTATATACAATATTAGAAATGCAATGATGAACAAGGTGGACATTACCTATCAACAGAGTTGATAGTAAGAGGAGAAAAAAACAAATATATAGGCAATCGAATAGAGAATAATGTTCTATGACAAGGTAAGTACAAGGTGCTACAGAAGAACCCAGACTTAGCAGGATCAAGGAATGCTACTTGGACGAAGTTACATCTAAGCCACGATCTAAAGCATAATGGGCATTACTAAGGCATTTTGTAAATGGAAGAAATAATTCTTTTCTCCCCATCTTTCCTCATCTGCCATTTGTCCCTCCTCCTACATCTACGAACTCCGAGAGTACTCAAGCTATCTCTGACTTCTTTCCAACCAGACTTACACAGAAAATTATAAAACAGGGGTGCCTGGGTGGTTCAGTCAGTTGAGCATCCAATTAGGGTCATGATCTTGCAGTTGTGAGTTTGAGCCCTACATCTGGCTCTGTGCTGAAAACTCAGGGCCTAGGGCCTGCTTTGGATTCTACGTCTCCCCCTTTCTCTGCCCCTCCCATGATCATGCTCTGTCTCTCTTTCTCTGTTTCTCAATGATAAATGTTAAAAAAATTTTAATAAAAAAATTAAAATAAAATTATAAAGCAAATGAAAGAAAAATATTATTGAAAAGCAATGAGCATTTCCTATAGTTTGAGTTTTGGAAATAAAAATCTAGAAAACAGGGCAATCATTCTAAGGGAGAGTTTGACATAAAGAGGACACCTCAAATGTAGAAAATGGGTCCCAAACTGCTTTTCGTTCTTGCTGCTGCTATTATTGCCATTCCAGTTAGTTGAAATATATTATTGGCCAGCATACGATTTTCAAAATTTCTGAAACCAAATGTCTTTATTCAGAATTCTGCAATTTACTACAGTCCTATTGTTTGGGTTGAGGAGTTCACACACTTATTTCACCTACCAGGTCTCTCAAAGCATTTACTCATGAATCTTACTTTAAAAAAAGAAAAAAGAGTTATGCAGACTTAAGTCAGTCAAACCTGGGTTTAGAGCTCAGTTCAGCACTTACTACATGTGTAATCTGGGACAAAGTACTTAAATTACCTAGTTTTTTTTTATTATTAATCTGTAAAGTAAATACAATGATATCTAATCATGCACAGAAACAATGCCTATTAAATGCCCAGTTAAATAGTCAACCTTCTCTTCCTTTTCCCTCCCTTCTTTCTTTCCTTCTTTCCTTCCTTCCTTCCTTCCTTCCTTCCTTCCTTCCTTCCTTCCTTTTTTCTTTCTTTTTTTTTAAGATAGTGCAGCATGTAATCATATTGCAATAAGTATGTGCTAGCATCTTAGATATAAATTAAAACATTTTTTCCAGATTGAATATGAGCTTATAATAAGCAAAGTTTCAAGATTTTCAGTTTGAAACCATCTGTCAAATGGATCAAATAACTTGGGAGGCTCAGACCCCGACTTACCCTTCTTCCAGCCTCAGAGGAATGTCTTCTCAGTTAACATGGTCCTCTATTTTGAATTATTAATGGCAACAGGAAAAAATTCTTCCTGGTTAGATCAGTAAATCCAATTTTCTACTGCCCACTTCAAGCATTAAGTCAAGCTCCAAATAATGATAGCATTATATCAAAGTAATGGACAAAATAGTCTATATCATGTAAAATTAAAACATGAATTAATTTCCAAAGAAAAAAATATTTTCAGTGGTATTAGTTCTTTCATTCTTATTGCCTACTGGGAACGAAGAGAACTGCTCTCAAATCATCTCATGGATTGGTCCCAGAACAAGCAGTAAGAGCTAATTCACCAATTAAGTTTTTAAAAATCCAAGGAACTGAGCACATGTCTAATAAAAAGAACATGGATCCCTGAGGGGAAGAAGAAAAAAGAGAAAGAGGAGGAGAAAGAGAAGGAGAGAAAGGACACTAGATCATACAAGTGTCTAATGAATGAAACCTTGCATTCACTATAGGAGGAAGTATGTTCCACTATCACATGACCTTGAAGGAGACATGTACTGCTCATGTTCCAGAGCCTCTAAAGAGTATGATTGAATATAAGTGACTCATCAAGAAATACTGAAGAGTACTCTGATGTTTTGTTGATACTCTAAAAATGGCAAAATCTGCATTTTCATAATCTACTTTGTTTTAGAAAGATTTATTGCTCACAGATTATGAGAACCCAGGAGACAAGAACTACCCCTTTTCCAATTTTGCACCCTGACAGATTTCCTAAAAAAATGTTTTAAACACAGCATATGTATATCAAATGTAATGAAATCAAAAGCCAGAGACAATTGCACAATTCCTAGCACATCTTAAAATGATATAAGGTTTTGTCTATTGTCCATGTATTTGGACAATTATTGGGACCAATGTATTTGTCCAGGGGATTTTTTCCAAGGTTAGAAAATATTGATTTACTTTAAACAGGGTCCTAAGTAGCAAAGAAACAAAATAGGCCCAGATACTGGACTGTGAACAACTAGGAAGTTGCTGGGTGAAAAGTTGGAGGGGGCTACCATCACCTAAGAGAGTCACAGAAAAGATGGGCTTCAGGAAATGGAATTGCCTTCAGGAATTCCAATGCCTTGAAAATGGCATGTCTGGGCAGTGGGGGAGGGGAGGGCACAGTCCTGTCATGAGGAAAGGTGCAGGAGGAGGGCTGTACTGTTTCTATTAAGAGTGATATGAAAACCGCAAATAGCAAATTATATAATGAAAATGAAATATAAACACTATAGTTATTCACTTCTAGGATAATTTCCTCCAATGTTAGGCTGGGAAAATCCACAACCTGTTGGATTCTTTAGAAGCAACTGTTGTACTCAAGTTACTGTGAGATATTCATTTCCCAAAATCAACTAAAAGGCCTGGATGAACAGTTAGCATCCTTTTCTCCACATTAGTATCATTCAATGTTTCAGATGCAGGGAAGGAGGTATATGCACCAGGTTTCAGACAAGTTTGACACTTCAGTCTACCAAAAGATAGAAACTATTTTTAAGATACATAAGAACATGGCTTTAAGTTGGGGGGTTCGGGGGTGGTTGTTTTGGTTTGGTTTAATTTTTAATATGACTGTCTCCTTCACTGTAGCAAGAATTCCTCAAAAGGGGTGGCTTTGATACAGTCATCCTTGTTTTTACAGCTCTTACCATGGTACCTGGCATAGAGAAGATATTCAATATGTTAGGTGGATGGATGGGAAGGAAGATGAATGGCTAGGTAAATATTCATAGATGAGTTGTGGCAATTATGGGTACTTAGAAATATCCTTTAATTAGGAGAAATGACTTACATTCTCAAGTTCCCAGGAAAACTTTCTTTCTTGAAGCATAGAAATGCCTAAGAAATTTTCCTTATTGGATGATGGAGCGTTTTCTGATATCCAGACTAACCTACAAAATGCCTGGGAGCCAGAGTATTAACCTAAATACCAGAACCTAAAGCACTGAAATGAAGGGACTAGAATATGATGAGTGTGTAGAATCTGTGAAAATGAACTAAAAAATAGCAGTGCAGTTTTATCAAGGTTACACGCACTGTAATCCAGTTACAAATCTAAGGTATAAATAGAAACCTTCAGACCTCTGACTTGGGGCCCCAATTCCCCCTCCCTTCACCAAGAATCTTACAGTCCTCCCTTCTATGAGAAAAACAGGATATTTAGGTTTAGTAGTTGTCCTTACGTGAAAAACGCATGGTTCAAGTTTCCTATCCTGAAAGATTTCGTCTCATTTAAGCTTGGAAAAATTCTTCCTAGAAAAATAAAGTTAACGGGAAACTAAATGTTCACTATCTCATATGAAAAGACAAACTATATATATAAATACCTTGGCTTTTTAGTTCTGATTAACTGAAATGGGAATAACATTACACTTTATGCTTTTTAAAACACATCGCCAAATTTTACTAAGGGGAAACTGTGTGGGTCTTCACATACCCCTTTAAGTCTTCACGTGATCGCTACCCCAGCCACACTGTATGTGTCACTTAGATCCATCTTGCTTAACCTTGCTAACTAATTATGGTTACACACCAGAGACAATGAAGGAAGGAAATTATTCTAAAGAGCTAATCAAAATATAAAAGCCACATGTCATTAAAAATGCAAAATTAATACACAAATAGCTATTCTTAGAGTTGGAAAAAAATGGTTCTAAAGATAGTCATTTGCTTCACATTTCAAAGAAATAGTACCGTGACCAGAGGAATGCCAGTAAAGAGATGTCTGTGACCGTAACACAAAGCAAAACCATGCTTTTCTTAGGTATAATAAATTATGGATTAATCTGTAAGATAACTATTTGAATGGATTTATTTCTTACCAACATAAAGTGGTTTTTCTTCCTTTAGAATACTGCTATTCCATCCTGAAACTTTTTCAGGAGCTCATCGATGTTTGGGTTTTTACTTGTTTGTTACAGAGACACATTTTTAAGAATTATTTTCTCTTAATAGTGAACATAATCAGTTTTCCTTTTATTTCAATGGTTGAAATATGTTCTCCTGTTGGTAAATGTGGCTCGGGAAAATGACTGACCTTTTCAAACAAAATTTATAATTTTAGAAATGTAAAACTTAACATTCTTTAGTAATCCAATATTAAAATACATTTAGGTTGATCTATAAAATGCTATGATTTCAACTATTCTTTGTTGAGTGTGCAATAGAGAAGCATTAACAATGCGTGTGGTTTAGAAAAATTCATTTATATAGCTGTTTGCCATGTCATGATGTATTTTAAACAAAAGAGGTACAGACAAAGGTATTGATTTTAGGGACTTAACTAAATAAACAGTATGTAAATTGTGTCTTTTTCTATAAAATTAGATCAGGACACACATATTACACTGCCTTTTTCTATAAGAATGACAGCTATTGAATTTGGCAGACATTGGAATTTGGTTAAAGAGTTACAGACCTTTGATCTTTGGATTACAATTAAATGAAACCATTGTAAAAGGACAGGAGTGGGCCAGCCAATTCCTCAAGCACACCACAGCAGCCAGGAGGCGTTATCGCTTAGTGCTGTCAAGAAATCGACTACATTCAGTTCTCAGTCCCATACCTGCTGGTAGATGATGAGGATGGTGACGATATTCTCATCAGAATACACAGTAATACTCTGAGAACACATTTTAGGGTTTTTCCTCACCTTTGGTTTCAACCATATATCCATGCTGATCCATTATACTTCCAAGTAATGATATAATACCCTGGGTAGCACTTGGCTCATATATATTATAGATACATATATTTTTTTTCTTAAGACTCTACGTTCTACATGAGATTAGTTTTAGTGTGAGTAGAGAGAAACACTGACTTTCGGGTTCAAATTCATTGGAGTTTTAAGGAAAACAAATGCAGGGAAGGAACTTAAGGTTAACGTTGCTCTAGTTACTTCCTCATTTATAGGAATGTTTGTTTTGTTTTTTTTCCTTCTTTCTTTTCTTTTCTTTTTTTTTAAATAACACTCTCTTAATCAGCCTGGCTGTTAATAAATTAACTTTCAACGTCATACCCCAGAGAGTCATTCCCTTCAAGTCTTTGCCTTTTAAGCTAAATTCTCCAAGTTACAAATAATGCCAGTGCACCACAATGACAACACTTGACCACCATTTTTAAAAAGAGATTTATTGATAACCTTTTGAATAAGAGGCGTGCTCTGTCCCCAAGTTCCCTATTAATTCACATTCTTCTATAATTATTAGTAATTCTAGCAAGGAGTACCCTAATAAACTGACAATAAACAGTGACTTAGCAAGTTTTCTTAATCCAAAATTATATATTCATAGCAACAAATAGGCAAGTTAGATCTCTCTTAGGTCTTTTTATACAGCCCACCAGATCTGTGTTCCTTTTTTTTTTTTTTTTTTTAAACCTTCTTTGTTATGTCATTCCGCAGACAGAGCTCAGGCTGTTTCCTGTCACCCACCGGAGCAAACTGCTCAACAGAAAGCACAGTTGGACAGCCCTTAATTAGTGCTACTTGGGATAGTCAGTGTGCAAGCCTGTGTCAGCATCTCACTTAAACAGGAATAGAGCAGTGAGAATCAGCTGACAGTTTGAAATGCGAGACACCAGGTCTTCCACTTCCACCTACAGTCATACACTGCACGCTGCACGCCTATGAATGTTATGGAAAATGTTGGAAATGATGTTCTGTATGTAAATTGGAGTCAAATTATTCCATCACATTTTACAGGGTGTTTATTTCTTTAAGTTATCCAGTCCATGTTCTCCACTCGAAATCTACTGTGCAAAAATAAGTAAAATAGATCTTGAAATCATTTTCTGACAATTAATGTTTTTTAATTAACCAGACCTGGCACGATTTTTAATATTAAAAAAAAACAGAGAATAGCATTTTATAATTAGTTAACTGGAGCAATGGAATGCAATTAACGTAAAATCAAGGGAACACTAGACTTAGGATTTGTATTTTATTTTTGCATTGGTTATTAAAGGTGCTAGAACGATCACTGAGTATTATGATATCATATATGTAACTTAAACAGAAATCAAATTATATCCAGGTAGACTACATCACTCTCATCTTCTTGGCCAAAATCTGAGTGAGGGAGATGCTTTATAAACTTAAACTTCATAATCGTGAACATAACGAAATATTTACAGCTTGACAATTTTCTTGGCGGGGTAAAAAACCTGAACACAGCACTCGACCATCTGCTTGCACCTCTAAAGTTAAGATGACCAGTTATTCTGATATTTTATTACAATTTCATCTCTACAGCCAAAACCAAGATTCGATACAGAATTTGGTTCAGTTCTGTGATGGTGGGATTTTCTTTGTTGTAGAACAGCCACTGTTTAGTCTGGGTGAAAAGCGAGATCGATATATTCTAAACCTGTAACTTACTATAAACATAACCTCCCCCAAAAGTGTCTTAAATGAATATTTTTCTAGTGGCTAATAGAGTCCCTTTAGGTTAAATGTGAAAGGAGTCTACCATGCGTGTTTTCAGAGGGTAAACAATCACCACTTAATTTTTTTTTTAATTTCTCTGGAAGGTAGCTATCGTACTTTACACAGTGGATGTTTTTAGAGACTGCTTTTGCTTTTTGCTGTTGTGCAGTTCAGAGGTAAGGTGGCATTTCAGAACTGGTGGCAGTACAGCCTTCTTTATAAGGATGAATGAAGATGAAAAGCAAGACAAATAGAAGCGAATGAGACACTGCTTTATGTGATTCATGATAGCTTGCCGTAAGCCTGTTAGCCTCTGCCTGGCTCTCCTCCCTGAGAAAATAATGGATAGTTACAATGTGTACAGTGACACTGTCAAACCATCAGGAATTGCTGATTATAGTGCTAAATATTGATCTCTGCTTCACATGTGTCAAAATTCTTTCTTCCCTTAATTAGAACTTCCCTAAGCACCATACAAGAACAAACTGAATATATCAGATCTCTGTGAAAGGGAGTGTGATACTAGAATATAATTGTGACCTCTTGTCTTCTCCTTTTCTCTTGAGTTCCGAGATGACTTCGGCTGTCTCTCTTGCCCTTCCCAGCCCATGTGATCATCATGCTCATTTTTCCCAATCTAACCATAGGAAGATTTCTCCCAGCCTCTGCTTTTCATCATTCTGAACCACGAGGGTAGTAGTCAGATGGCAGTGAGACTTAAAGTGCCAGAAGGTGCCTTTTTCTATTTGTTTGTTTCATGGTACACCGCACCAGGCAATGACCTGTGGCAACAATGTCATACAAAACGGAGACAGGTTCACCCAATCAAAGGGAGCTTGAAAATTAATACAGATCCCTTCATTTCTTCATGTGAGATCTGGGAAGGGCAATTTCAGGGTGCCATAGTCTTCCTGATTATCAGGCACATTCACTTTAAAAATCTTTTTATGAAACTTTTGTTATGGAAATAATCCCGTTTTAGCTCCAAATTCTGCCATCAACTGAAGCAGGGTAAAGCTCCCTACTAATCTGATATTACTATTCAATCAACTTCCATAGTCTGTACTCTAGGAAAAATGCCGTATGATGAAAGGTTGTGATATATGGTTTCAATTTGCACTGCAAACTGAACACTTAACTCATTTATCTTAGTTTACCTGTAATATATTGTTATTTTTTAATCATGACACCATGGTACATTTGCCTTTAGTTTGATGTGCCTGATGAAATCAATATTTCATTAAAAGATTTTCAAAAATTGTTTGTTTCAAATGCAGGGCCAATTGGCAGCCAGTTTCTTAGAAGCAACATCTGGCCTGACTCTGACTCGCCCCTCAACGACCTTGTGTGGAGGATCTTGGTCTGCAGTTACCTCCCTGGGAATAAAAGCCTCCCTCTTTTTGAGCAATTCAGACAGGAATCTCTAACCCACACAGAGAAGCCCCAAGTGTCCTGCCTGAACGCAGGTCCCTTCCCATAGCTGCCCAAGCCACCTGGCTACATCTCACCGTGGATGCTCTGCATCACTGGTAATGATGAGGTGAGCAAAGTGCAGAGAACTGAACTTTAAATTGGGCTGAAGAGCCTCAGACTGCAATGGAGAGGTGCCAGCATTTCAAATATCCTGGTGCACATCGATGACACTGAATGCTTGTTTTAATGTGGGGTAGTTTGCAAGTAGAGCTACTTACATGAGAAATGTTAACTAATGGCAACCGTCGACTTTTTCTCCCTCAGCTTAGGGATGTAGGAAGAAAAATGATCATTGGGCTGTCTGGTTAAAACACACATTACCCATTTTCTTGAAGCCATTCAGCTCACAGAAATAGCACTTTTGCCTGTTTTCGCCTCCATGTTACACATAAAATATAAATTTATCACTCTAAATCAATAGCCAGCTCTCTCCACAGGCTACATTTATGCCATTTGGAAATAAATGTAGAATATGGTAACTGAAGCCAATATAGCATCTCTGAACAGATATTTAGCTATCATATAAATACAAGGAACGCGGTGACATATAAGCTTATATGTATAGATTTAAATAAGTTTGTCCTATAAGATAATAAAAGTCAAAAATGGTCACTGACAAAACAACATATATTTATTGAACTGTGCTCCTTCTACTTTAAAGTGATGGCAATTTTGTAAACGCCAAAATCTGATGAGTGCATTGACAATTACATGTAGAGCTCTCCATCAAAAACAATCACAGGTCGAAATGACTAAATCGCTTTCTCCTTTGGTAATAATTGGATGGAACAGGATTTCCAAGGGCAGGTGTGCATAATACTGTATAGCCAATAGCATCTAAGGGCAACGAGCTTTTCTTTAATATCATTGCAACTGTGTATCATCCCAAATCTGGAATAAATTAGTCATCCTTCTATCTATAAGCAATATTCGTGACAATTCACAGCTGAGACAGATAGGGTACGGTCAATAAAGAGTCTACCAGTCTTTAGTACTTATGTCCTTCCTATGAATCTTAACCAAAAGAAGTAATAAATAAGTGGCACATACAAATAGTACCTTTAAATAAGCAAGTGAGCCTTCTTCGGCAACAAGCAACATTCTCTGGATATCAAAAATAATAACTGGTTTTGCAGCAATGCAGCGTGGAAACACGAGGGTATAAGATATACTGTACTTTAAGCTCTGTTTGATGAATCTGAGCACAGTTCCTGGGGGATAGATTACTTTAAACCATGCTCTTTTACTTTCTAATCCTGACTTGATTTGATTTGTACTTTAATACAGCTGCCTGGCAATTCAACAGCAAATAGAGACTATTTATGTAATCAGATTGTAAGTAGTGGGACAAGAAGAAACTCTCTAGAACCTTTTTGGAAAATAGTTTGTTGTACTTTTTATTTATTGAACAGCAGGGCTCCGGGCTTTCCAGTGCTCATTATAATTGGTTTTCTGCTTGAACTTTCAAAAACTGTCATGTCAATACTCAAACAGAATTTTTTTGCTTACTATATGGCTGTGGGCTCTATTTTCTCATGAGCAACTTGACAAAGTTTCTTGTAATACCTTAGAGGCAAAGTTCTAGAGTTCCTTTTGCTATTTAAGAAAACTGGGCATCGGAGGACTATAGTGTTTTGCACACTTGCATTCTTATTTTGCAATTAAATGCCTTAGTCTAATGTATGTTTCCTTTTGTGCCTACCTCTGCCTGTTGCGGTGTCTCGGTGTCTCTATTGTTCTGGGGAAGGAGGTCCTCTGCTTTTGTTTGGCCAGCCCACAACAGGCTCTGAATTCTACTACCCTGAGGCACCCCCACATATAAGTAAGATTGTTTTCCATTGATGTGTTCATAATCACGCTTCATATGCTAATTACCATTTGAAAAAAATATGCCCTTTCCCGTAAGTGTCATTTCCTGTGCCACTACCAATAGTGCAAATGTGAATTCTATATTCACCCACAGCCCTTTTCCTTCAGAAGCTCTACAAACTCACCCAACCACTGATGCACAAGAACCTCAAATGAATATAAACAAAGTAAAACATTTGCCCAAACTGAAAATGAATTTTGAAACTCCGTCCCTGGAAATAACCTCTTTCGAGTAACATTAATATTTATATTTTCAAAGAGATTAGCCCTATCATATTCTACTTTTTAACTAGCATGAGGTCACTTGATTATTTAGAACAATTTTTATGTGGCCAGCACGGAGATAATTGCAAGACACAGGATTTGTGCTGGAACCAGTGCTCTGTATGTCATTTTATTTCCTTTCTTTCTAAAATTTCATCCTATTTAAAGCAGTCATCTCTTAGGAACTATACAGTGAGTGAACATTTTCTCTTCATGTTAAAAATGCAGTACTACCATTAAATAAAAGAAAGCTTTGAATAACATCAGCAATGTGATTAAGAAAAAAACTTTTAAAGTATTAAAACAGTCTGTGCCTGGAGTGGTTGATAGCATTGCAGATAGAATTTGACCTGTTTCAATGTTTCTCTCAATTATGTGAGGAGCTTCCTTAAAGAGTATTCAAGAAACACATTGTCCTATAAAACTACAACTTTGCATTTGATTTGGTTCCATTCTATCCTAATTTTGTGCTGGTGGTGGTGGTTAAACATGTGATTACAAAGCCGAAAACCATTTTTCTCTCCAAACCAGCCCAGGTGCTACATTTTCAAAATCCAAATGTTCATGGACAAAGCAGCCGTCCACAAACACAAGGTTGACTTTAAACTCAGAGAAGTGCGTCTGCAAGGAAAAATATGCATCACTGAAATGCTGTAGCTGCTGATAGGATTTGCGGCCATATTCTCAAGTGCGAACCTCAGGAAGCTGACAGGGATGCAAGCTGCGGGTCCCCTTTACACGTACTTGTGCTCTTTTAACCCTTGCTCCAGAAAAAAATGGTCCCTGCTGGTGGTGGGGCGGGGGAGAGGGGTGTGTGAGGTGAATCTTCATGCACCTCATGGAATGTATCAGTGCCATCCAATACCATACGTTTAGAACTTTCCATATTCACAATCCAGAAAAAGATTTCCAAGCCATGGGGCAAACTGGGATGTAACTAAGAATAAAAAGATAGTTCACTATAATGAGGGCATGATGGGGAATGAAAAATGTTGCAGAAGTTCAAGAAATGGAAAAATACCTGACATCACTTACTTGAAACAATAATAGACATGGAGGCTCTTACTGGACTCTATTATTTATTTCAAATATTTAACTGGAGAGGATTTGTATATTTATACAATCATATCTGTGCAGGTAGTCATGTTTAACCACAGAGTATGACTTGCAGCTTGATCCTGGAAATATAAGTTTGCCGTGCTATCATACAGGTTTAAGGTGACTATCAGAATCAAATAAAAATATGAAATCCATTAAATTCTTAGGGTAAAACTCATTTTCTGGATCTCAAATAGGAAATTGCTTGTGGATGGCGGCTTTTTACTTTCATAAATTTATGTCTCTGTTGTTCCCTATATGAGTGAATGTGTAACTTCTGTTTACAAGCAAACTGACAAACTCTCTCTTAATTCTATGAAAAGCATATAGTGAAAGATACATACACATTTATCCATATATTCATATATACATTTGTACATGTAAACAAACTAACAAATCTGATCTGCTGATGATTAGTAAAGAATTCATTTTGTGTTTTCTGTATGGAATGAGCTCAGTGCTTTTAAAGACTGTGTGATTGGATTATCCATTGTATTATCTGTTTTTCCATCAGACAGGGGGATGAACTGGTGTATTTGTTTCATCGCACAGAACAACCAGCTGAGATTTGCTGTCCCCTGTACACTAAACTCAGAAGACAGATCTGATTCTCTGTCTTTAGCTCCCAAAACTACATCAAGCCTACTCTTTTAGTCAACTTGGAAATTTATATACTATACACTAACCCTCCTTTAATATCCTCTCCCTCTTTCCTCTGGGCATTTATTGCTGTTCTTTCTAGTTCAGTAACCAGTGAGCAGAAGGTTCATTAAAACTAATTGAATTGGAAACTTGTCTGCCCTGGGAAATATTAACTCTTTGTTGTTATCTGTAGGAAAGTCCTTTTGTTATGTTCCTTTGAATTGAATTATTGGATCTGAATGTTACAAACGCTGCGTTAAAAGTGATTTCCATCTTTTTGATGGTCTAGACAGCAAGTTTCAGGAAAATGTCCTTATATTGGATTGGATTTCACAAAATAAAGCGGCATCTTATTCAATGATGTAAACAAACAACGGTATCACACACTGCTCAGAAACTGGAACGATGTTGCCCTGTTAACTCTTGTAGTTTCTCCCAGTTGCTGCTACAGGGGCTGGAAATTTAAAAAAAAAAAAAAAAAAAGAAGAAGAGATTTCTCTTATGGCTTATTCTCACTTGGTAAAACAACACAACTGCAGGTTAGCAAGTCGATGTTCATGGAATATAGATTATCCAAGAACATTAAGCCCACAACTGCTGCTATTCTATCCATTTGAAAAAATGTCAAAATGAAAAGATTATAATTATTCTTAATGATATAGGGAAACTCACTTTAACTCGTCATTTGTAATCATTTGGAAGTTGTGTTTAAAAAATGCATCTGAAATAAGGGTTTAGGAGGCGATGTGTGTTCTGGAATTGTTTCGAGCAGAGAAATATTGACAAACTTGGGAACATTTGATAATAGCCACAGTGGTAGATTTTTGCCAGCTTTAGAAATCAATCGGAAATAACAGGCAACCCACTGTTGCTAATAAAAGTAAATATTTATGACTGATTTGACTGTGCTTCAATACCAGTCAATCACTTTCCAAAGAATCTTTGCAATTCATTAACCTCTTTTTACTGGTCTTGTCCCTGTTGGAATTAGCCATTAAAAAAGAATAAGGGAGGGGGTTTTGATTTTTCTGTTCTCATCATTCATAGCTTATTTGTTCCTTCCCTTCATTCCCATACATTGTGGCTAAATTGATTGTCTGTTTAGTCATATGAATGATAAAGTAGCAGTGCCAGCAAGATTGAAAGCCTCCATTAATTTCTGAGGAAGGTGAGTTCCTCTGTTTCAACCACAACTGAAAAAAACCTACTTCCCCTAGTGTCTCTATCACTACTAATTCCTGTTGTGATAGAGTCCATGTAACTGTCAAACCTCTTCTTTGGAGTTCTCCCTGGGCAAACTTTAATTTTTTTTTAATGTTTATTTTTGAGAAAGAGAGAGAGCGAGCGTGCGATAGAGACAGAGCATGAGTGGGGGAGGGGCAGAAAGAGAAGAAGTCACAGAATCCGAAGCAGGTTCCAGGTTCTGAACTGTCAGCACAGAGCCCAATGTGGGGCTCGAACCCACAAACTGTGAGATCATGACCTGAGCCAAAGTCCACCACTTGACTGACTGAGCCACCCAGACGCTCCTCCCTGGGCAAATTTAAAAAAAAAAACACAGATAGTTATTAATATCCTCTCAATATTGTTCTGTTTCCTTCTGTGTTTCTAGCCTAGCTGTAATCTTTATGTACAAAACACAAACATCTCTCCGAAAATTTTTATTTCAACATTAAAAGCAACACTTAACACATATTTTTTTAAAGATGCTACAAAATTCCATTCATTCAGTAATCAACAGACTCAACGGTAAATCTTTAATGCAGTGAGACATCTTGCTTTATGAAAAGAGCTTTTTAGATCTCTTCCATGACACAGTTTTAGATTTCTGAGCTCTGAGTTTAAAAATAATAGCACTACACCTCACCGATGTTTTTTTTCTTCTTAAAATATTCATAAAATCATAACCATCTAAAATTATCTATAGCAACTGTGTTTCCTTACAGAGGTATTCTGTGATGTATTACAGCGCTACTTTAAGTTGCTTTAATTGCCGTTGTAAGTACATATTTTGTCACTGAATTAACAGACTGAGCAGACGTGTAAAACCCGCATAACTTACCAGTGTGGGTAAGTTAAAGCCACCTCTAGGTAGCCTTAAATTACAATCCTCAATGGAATAGACTTTTTTTTAACTCTTCTGGTGGTGTGTGTGTTTCATCTCCCTGCATACTTCCACGGGACTTTGTTTTTTATAATGACAACTAACATTTGTTGAGCTAGAAGGCTTATGTGGCAGGTGCTGTGTCTTAAAAAGGGAACTTTAACATCATCTATCATACTTAATCTTCTCAATGACTCCAGGAGGAAGATCCCATTTTAACTGCAAGTTTTCAGGTGAGAAAACTGAGGCTTCTAGAGATTAAATTATCTTCCCAAGATCACATGAGTGTTTAGCAATAAAAACTGAATTTGTGCAACATTCCAAAGCCAGGGCCCATGTTGTAAATGCTATACCTCATCTCTATTGGATCACTCAGCATGATCCACCCTGCATAGATCTATCTGTGTTCCCATCCCAGATGATAATATCCCCCAAGCACTGTGAGCCTCAACTATCCCTTAGCATGGCACTTTGCATACAATGGATGCTTTTGAATCACCAGAATGTGCATACTAGACAGGAAAAAATTCTAATTACTTTAGAATTCTTGGTTTTCTTCCTTTGTAAGGGCTCCAGGTGCTACACAAGAAACAATACTACCAAGGCTAATTCAGAGAAAGGTGTAGAAATACACATACACATACCAACACATGAGTATAATGCACGTGCACAGCCAGCAATAGAGAAGTAGCAGGATTTTGAAGCCCTGTCCCCAAGCCTACCCCGTTACCTTATTTAGAGTTTTGAGTATGACCTGTGACTTAGGACCTGATAAGGTACCATTGTTCCAGCATAAAAAGGAAAAAGTCTAAGTTATTGATTTCATCCACACTGGCACTTTGATGTCCCATATGAGCCAAGATCCTGAAAGCCTCATGATCAGCCTTTCTATGGACAGTCAGCACCATTAGAGTCAATTATTAATGGAACATGTCCAAATTTTCTAGTCTTAGGTGGTAGAATTGGGTCCTTGGCAGTCCCAAGTTTGGACACCTTCAGTATAGAAGACTAATCTTCTATCGTTCTCAACAATGGATGCACACAGGACATTGTCTTCTCATGCTTCCACTAGAGTAAAGCAGGGTCTTACGTGCAGCATCTAATCAAAAGCCTTAGACCTAGCATGGGCACCATATGCATTCTAGGAAACTGGATAAAAAGATAACTTCAAGGAAAGTAATACAAATACCAATGACACAAGCACATCCCGTTTGTGGCAAGAATGGAAAGAAAGGAGAGTAACTTCCTCACAGATACAGACCTAAAGCAGAAAGTCCATGGTTTTATTTTTATTTGATAGGCTTTACTTGTCTTTTCAAATATTATCCATTCCATAAAAAAAGAAATATGATCTCCTCAGAGATGACTTCTAAAATGGGTACAAGATTACTCAAAGGATGTAACTGGAAAATGGGGGCAAAGCAACTATAAAAAGGTTGTACTGTGAAGCCACATCTTCTAAACCACTGTGCTTGGGAAGAGAAAAGTGCACTAACAGCAGATATGGTAAAGGCAAGAGGCCAGAGTGTTCTGATTTTCCTTTAGAGATTAGAATGTTAACCAACAATTTATTTGCTGGCTTTTTAAGAAGGGGTACTAAAAAGGAGTATAAAATAATCATTAAATTAAAAAGAATCACATACTGTGCTGATGTTTAATAATTTCTTTGGTGTTAAATTATTATCTCTCCTTATTTTAAGAGCATTTTTAATAACTTATAGAAAATATTTTGTTTATTTTAATAAATTAATAATATTTGACATCCGGAGATAAATGTAATAAGTTCATAAAACTTATGTTATTTTGGGGGCACCTGGGTGGCTCAGTTGGTGAAGTGTTCGACTTCAGTTCAGGCCATGATCTCATAGTTCGTGAATTCGAGCCCTGAATCTGGCTCCCTGAGATCAGCCCAGATCCCACTTCGGATCCTCTGTCTCCCTCTCTCTGCCCCCCTCTCTCTCTATCTCTGTCTCTCAAAAATAAACATTAAAATTTTTTTAAGTTACACTATTGTATTTATTTTAGCACTGAAATATTTTACTGGGGAATAGATACCTAAAAGACTAACAATTCTTTTCCAAACTCAAAATCTAGCATAACTCTCTTTAAAAATGTTGACAAAATACCCTTGAGAAGCACAATGCAGCAGGTAGTTAAACTTGTATGTTGGTAGTAGGATGAGGGGAAAGAAAGCCCAAAGCAATGAAGCCAATAGGCTGATGATAAAAGGCTCCATTGAAGTTGCCTACTCATAAGACGTCCCATGTTAGTGGTTCTACAAAGAAGCTGGAGTTCATTTAGCAGGTAGAAGCCTCCAGGGAACCGTTTTGCATCAAGCCCGGTCACAAAAAATGTTGAGGTCTTGGTAATTGCTATCTTGAGCAAGATGTATAGCACTTCAGAAGTCCTAGGTCATATGCCTCTGCCTTCGAGCCTGTGCATCTTTGCATGCTAGCCCCAAGACGACTTTACCTGTATGCTTTCTCCAAGAAGGAAATAACTTTGATTTTCACAGGGTTCCACCCGACACTTGTCTTCCTGCTCAACAATATTCACATCACTAAAGTCACTCATGAATGTGGGCTCGCCAACTGCTTTTGTATTTACCCCTTCTTTTTAATTTTTTTAAATTTTTAATTGTTTTGATGTTTATTTTATTTTTGAGAGAGAGAGAGAAAGAGAGCACCAGCAAGAGAGGGGCAGAAAGGGAGACACAGAATCTGAAGCGGGCTCCAGGCTCTGAGCTGTCAGAACAGAGCCCAATGCGGTGCTCGTGAGATCATGACCTAAGCCAAAATCAGACGCTTAACCAACTGAGCCACCCAGGAGCCCCTACCCCCTTTTCTTTTTAGACACTATATTCTTTAAGTGGAAAACAGTTTTTAATTTCATAGTTTACAATTGTTTTCAAAATAGTAGCAAAGAAAACTTATTGTTTTTTGCTAAGAAGTTTTAAAAATGAATGATAGGAGATGACTTATGTATTTAAAGACCTTTAAATTATTTTGAAACAGGCCTCCATTGGCACTTCAATATCTAGAAATGATAAGCAGTACCAAATTAAAATTTTTGTGAACTACATATCAAACCAATTAATAATGATTCCCCCAACATCAGTAACTAACTCAGGTGCCTCATATTGAAATCCTGAAGATGATTTAAAAACATAGCTTTAGGGAAGTCATGTAACCTCTTTAGATCTTCATGTTCTCTTCTGAAAATGAAATGCCTGAATGATTTCATCTCCTTAAATCCCTAACAATCCCAAACACTTTGACAGAAATTTCCACAGAGAAGGAAAGAGGAGGACTTGAGCTACCAAGTGGGCAGGTGAAAAGGGAAGATTGGAAAGGTCACTGATGACAAAACTCATAATTTGGTGCTAAGATATGGCCTGGTCAGCAGTGCTGAAAACTGGTAAATGTTCTGAGCTTATCTTCAAGATTAGGAGCCAGAGTCAATCAAAAGGATTAATTTTTGTAAGTTTGAAGGCCCCTAAAATGAGGCTAGAAATTCAACCCACTGATCTTGAGACCCCCTGTTGCCCCGTGATGGTATCTGTCTCAGAGGAGGGGGCCCATGCCCGACCTTTTGTGGAGGAATCTTCCCTGCATGCTTCTCTCCTCTAGCCAGAGTATAACCTTTGAATTTCAGGAGAAACAGGACCTCTGGCCTTAAGCGAGCCATCTTGAGAGCCCAGCTACAGATTTCTGCAGCGTGCAGCAACTTCTCACACAGAGAGTAAGCCCCTCGCTAATGACTCTCTGTACATGGCAGGAGCAAACTTGGTTTGAACTGCTTACAAAAGGGTAACTTTTTCTTAATCCCTCTTATCCCTTTCAACTCATAATGTGGAAGTAAAGAACCTGGAGTTTGTGAGGTTCACTCAGGAAGTGATAGAAATACAGCAATCCATTCATAGATCTATTGGAGAAATTTGTGTGACCTTTAACTCCTGGGAAGATTTTTGCCAAAGCCAAAGTCATCTAGAATTTCTCTCTTAAATGCATTTCATAAAGGTAATCTTGTTTTTCCCTCTCCTCCTCCTAACCCACCAGAGACTCTGCTGTTTGGATCATCTTTCTCAAATGTTGAGCATTTCCTTCGATTTCCTTGAGAGGAAAGATGGACATTGCAATAAAAATTCATCTTTGAGAGGTTTCTTCTTTAATATACCTTGGTGGGTGCTAGATAAATTTCTCTCTCCTTTTTAAAATATATTTATTACCTACTGCCATCCATCTAATTAATAGATGGAATTTTTGCATTATTATAAGAGAACTTTCAAAGATCATTCCTTCATATTCTCTGTTATTGGGAATAATTATCAACATTTCCTAAACATTAAGGTTGGAAAAGTCCTGAGACATCCTAAATTATAACCCTTAACTTTCAGAGAAGGAAACTGAAACTCAGAGAAGTTAATGGACATCCAATATTGTTAATAACAAAAGACTCTATCTTTTGATTCCCTAGTTGAGTGCTATTTCATTATAATAAAATGCCCCATTTTAGGTGAAGTCTTGGATTGCCAACGTTAATAGGGAACTTAGAGATGAACAGAAGAAAGAAGCTAAGGGGCCCCTTTGCTCATCACCAGGAAAGATCTATCTGACTGGATGTGAAGATACAGACCTTGAGGGAAGATGGTGGGTGAGCACAAGACAACAAAAAGAGACCAGCTTCTAATCCATATTAGCCCTAACATTCCCACAGTTCATCTCCTTCTTGGTGTACCTTCACTTTAAAGGAGTATTTAATTGAATTGTTGGATTTCTAGTACAGGCAGGGCCAAGGAGGTAGAGATCTTTAAGGTAAGTGATGCCTTAAGAAGTGTCAGCCCATGTCATATATACCACAGCTCACTTCATCTCTGTGAAAGACCTACTTGAGTGCAATCATAACTTCCTTCCCAACCCTGAGCCATGCCAGTAGCTAGCTAGCTAACTTGCTAGATGATAGATAGATAGATGACAGATAGATAGATAGATAGACAGATAAATAAATAAAACAGTATTGTTAATGCTGATCTAGGAATTGTGACTGTCTCCAGGTAAATGGCTGGAGACAAAACTTAACTTTTATTAGGCCATTATAATGTTTCTAAAGTGCAAACGGTTTATAGTATTCAACTGATTTCTATTCCTAGTATGAATTCTGCTTTCTCATTCTTCTTTTGTGAAGTTACTTTCATTTGCTGAGACAAAGAAGATACACTAATTACCCATACACCACTAAGCTCAGTAGTGGATCCTGGAGTGCAATTTTGAACAAGACAGACATGATCTTTGACATGTTTCTTAGAAAGTGGAATTTCAGGGGCGCCTGGGTGGCTCAGTCAGTTGAGCATCCGACTTTGGCTCAGGTCATGATCTCACAGTTTGTAGGTTCGAGCCCCGTGTCAGGCTCTGTGCTGACAGCTAGCTCAGATCCTGGAGCCTGTCTTCGGATCCTGTGTCTCCCTCTCTCTCTCTCTGACCCTCCCCTGCTCACGCTGTCTCTCTCTCTCTCTCTCTCTCTCTCTTTCTCTCTCTCTCTCTCTCTTTCTCTCTATCTCTCTCTCACAAATAATAAATAAAACATTTAAAAAAATCAAACCTTATTTAAAAAGAAAGAAAGTGGAATTTCAGGGTGGTAAGAAAGCATATCTTATGGAGGAGAGAACTACAAGAGACTTAAGGAAGACTTCCCTAAAGAAGTAACATTTAAACAAAACTTTGATAGAATTAATAAGAGTTGGTGAGTCACTGAGCAGGAGGAAGTGTTCTGAGCAAACGGACCTGCATACATAAAAGCCCTGAAACAAATGTGAGTACAGTGTATTTAAGGAACTTGAAAAGAGCAATATGATTGGAAATGCAGTAATGACAATGAAACACCCATGGATTATGATTACATAGGAGAAATAGTTTTAAAAGAGAAAAGAACCTAGGTGTGCAGTTGGAATCAACTGTGCTGATTTTGCTACATGAGGCCTTCCTGGTGGCCCTGTGCACAAGGGGTAGCGCCCCACATGGGCACAGGTGCAGCCCACCCCCACCTCAGCTGACACCTGCTATAGGAGACTTCCCTGGATCAACCTCTTCCAACCGAGTAGTAGGTAGGCTTCCTCCCTGCTTCTTGCAGCAGGATCACTCATCCAGTCCTTGTAGGTGTGTCTTCAGCCAATCAGATCAGGTCTGGCCACTTTGTACAGACTGCCAGAGACCCAAAGGAGCAAACCAGTCTGTGCCACACCACACTGGGCTGTTGATCTCTTCTCTTTGCCTGACATTTCTTTCTGTCTTCTCCTCTTGCCCAACTAGTCACAGGGATCACATTAATAGGAATTTAAAGAGGACCAGGATGCCAATCTTTGTTTCTCTTAGGCACCTCCAATTTCTATGAGTAAGTATATTGAAGGTCCCTCACTTAACGTAGATGAACACTTCCCTTCCTTTTCCTATACGAAGAGAAAAGGAATGAAAACCTCAACTGTCTCTCCTCCTCAGATTAATGAATGACACCACTTCCCCAGATTTCAGCCCTCACCCCTGTCGCCTCTCTTCTGTATCTTCCTGTCATAGTCCTCTGCTTAGACATTAGGAAAGGGAAGGAGAAGTTATGCATACATAATCCATGCAGTGTAAGGAAAGTTCTGATTATAGAAATAGGTTTCTTTCCATCTCCCACTGGTCTATTACCAAAAGGTGAATTTAACAAACGTGTATCTTTAAATCCTCAAACTCTGCAGGAGGCAACACTTGACAATAGGCTGTTCCTTTAAGATCTCTTGCCTCAAGTACCACAGAGATCCACACTCAGCCCTTCTAAAGCAATCTTGATTCCAGAAGATGTTGACCCCTGGAATTAGTTTCCTTTTTAACTCCCCTTCTGCCCCCTCATTTGCCTCTGATGTTTCCTGACTTTGATGTGTCTTCAGGATTCCAATTCTGGTGTCCACGCCATTCTGCTTCTGGAGCCTTCTGTCCTGACACCCTGTAATTGAACTTGGCTTAACCCTCCAACTTTTTCCCCGCCGGGGCATCATGTTGCTTTCCTCTTTCCCTGGTACTGGCCCCCAGGATATCTCATTTGTATCTTAATTCTGCAAATTCTTGATATTAATCTTCAATACTAGGACACAAAAAATTCTCTGGGCTTCCCGAAATCATAGCATTATGCATTTTTCATTTTATGTGTTTTTAATTTTAAAAAATGGCCATAATAATAAACAGCAAATCATTTTTCTGATAGAGATTTTCTATTAAACTTTGATAGATTTTTCCGTTAACAAAACACGTAATAACAAATGCATGACTTGCTAATATTATGAAACAATATATATTGTAAAATTCAATAACATATAAAAATGATCTCCACTTGATATAAACATTTGATAGTTAAACACATTACAAGAAATTAGTGGCACAAAAATGCCAATAAAAACTTATTTAAAAGATAAAAAAAGACAATACCATAAAGACAATATTTTAAGAGCCGCTACTCTTAAAATGAAATTTTAAACATGCAAAGCATTAATTACCCTATCCAATAGTCTTCCCTTTGTTCCATGACAAATATTAAAGATGTAGAAAAGCTTTTTTCATTTGGCAATGCTAAAAGTGCAACCAAAAGTACTTGCAAGCTGGGTTGTAGGGTGCAAATTACTTCATATGAACGAATTCCTCTTTGAAGGATGAAAATATTTTGTCTGCTTGCTCTGATTTTGGCTTTGCTATTAAAATCAATATTGCTTTGGCTAATTTAGATTTTAGATTGGTTTTGACTTCTCATCTGAGTATTGAATTCCCTTCTTTATCCTGTATTTTTTCTATTAAAGTCCTTACAAAGAATTGTAGCCTCTGGCAAATATTCAAACGCTGCAAAACTATAGTATACAATATTGGGTAGGATTCAAATAAGGAAACATTCAAATCACCCAGCAGAGTTAACAGCATGACACAGACTCACATGGTGAAATTTCCAACTTAAAAAGTTATTTTCTTTCAAAACTTGTTATCTCATGGAAGACCACTCATAGGATTTGTATAAAATATATTATGTGCCTGGACTTACTAATATTTGCTTAATTTGCAAGAATGGCTTTGTCAGCAACAGACAGGGCCATAAACACACACTTATAACCAGGCACCAACTATAAGCAAGACTGACTGATTAGGTGGTGACCACTTCTCTCCTTGCCCCCGTTGCGGTTTCTGGAAATTTCAACTCTCTTGTCAGTGTTTTCTGCTCTTGCTTTTGATTTAACATCAGTGGATTCCTTAAACCAGTAACTTCTTTAATTCTCACAAGAAAATTAGAATGCCTCTTCCCATTTTTCTGATTCTCAACTGATTTTTCTGAAGGTGGAAGATTCCAAAAAGATAAATTACCTGAGAAACGTCTGGAAGAAATTCCTTCATGGAAATTAAGTCTCATTGTGGCCCAACACATAATCAATACGTGTCAAGATTTAAGTGATATAATGAAAAATGGAGTTTGTTTTCTAGTAAATGGAATTTGCTAGGTAGATATAATATTTTATATAATATATACATTCACAAATCAAAAAAAAAAATAATCCATTTTTGGACATGAAAACATACACCTCCCAAACTCTTTCATGTCATAGGACACATAGAAAGTGACCGTATTTGCAGCACATACTGGAGCACCTCGAGGAGGCTGTCCAGTGACATCTTTCATCCTGAGCCCATCCAGTCTCCTTGGGGGTTAAGGAGATCAAAATCTCAGCAGCCACTCAGCCAGCCCTACCATGTGACCTGGGTATTTGCCCACATCGGGAGAGCCATGACACTGACAGATCTCCATGACCAGACTAAGGTAGGCAGGCTCCCCATACTCAGAACCAAGCTCAGGGCACCAAGAAACAAACCAACAGTGTGAGGAAGAAGAAAGGCAGTGATTTCACAGGGGAACATTCCAACAAAAAGCATTTACTTACTTAGCCAGATGTATATTACTCAGGTGTTAATGGATCGCAGGGTTGGTTTTTTTTTTTTCTGGTTTTGTTTTTTTGTGTGTAAACACATTATGTTGCTGTTAATACTTTATGATGTTGGCATACCGTACCTGTGTCCTCAGTTGACCAGTAGATGTTGATCAGACTTAACTGCCAAAGGGAATAGAGAAATAAATGAATGGCCTGGACCCTGGAGTTATAGAGAGAGGTGTCTGTAAATATGTGGTTGAAGATGAGGGGAGGTGAGCCATAGATTCTTTTCTTTTGTCTCTATTCTGACACGAAAGCCTGTGGGAGTCCAGACTGATTTCACTCTATTCCTGGAAACCTAAAGCTCAGAGAACAGGTCCCATGGGGTAACCGCAGGCTTCTGTTTGCCCTTGAATTGGCTTTTACCCATACAGTCAGGTTAGCTCTTTGGCAGCACACACAGGTCATCTCATACCCCACGGTGTGTGTGCCTTGTGCAATTTAAGTTCCGAGAATCCATAGCAATTCCTCAGGAGATGACCCATACACAGAGAAATCCAACTATTTGACACCAACTTATACTCATAAAGAAAAGCATCAGAAATAAGTTGATATTTCACTAACTAATGGTTCATTAACTAACCAGGGACTGTATGTTAGAATTTCTGGAGAGTTTTAATGCTGATGCCCAGGCCCCATATACTCCTGCTTCTCAAAGATTCTAATTCAAGTAGTTTGGGATGGGACCAGGGTATCACAAGTTTTTTAAAGCACTCCAAGTGATTCTATTATAATCCAAGATTAAGAAAAAATGATTAAGGATTAAGATGCTCAACGAAATACAAATCAAAGCCACGATAAAATACCTACCACCTCACACCTGTCAGAGTGGCTGAAATCGACAGCACAGGAAACAAGAGCTGTTGGTGGGAATGCAAACTGATGCAGTCACTCTGGAAAACAGTATGGAGGTTCCTCAAAAAGTCAAAAATAGACCCAGCAATGACACTACTAGGTATTTACACAAAGGATACAAAAATACATATTCAAAAAGATATATGCACTCCTATGTTTAGCAGCATTATCAACAATAGCCAAACTATGGAGAGAGCCTAAATGTCTATCAACTGATGAATGGATAAAGATGTGGTATATATATATGTATATATATACCAATATACCACATTATATATACTATATGTATACATATAATGGAATATTACTCATTCATCAAAAAGAATGAAATTTTACCATTTGCAATGACATGGATGGAACTAGAATGTATTATGCTAAGCAAAATAAGTCAATCAGAGAAAGACAAACACCATATGATTTTACTCATATGTGGAAATTAAGAAACAAAATGGAGGAACATATGGGAAATGGGAGAGAAGAGAGAAGTGAACAAACCACAACACCCTCTTAACAATAGAGAACTATGGGTTGATGGAGGGAGGTGGGTGGGAGTTGGGCTAGATGGGTGATGGGTACTAAGGAGGGCACTTTCGATGAGCACTGGGTGTTGTATGTAAATGATGAATTACTGAATTCTACTCCTAAAACCAATATTGCGCTGTATGTTAGCTAAATTTTAAATTTAAAAAAAAAAGGAATTCCTATATTAAGACATAGGGTCTTCAGAAAGAGATGCTGGTCTTTCCCATTACCCAGGTACATATATAGCAAGAGTGTTCTACTTTTTATTTGGTTCACACCTATGTATTTGATAAAAGTACAAATTTTACTCACATATTTAATTCATGTCAGCATAATATAAATATACCCTCTTCCCTCATAAAGATATTCCCTCTTCCTTCAAGAAGTTAACAATCTAAAAACAGCATTTAATCAATGGCAAATTGGAGTTCACAATAGGTTCCAAAACAGGAGGATGCTTGGATTAGATGTTAGATTTTCTGGTCAGTAAGTTTGCTAGGATGCTGAATTTTATTATAAAAAGAGCCCATAGGAGGGACACCTGGGTGGTTCAGTCGGTTAAGCCTCTGATTCCAGATTTCTGCTCAAGTCATGATCCCAGGTTTGAGGATCGAGCCCCGTGGCAGTTTCTGCACTGAGCATGGAACCCACTTAAGATTCTCTCTCTCTCTCTCTCTCTCTCTCTCAAAGTAAATAAATAAACTTAAAAAGGGGGGGGCATCGGAACTTTCTTTCCCTAAATGGTGGGAAATAGACTGTGAACACATTTTTTTTCTAATCAAAGTTTGAGGGCAGGTTCACCTCAAAAAAATCAAAGGCCTGAAAAGTTTAAATATTCAGCAATTCCTAAAATGATTTGGCCATGAAACGTTTATCCCCTGGAATATCCAGAGAGCTGACCTATAGATATTCAGAGAAAGGTGTCAAGTCTGTGACTGTGGATAAATTACCGGACATACTTCTCCAGTTAAGAGGTCATCACCCTTCAGCTAACAGAAGCCCTGAAGCTTTGGCTCTACGTGGAACACCAGAAATTGTTGAGATGCTAAACTTAAAATGACTAGTGCAATTTTGTGCAAAATCAGACCTTGTCTCACACAAATTCAAGCAAGAACAGTTAATACAAGTTTATGGAAGATTTATAGGAAAAAAAATTGAAAAAGGCTATACTCATCACTTTTCTGTGTACATATTGATGGGAGAAAAGTCTGGAAATTTATTGAGCATAAAAGCAGAGTGATGCTGGAAACTTCAAGGTAGATATAAGAACTTTAGGAAAAGACTATACAAAAGTTCTGGAAAGAACGACAGCCTTAAGTATTAAGGAACATAGTTTCATGCCAGAATTAGACTATTAGCACTTCACGTATATTTCAGTTTTATACACTCACTGAAAAAGCACATTATTGACATATTTAAGAACTTCTCAGGGGGCGTCTGGGTGGCTCAGTCAGTTAAGCATCCTACTTTGGCTCAGATCATGATCTCACAGTTCATGGGTTTGAGCCCCGCATAGGACTCTGTGCTGACAGCTCAGAGCCTGGAGCTCTGTCTCCCTGTCTCTCTGCCCCTTCCCCACTTGCACTCTCTCTCTCTCTCTCTTTCTCTCTCTCTCTCTCAATTTCTCTCTCTCTCTCTCTCTCTCTCTCTCTCTCAAAAATAAATAAAACATTAAAAAAATAAAAAACATTGAAAAAAGAACAACTCAGGTTTATACAAATGACTTGAGAAAGTGTCCAGGAACTAAATAATCAGTGCTGTGAGGATAGGGTCAATCCCTAGATACTTCATATAACAGCACAGCCAGCAGAAGTATGAGGCAGACACTGAGTTGCTAAACTTTAATATTCAGTGTGCAAAAGAATATGTACATCCTGTGAAAAAAACCCAAGCAGAATCTACAAGGATGATGAAGGTAGACAGAAGCCGGCAGTCAATATAGGGCCGTGGGTCTGATTAAGTCCTGCTAGGAGGGATGCACTGGGGAAGATAAGTCTGAAATATACTCAAGTCCCAGACACAGCAGTCCTAAGGACTGTAATCAGTCACCAAAGCATCAGCAACAATCTCAGATTTTATGCAAAATATTGCCCTAGAGTTGCAGAGAAAGACAGGAAAGTTCTACAAATTGAAAACTTCCCACCTCAAACATGAATTTCCTGAACAGCTTATTTAGGAACTTTGGTGGTAAAATGAAAAATCATTGCTCTGATTGAAAAACTGAATTGAATTATTTTGCCTCATGGATGATAATTCTCATTAATCCACCCTTTGGTATGTATATTACACAGTCAAGCTATTAATGACATTTTCTGGTATCCAGCAATACTGTGATGAAAGGCAAAAATTCAAGATATTTGGACTTGTTAATACAATTTTCGTCAATTACAGGAAATATCTGTAGAGCTAAAAGGAAATTGGAAATCAGCATGTGTCAGATCTATTCCTGAAGCTGAAAAAGCCACTCAAATTTGGGTTTCTTAAGATCCTAATCTGTAAAACTGCAATAATAACGTATGCCTCCTTCTTCCATTGCCTGTGAAAGTGAAAATTAATGAATTGTGTCTACAGTGCTCTATAAGGTTTTTAAAAATAATTATTAAAAAGCAAAACATAACAAAACTTTAAAAACAATGTTCAATAATTATTTTCTTTTTTTAATATTTATTTATTTTTGAGAGAGAAAGTGAGAGAGCAGGGAAGGAGCAGAGAGAGAGAGAGAGGATCCCAAGCAGGCTCTGTGCTGTCAGCTCCAGCTCATGAAGTGAGACCATGACTTGAGTCAAAGTCAGATGCTTAACTGACTGAGCCACCCAGGCCCCCCTCAATAATTCTTTTCTAACTAAAAGCAATATTCTCCTCTATTTCCAAAACAGACACACACATGCGCACCCACGCGTGTGCGCGCGTGCACACACACACACACTTATGCCAATATATACACATGCACATATACACATATCTTTAGTGATCGAGAGACCGTAAAAAGAGGAAGAGGAAAGCTAGTTTTCCTTCCAGAAGCTGTTCTCCAAAGCTTAACAGTGGGGATGATCAGTTCAGTGATGCAAGCCTTAAAAAAAATGACGAGTCTTGAAATTCCAATCATCACCTTATCAATCTGTCTGAAAAGGCATGGAGCTGCTGAACTTAGTTCAGAGAATGTTGGATATTTTGCTCATCTGATTCAAACTTACTCTGACAAATAAGAAGTATAAGTATCTTACAGAGGACCCAAGATCCTTAGAGGATCACAGTAATGGGAGAAGTCTGTTTAATCAAAGCTTCTTTCTCTCTCCACTACCAACCTGTTCATAGTTCTGATGGAACTATGATAACCAAAATACATAGCCCATTTTAGAGTAAATTAAGCTCATATTATAAATCCTTTATTGTATATATCTTTCTGAAACATTGGTCTGAGGAATTTTGCTACAGCAAAGTGACATTAGGAGACTAGAAATGCACTGGTGTCGCATTTCTAAATGACTATTTTAAAAGGTGCCCTTTAATTTTATTTTGCCCGTCATTAATTTTTATGGTACTTCTCATCTAAGGGGTAAAAGTTTTCAATATTATATCTTTTAGCCTTATTACACAACTCATCAGTATCATGATCCCACTTCTTTAAAATAATGAAATATGCTTAATTCAGCTTTGCGTCATACTGAGCCCAAGAAAGTGCTTTGCACATAATAGGCAATAAACATAATCTTTACCAAAACTATTATTAATGAGTACCTGTATTAGTTTGGGGTCTTCCAGGAGCAGACACGAAGATGCAAGGGTTTTATTAGGAGAATCTTCTGTGAGAGAACATGAGGAAGGAGCTGAGAAAGGCTGGGAGCACCTTCAGACAACAGTGCAAGTAAAAGAGAAGGAATGTTAGGTGGAAGTATCCTAGATTGCCCTGTAGTGTGAGGAAGGTTCAACCAGACCAATACCATCAAGGCGTCCTTGAGCCAAAGCAGCCCAGGCTAAGGAGGCTCTCATCTTCCAGGAATAAACCTACATTACCATCCCCGATGCACCCAGTCGTTGGCTGGGAGCAGCTTACACGTGGCTTCATTGCCAATGCACTGGTGAATTTCAAATCACAGAAGCTGATGTTCTTGATAAGAAACATTTCTTGTAGCTGGAGCTTTGCAGGTTGCCTTCTCGTGGTATCTATATCACCTATCATGTGGTAGACCCTGGACCAGGTAGTGTATATATACATGTCATTCTGCATCACAGCAAACTTGTGAGGTAGTAATGATCATCCCGTGTTCACCCATGAAGAAATTTGCATTCAGCGAGGCTCACTAACTTTCCTGAATGAAAGCAAGGATGGGGTGTAACCAGGATTCAGTCGCAGGTCTGTCTGATTCCAAAGCTTATGAATTTATTGAATAAATTAATTAATACATTAATAAATGAAGGGGAGTAGCCTAGATGTACGGGAGGCTTAAAAAAGACAAGTGCATTTAGAGGTTTAAAGCTGATGCACTGAGAAGTAAACCGTAACGTCACTCGGCTAATAAGTAATAAAAACATATCTGAAAACCCAGATTTCCCATCTGATTTTTCTCTACTAAGTTTTAACATTTCTGTGCAGTGTGAGTTTTTATTGTATCTATACATACATATTTTATGAGGGAAAATGAAGGTCTACCTCACAGAAGCTCAACTTTGTTCACGGTTTCAGTCTTACTTATAAAACTGAATAATTAAAATTATATGCAAATTCACCTGTGTACTTCAGGAGAGGAAGAGTTCCTTACACTATGACCTATATTTGTTCAGCTCCATGGAAACCATTTCATTCCATTATCCACACACAATTTACATAAAACTAAGGGGAAAAAAGGTAAGAGATATGAAGTGGCACAACCTGAAAGGAAACAATAGGACAGCATTCAGTACTGAGAAGTGGAGGGGAGCCCAGAGGTATTTTCTGAGCCTGTGTATGTAAAAGACCCATCCATCTGTAATTGCGACGCTGTCTATAATAACACGAGATAGAAGGAAAAGAAAAATCCACTCCTCTCTATTCCGTAGCAAGCACCCAGACAATTAGGGTCTGCTTTATCAAGCTGCTGAATCTCGTTTCCACAAAAATAAGCCGTGTTAAACTGCAAAATAATAATAACTATATGCACACACATGCACACTCAAAACGTACAGCGTTGTACAGCTACTTATTCCACCAAAAGAAAACAGGAAAGGAAGGAATAATCCAAAAGACTTTGTCCCCAGCCCTACTGCTGTTTGAACCACTGACACTGAAAAGTCATGGACTACTGCTGGCATTATGTAGTAACTTGCTTCAATTGTTCACTTCCCTTATGCCGTAGTAATCTGGCCATCCCGAAAGTAGACTATCCAACATGTGCCCAGGAAGACAGACCTGGGCTGCCACCCCTCCCCTTGTTTGATTATCCCATAAACACTGGTTGCCTAACATCTTCTCCTTAAAAAAGAGTTGTATTCTTCAATATTTTTTCCCATGGAGTTTCCTGTTCTGAAGCATGAATGAGTTCTGTGCCACTTTCTG
The DNA here is from genome assembly GCA_028646485.1 of Cryptoprocta ferox. Classification (NCBI taxonomy): domain Eukaryota; kingdom Metazoa; phylum Chordata; class Mammalia; order Carnivora; family Eupleridae; genus Cryptoprocta; species Cryptoprocta ferox. The sequence goes on from CM053578.1 coordinate 35,433,074, forward strand.
AACAAGGAAAATGGTGCTTGCAGTGGGAAATAAAGAACACGCACATCTGACCTTGAGAATGTTTGCTCTGTGTGTGTATTCCACTTGAAGTGAAATGGTCCTGGATTTGGATATCAGTGAGTTGAGAAACAGGCACACTGTGCCCTTAGAGTAAAGCCGATTTAGCGGCGACACTTCCCTATTTGCCAAGCCAAAGCTGTTGCACAAATCACATACTCTGTACAGGGGAAGAGGGAGAAAACTGCTCCATCCAGTTTTTCTGCCTCAGGGCTGAACCAGATACACCTCAGCTTCAACTGTAAACCTCTCCCAGGATGTGAACTCCTAAGCGTGACATCAACAACCTTGTCTAGGACAAGTACATTTTCAAGGTGTGACAGCTTGAGGGAAATAGTGTGACCCATTTACCAGAAAGCATAGTGAATTAAATACTTCATGTAATTTGATTTAGAAAGGGTTTCCTTTCCAGGGTATATTTTTGGTTTTGTCTGGTTAGGAAATTTGGTGGGTAAGAGGATGCAAAAGCTATTGAAGTGAAAGTCATTATTGTCTTTTCTAATTGACCTCCATTAGCACTGGCTTTCGAAATAAACAGGCAACTAAGGTTGTATGCACCCATAAACATTTTCTAGTTTTTGGATTAGTGGAACTCTAAATGCCAATATGGCAGTTACCAAAACCATAATTCATTCTAACTGGTAGAAAAATCATCTGATTATAATCTGAGTATCACTTATTACTCTCATCATTGTTAACTCTCCTGGAAAGACAATGATCATCTCAGCTGCGATGTTCATTTCAAAGGAAAACAACTATCCTAATTAGAGCAGATAATGCTTTGTTTTTACATTTTAAAAGGAATTAAGTGGTTACTGTAGCAATAAAATGCGATTGTGGTTGAGGGAACATAGTAAGACAACTTGTCAATCTAAAATGATAAACACTGAAGAGCTGTAGCAAACTGATATCAATTTCAAGTGAAATTCTATAACCCGTAGTTTTATAAAGTATTTCAAGGCCGAATTATGACAACCACGCCACATGAACAAGATAGCCCTAGTCAACTCAAATTTTGTTTTCCTGATTTCACAGAGGGTCAGTTAATCTCCTGAGGACACTTAGGAAGTATTATTCTTTCCCACTGTAGCACGAAGGGACAACTTCAATGCCAACCTAAGGTGTTTTCAATTACACTCAGTATGTAGGGAAGGTCCATTGAAAGTTTTCATGGGAAGCAATGATTTGGAATTTAATTTGATGACAGTAAAAAAATTAATAAATTTGAAGAAAAATAATATAGAAGGCATAAAGATTATTTAGAAAACTGGTAAAATAGTACTGATTTTCATTAAGAATGTGCCAAGAGAAAGGAAGAGTATGATGGGAGAGGCAGTAGAAGTAAACATCTGAGAATTTAGCAAGTGATTGCATGTAAGAACCAGGACAGTCAAAAATATGAGGCAGTTTGGGGAGACAGAGCAGAAGTTTCCTTTTCATGATTTTGGAACATGCTGCATTTAGAGATTTGAGGCAGGCAGTTGACAATGTGGAGCAGAATCTCCACCGAGACATAAGCATGGCAATAACATCATCGCTAATTATACACTTCAAAGTAAGAGTTGAGTGTGCCTGATATTGCCAATATAGAGAAGTAAGGAGACTGATGATGGCCAAGAACTGAACCTTGGAAAACACCTACTTGGGAGAATTTAGAGGAGAAAATGGAATGAAACAATGGTCAGTTATCAGGTGTACAAAAAATCTAGGCGAGTACCCTATAAAAGCTCGTTTATAAAGACTAAGGAATGATGGAGTGATGAGGGACGGAGGCTGCAAGCGCCAAGAAGAGAGTGAGAATGAAGGCAAAAGTAGCTTGAAAAATTAGCTTAAAGGACTTTGGGTGATCTTCCACGTCCCATCTTGTAGGATGGGGAAGACCACTGAAAACAGAAATTAAAAGTGCTGATGTTCTGGCAGATGCACCAAATATAATATTAAGAACCCAAAAAATGGAGGAAGAAGAAGAAAATACTTGTCCCTCAGAACTAAGAATGAGGGAAAAAATGAATTTCAAGGGTATAAAATTGAGGGAGCTGGAGATGGACAGGGAAGACGTGGAGTTGGGGACGGCCCAGAGCAACAGGCTGGGTACTAGAAGTAAGTGAGAAAATGCAGAATATGCACTAAAGGAGCTGAGAGAAGGACAATCACTTGAACTGGGCGCTTTCATATCACTATGTGTTCCCACCAGTAGGAAGGTAGTTTTCCCCAGGGGTTTCCTGCCTTCTTTTAAGATCCTGCTTTTATTTCAAAATCATTGAACAAACAATATCCTGGAAAATAAGCTGACCCACTGAAGTGTGTACTCTGCAACTAGGAACTAACTTGTATTCATTTTTCTACAAACTGAGAGCTTTAAAATTCTAACCAGTTGCTACATTTTAAAGAAAAAAAAAGGAAGTATTTATTTTTTGCTTTAATTAAACAGGCTACCAGTGTAGCCGGAAAATCAGTGCTGACTCCTTGGAGAACAAATGTCTTGGCAAACTACATTTGGCTTCTTCAAATCACTTCTATCATGTCGAACTCCACTGTAGTACAATATATACCATTGTTTTCTCGTCCTAAATGGTCACATCCTGTTGCTCTGCCTGAGTTTGCAGGTGCCAAGTTACACCTTAAAGAGGGACGTTTTCCAATGGTGGGTCTGTAGCACAGCTTCATAATAAGAACCTTAGTTCCAGACGAAAGAGCAGATCTGGGAAGTAGGCTTCTAGAGCAAGCAAATTGCCAAACAGAACATACTAAACCAAAAGTGGAATAGAGGTTGATTTTGAAGTTCCAAGGCATGAGTATATGAACATATGTGTTATGAAATCTTTCTTTGGAAATGTACAATGAAACCCCTCTAGCCAGAATTTAAAGTTTTATTATGAAAAAGACACCAAATGTCTAGTTAAGAATGTGTCCTATAAACTACCTGACAAAAACATGAGATGAGTCCATTAATATTTTAAAAATTGCATCTTGAAGGAAAAGTCTAACTCCAAGAAATCTGATTGGGAAGCATACAAACTACACCAACTCCCTCAGGATAGTCAGTTTTTCCTCAAAGGAACTAGCCCCCTGGAGTGATTACAAAGACAGCATGCAGAATCTAGTTTAACTCAGTTTCGGTCACCATATGTGGGCCATATTCATAATAGGAAGGTAAAAGAGAATACTGAAGAAGGGTCTCAGTCCCACCCTAATGAATAGCTAAGCATACTATCAAAAGAGACACTCTCTGCTCTCCTTTCTCCTTTTCTTTCTCCTCTTTCTCCTCTCCTCCTCCCCTTCCTCTTCTTCCTCTTCCTCCTCCTCCTCCTCCTCTTTCTCCTCCTCTTGCCTCTTCTTCTGCTTCTTCTGCTCTCTCTTCTCAGAGATGATACACTCTACTATTTTATGGCCACAGTGTTAAAATTCTTCATTCAAACCTAACAAAAAATTTTTACTTACTCTAATATTTGTGTAAGTATTATACTTTATTTTTCCATGAGGAATAATTTTACATCTTCAGCTCTAAAAAAATTTAACTCCTTTATATAATGAAAGATACCTACTTGCTAACTACCCAACGATTTTTTAATCTCCTTTGGTGAGACTATTTCCTTTTCCTGTAGTTCTTTTTCTTGTTTTCCTCTAGGCTAGTATTGTTTTCTCTACATATCTTTAAAATGCAATAGTTAAAACCAGACTTATTCAAAGTAACATGTTAGTCAATGTGAAAGTGCCACATCACACACTTTGGAGAGCTCCCTTGGGATTGTGGTGACTTTCACTAAGCCTGTAGCCTACATGTGACTTTGTTCACTAAAATTGTGAAGAAAGAGGAACAATGGATGATCTAAGGACAAGACTCTTCCTCCATTAAGTATCACACAAATATTTCACAAGCATCACAAGCTGATAGCAATAGTTCATAGATTCCAAAACTATGGGATAATTATAGCTTTTAATTCTTTGAAATGTGTGGCAAAGGCCTGTAGTAGCCACCAAAATATTTTTTTCCTTTCATAATAACAAGATTATAGCTGAGCATACAACTAGACCCTATTGCACAGCTCCCCTTTAAGTTAGACGTGGCTGCATGACTTAGGTCTCTCCAAAAAAAAATACAAGTGGAAGAGATACCTCCTGTTTCTGGATCTGAACTTGAAAGAGAATGGGACTTCCTCTTCTGTGTTCTTTCACCTTCCACCTGCTGAATGCAAATGGTAATGAGGCCTTAGAGCTATGGATACTTTGCCCCACTGAGGACATCTAGAAATGGCTAGAGACATTTTTGACTGTCAAGAAGGGGCAGTGGGGAGGGCTACTGGCTTCTAGTGATCTGAGGCTAGGGATGCTACTACACATCCTACAATGAACAGGACAGTCCCCCACAACAAAGTCAATAGTGCCAAAGTTAAGAAACGCTACTCTCGGGAATGACAGAGCTTTAATATTGAATGAACCCGGGCATTTGGGTGACTGCATAGAGCAGGGCTACCCTGCCTGCCTAAATACCATCCAGGACCATTACCAGAGCTAAATATAAATTTCTACTGTGTTGAACCCAAGACGTTTTAGTCATTTATTATCACAAACCAGATTACTCTAAGAAGGATGCTAAGTAACATGTAGTTTCAATATAACAATGATCTTGAGCACCTACACCTACAGATTTCAATCAACCTTTTCCTCATCCTTTTTTGGTTCCTTCACAGACATATTGGTAGTTTAAAATTACTTTATGTCTTCACGTGTTTCCTTCTGCAGGGTGCTCTTATTGTTTGTTTTGAGTTTTAATTGAGTTCATTGCTCCTAGTGGAACATAAGCTCCATAGGGGTACGATCCATGCCTCTCTTGTGCAACAAGAAAGATAGAAAGAGGGGCGCTTGGGTGGCTCAGTCGGTTGAGTGTCTGACTTCGATTCAGGTCATGATCTCACAGTTTGTGAGTTCGAGCCCCATGTCGGGTTCTGTGCTGACAGCTCAGAACCTGAAGCCTGCTTCGGATTCTGTGTCTCTCCTTCTTTCTGCCCCTCCCATGATCATGGTTTGTCTCTCTCTGTCTCTCAATGATAAATAAATGTTTAAAAAATTAAATATATTTATAGAAAGGTCTTAGTATTGTGCCTACTATGGAATTGGACTTATAAATGTTTGTTAAGTGAATAAACAAATTTCAGAAAAGAAGATTCAAATAAAGGAAAACAGTCTATAAGATCAGTCTGCGATAGCTTTTTCTAGTATATTAGTTGAAAGTGATCAAGGGCTCATCTTCTAAACACTCAGAAAACTACTCTTGAATGAATCACTCTAGAATTTTGCTTAGGAAGAATCTCAAAGTCCCCAAATTATAATCTATAGGATTTATCTTCTTGTTTTTGAAAGATCAGACATTAAGTAATGAGATCGTCTGGTCCCTGTCATTAGAAAAACACTGATCCTCCTATTTCAAGGAGATATACTGCACGCTCTTACAAATGAAAAATTCTAGTCCTGAAGAGCACCAACAATTCTTGATTCTTTCAAATTAGAAGGCAACTCTAAAAAGAACACAATAGTCCATCTTCAGCATCCTTTTCTGGCTCCAAACAAGGAATTTCACCTGTGAAAAAAGGAGAAAAATAATACATATAAGTCACATTCAGAAGACCTTTAAATGGCAATTAAGAGACACACCTATGACTGGTGATTGATGGCAGGTGCAACGTGCAGTTCACTGTGGGATAAAACAAACACCTCAACCAGCACTATGTACACAAGAGACCTCGGTGAATGGAGTGGTGTGTTTAGACAGCGATTGCTAGAGAACAGTGTACCCATAGTTAGCTCATTCCTGGGAAGGATATGCTATCAAGTGCTTTAGATTAGGAAAAAGTAATTTCGTTATTATTTCTTGCGGGACCTAAAATCCGAACTTCATTTAATTTAGCAATTTTCATACTTTCTCTGGGTCTATGTTCCAATACCAAAAAGAGACATTGAAATGCATAAAGTTACCAAAAGAACACCAGTAGGCATAGGAAATTTGAATAATCTTCAGTGGCTCAGAATTGAAAAGAAGGTAAACTTCAAACCTCCTACCTTGTCGTTCAAGGTCTTCTGCGGTCAGCACCCAGCCTGCCTTGGCCAAATGCACTTCACAAGTTTTTCACCACAGTAGAACTCCTTTCTTCACTGTTCCCCAACCACATGGTACAATGTCATTTGCACAGGCAGTTCTAAAACAGAAAGGCCTCAGTTCTCTACTTCACCTATATTAAGAGCCTACACATTCTTCAAAAGTAAATTCTAGGGGCACCTATGTAGCTCCATCGGTTAAGCGTCCCAATCTTGATTTTGACTAAGGTCATGATCTCAAGGTTCATGAGATCAAGCCTCATGAAAAGCTCGACGCTGTCACTGCACACTGGCAGGGTGGAGCCTGACTGCTTAGGATTCACTTTCTCCCTCTCTCTCTGCCCTTCCCTGCTCACACGGGGGCATGCATATACGCACGCACTCTCTCTCTCTCTCTCAAAAACAAATAAGTAAACTTTAAAAAAGGTAAATTCTAATTCTACCTCCTCATACTAAAAAAAATCTTCTCTATCATAGCCTGAAGCTCTCTCCCTCTCCATCTTCTGAAATCCTATGGCAACTAGCATGTCTTACTTTGTCACATTTCTTGCATTATCATCTTAAAGACCATTATTTTAAATAGTACATTAAAGTGCTGCTTTATTTGGTTTTTCATGGCATATGTTTTGTCTCCTCCAATTACTTTGGAAGTTGTGGGAGAGCAAGTTCCATGTGCTACCATGTTCTATGCAGCATATACAGATCAGGAGCACTCAATAAATACTTAAGTAATTCATTGAATTAAAACATTAATGAAGAGATTTCAAAAATGCTCTTCTGGGGCACCTGGCTGGCTCAGTTGGTTGAGCGTCCAACTCTTAATATAGGCTGAGGTCATGATTCCAGGGTCAAGTGATCAAGCCCCATGTTGGGCTCCACACTGAGCATGGAACCTGTCTAAGATTCTCTCTCTCTCTCTCTCTCTCTCTCGGGACACCTAGGTGGCTCAGTCGGTTGAGCACCCAACTTCTGCTCGAGTCATGATCTCACGGTTGTAGGTTCAATCCCCATATCAGGCTCTGTGCTGACAGCTCAGAGCCTGGAGCCTGCCTGGAGAGTCTCCCTCTCTCTATCTCTCCCTCACTTGTGTGCGTGCACTCTCTCTCTCTCTCAAAAATAAACATTAAAAAATTTTTTTAAAAAGATTCTCTCTCTCTTTCTCTCTTCCTCTCCCTCTGCCTTTCTCCCCTGCTGAAGCTCTCTCTCTAAAATTAAAAAGAAAAAATGGTTTCCTTCAGTTGATGTAGTTTAAGAATAATGCAATTTGAAAAAATGTGTTCTTAAGTCAACATGAAGCCCAACTAAGGACTACGAGTACTATTACTCTTGCTACAACGTGATTATATAAGTTTGTTCTTTGTATACTACTTTCATTGATGTAAATTATACATCAAAAGGGCATGTTCTGACCTTAAGTAGATGATTTGGTGTGGTTCCCATTGCATTTGTTTAACCAACTTGGTGCAGTGCCCAGTAGAACAACCAGGACAACGTGGAGCTTTTCTACCTGTTACTTGGTGTTGATGCAGCTATAACCTGGGTTAACCTTTGCTCCCAAGTGCTTCCCTGCCTGCAAAAGGTAGATCGAGCTCTCTCCAGTGTTCCAATGTTGTCTGAAGCTAAGGTCACTTTTAAACACAAAAGTCTACTCAAACTTTAAATGACCCATGAAATATTTTGAACCACAGCCCTTATGACTAAAAATTGTGTTAAGTTTTGAGAGAGAGAAAGAGAGAATGAACTGGGGAAGGGCAGAGAGACAGAGGATCTGAACCGGGCTCCATGCTGACAGCCAGACTCCGGGCTCGAACTCAAAATGTGAGATCCTGAGCTGAGCCAAAGTCCGACACTTAACTTACTGAGTCACCCAGGCACTCCTCTTTTAAGTTCTTTTTAAAAGATATTTAAGATAAAAGAAAGATTGCATCTAAATTCTCATGCTGAGGGGCGCCTGGGTGGCTCAGTCGGTTGAGCGTCTGGCTTCGGCTCAGGTCATGATCTAGCGGTTCGTGGGTTCGAGCCCGGCGTCGGGCTCTGTGCTGACAGATGGCTCAGAGCCTGGAGCCTGTCTTCAGATTCTGTGTCTCCCCCTCTCTCTGACCCTCCCCTGCTCAAGTTGGCTCTCTCTCTATCAAGAATGAATAAAAAACATTAAAAAACTTTTTTTAATTCTCATGCTTATGACCCACATTTAACTCTCGATTTCATGCTAGACATTGAATAATATGGTATTTGATCTTCCAATATCCTGACAAGAAACCTCCTTAATAAGATACTGAAGAAATATAGTACTATACCAGCATGATCATTTAATATTTATGTTTTTTAATTTCTACACAGATCAAACATTGTAAACCCATGCTTTACAATCAGAAACCAATATGAAGAAAAAAATCTCAGAGTTTAGCACTGAATAAGTACTTCCTATATATACAATGAAAATTATTCATAGTAGAATGCATCCATTTCAAAATATAATTATTTAGGGTCTTTCCACAGTCATTTTGTTTTAAAATGTTTGCCACCTTTCATTATTCTGATGATCAGAGTTTACCTGTTTATGAGTCTAGGAGCCCTCACTGAATTGTGACTATACAAACTTAAATCACATAATCCTCTCTCAAGAGCACAGAAATGTCAAGGGTAGGAAAATATTATATTAATAACACAGCAGTCCCTTCTGTTTTGCTCCACCCCCAAGGCAAGCAGTCTAGAGAACGTGACTGTTCAAGAACAGATTCAGACACACCAGCAACTTCTGAAGAAAGGGAAACAGAGGATTCACCCATGTCTGGTTATTGCATGATTATCCCATAGGAGAAAGCAAATTTGCATGCTTCCAAAGTAAACTATAGGAGCCAGCGCCACCTTCCCCTTCTGTGCCACATACAGGCTGATAATGTATAGAGATGACAGTGCACCTGGCCATACAAAGCTGGAAGGAGATCACCTTTAACCCTTTAAGGAACATATAAATAAGCCCAAGGCCATCAACGTAATCAGGACAGACCAGAATTTCCGTGTATAGGAAGAATACATGACGTTGCACTACTCTTTTTTTTATTATTAGTTTTGCTTTAATAAAATATATGTATTAAATTTCCTTTATATTTAATCCTAAATTATAGTACATCAATATAAGAAAGCTATGTGTTAATTTAAGTGAGGTTATTTTCGGGGCTGAAAAATCAGATGAAGGCAGGTTTGGGTGAGTTATAACTCATCGTTGGCAAACCCGAGAATAAAAGTCTGGAAGTCATCTGTCAGTGTGGAAATTATGATCTTCCAGGCCCATTTGTGTAGTAATAGAATAAAAAGTGCAAAGCAAATCTTACATGCAGGCATCCCACAGCAGCCCTACAGACTGGAGAGTAGCTGGGGACACCATTAGTGTTGAAGCAGCTCCATTTTGAGCATTCCACACCTTCTCCTAAAGCCACACAAATGTAGAAATTCCATGTATAGTAGGATATGCACATTTCCAAAAGAGCGGTCTCAAACTCTTTCAAGTCACAATCTTTCTGAAATTCCTATAAAGCTGTGAATACTTCTTTTTAGAAAAACCCTTAAATAGGCATGCACATCAATCCTGTACACATTTCTAGAGATTCCAAAACCCCCTGAAATTCCACATGTGGATGTGCAGGTCCATAAAACCGGGTTGAGAACCAGCGCCTTCCTGGGTGATAGAAGTACAAAGTGAAGGGGCACAATGGAACTACTGATTATGAACAGGATAAACTACTCTCCTGAAAGGGATTGAAGAATTCAGAGCCTCTTAAATGTTCTCCATCTCCCGCTTTCTTTCTTTAGCTGCCTCATTCCTTTAAGTGAAGGTCAAAGACTCAAATATTGAACTTTCCAGAAACCACCTGGAGAAGCCACTGCACATTTCATTTGCCAGAGGGGGTCACTATGCAGCTAACTGTTCACTTACAAAACTAAACCATACCTTTGTTCTTTTCCATAACTGTGCCCAGAAGAATTACTTTAAAATGCATTTTCCACACTATAAAGTGTGTCCTAACAAAACACAATATACTCAACCGCAATGTGATTACTGTGCTTGTAAAACAGTTGGTGTTTTAGCAATATGCCCTTAAAAAAAGTATGCTTGGAAAAATGGATTCTGTTTCAACAGTTAAAAGGACATAATTATTTTTCTGCTGCATAACAATTTTTAAATGTTAATGAGTTAAAATACAGTACCAAAACAGCTCCCATGCAATAATACAGTGCATCATTTGGCTGCCTGGTCCCCTGCCTTTGTTTTTTCCTTCAACGGTCGAATAATATGTAGAAACCTCAGAAGACCAAAGATATACTACTGTGTACCCATCACATGGGACAGCTTGCTCTTCATAAACTTTCTCTGGATTCATATAGACCTGAGTTTCTCAACCTTGGCCTCCTAGGCAGTTTGGGCCTGATGATACTTTGTTGTGAGGGGCTACATTGTGCAATGTTGACTATGTAGCAGCATCCCTGGCCTCTGCCCACTAGACTCGGCAGGACCCTCACTTCCAACCCCAAGTCATGACGATCAAAACGTCTCCAGATGCTGACAAAGGTCCTCTGGGGGACAAAATTGTTCCCAGTTTAGAATCACTGATAGAGATTATAGTTATAGGAAAGGAATCACAGGTAAAGCAGAATGCACTGGGTACTGTACCTGAATAGTCCACCTGCCAGACGGGGGGGCTTATCTTTTAGAACTACATTTATCTAATATCATAGACAATGTCAATGGCATGACTCATATCTATTTTTTTATTTTTTAACATTTTATTTTCTTTTCTGAGAGACAGAGAGGGACAGAGAGCAAGGAGGGGAAGGGCAGAGAGAGAGGGGGACACAGAATCCAAAGTAGGCTCCAGACCTCAGGCTCCATGCTGTCAGCACAGAGCTCGATGCGGAGTTTGAACCCACAAACGCGAGATCATGGCCTAAGCCGAAGTTGGAAGCTCAACCAACTGAGCAACCACCCAGGGGCCCCATGACTCATATCTATTAAATGAGTTACCAGGCTCATCAAGTAAAAAGCAATTGATTTGCAACCTCAACAATATCATATCACATTATAAAGGAAACCCTAAAATCTCATCAAATGCCCCCACTCATGTATTCAAGTGTCTATTAAGAGGCTAGACTACGTCAGGCACATTGTTAGAAGCTGGGTTCTGGAGTAAAAATGACAGATGCATTCCTGGCTTCATGGACTCTCAATTCCAAGGGCAATGTCAGGTAAGGAAGTGGGCAACTATGGCATATAGTAAGTGCTATCATGGGGAAAGTAGCTGGGGCTCCTTCACTAGAATTAAGAGATTTAAAGAAATTTCTAGAAGACATTCTGTCTAAGCTGAGACCAAAAGGATGAATGGAAATGAGGCAAAGAAAAGACTAAGAAGAGAACATGACTATGAAGCTAGAATGGCATGAAAGGTGGCCCAGCATGGTCATAAAGCATGGAGTGTTCACAGGAATATAAATATTACAATAAGAATAGAGTGCAGTTAATGAGGGAGACATAGAGCAAAAAGATCACTCTATCATAGTTGTATGAGGATTCTGCAGGAAAACAGAACCAATAGAAGAGATGTGTATGTGTGTATTTATATAAAGAGAGACAGACAAAGGGACAGGTTTATTATAAGGAATTGGCTTATAAGATTATGAAGGCTGAAAGGTCCCACAATCCGTTGTCTGCAAGCCTAAAAGCCAAGAAAGCCAGTAATGTAGTTCTAGTCCAAGTCCGAAGGCCTGAGAACCAGGAGAACCAATGATGTATGTAGCTCTAACCCAAAGGTAATTAAGTGGGAGGAAGTCTCACTAACTCAGAGGTGGTGAGGGGTGGTCAGCCTGTTTTTAACTTCTACTCAGTCTACTAATTTAGTATTAACCTCATCCAAAAACACCCTCACAGAATCACCAGGATAATGTCTAACCAAATACCTGGGCACCCCCATGGCCAAGTCAAATTGACACATAAATGTAACCATCACAGTGGTAAATGTTAAAAAAAAAAGAAAGAAAGAACCCAGGGAGTGCATGAGAAAAGCTGATGTAGTAAACTAGGCAAGATATTATAGTGACCTGAACAGCACAGATATTTCACTACCCAGTTTTTTAACATTTTTGAAGGATTTATTTCATTTAAAAGCTAGTACCATATGCCTGTGATAACCTATGTATTAATCATTTCATCAATCCCCTTCAAATCAGAAACTATTTAATGTTATTCCAAACTTTGAGTGCTGTTAACAGTTAATACTGGTAAAAGGTGCAATGAAAAATACACTTCCAGGCGCTTTTGATGGAATTTCTGGATAGGAATCTGGCAGTATTAAGAGCATTAAACATGTTCTTACCCTTTGGTTTAGCAACTCTCCTTCTAAGTTTCTATTCTAAGGACTGTTCATTACAGTGAAAAAATGAAAGCAACTTAATCTCTAACATGGAGAAAAGCACTAATTAGTATCCACCAAGTAAAAATCTTGTTTTCAATGTCAGTTTGGTGAAATAGACAATGCGTTAAAAAGTATGTTAACAAATTAAAATACAAAACTCTCTATATAATACAATCCTAAATGCTCATCCATTCCTTTCCAGGCTTATCTACATTGAACAAGACAGAGAGCTCAGCGATGTACAAATGAGGAAAATAACCTTAATTTATAAAATATACATGTATACATAATTGCATGCACTTAGAAATTTTTCGTTATTCCTTTTTTTAGTGAAATTAGTCAGACCATCAGCTAAATAGCCATTCAAAAGTGTGTTTTAAAAGGCAATGAATAAAAGAATGGTTGAGTGAATGGCTGCTCCTAATTGCAAATGACCAGATGTCTGCATAGTAACTGGAAACACTCTATTTGGCTCACAATAGAGTAACAGGCTTCTGAAGACTATCTTCCCAGTGATACTATGCATATCCTGACTGTTTTGAAAGGACTTTCAGACCTTGTGTTTGGACAGGCAGAAGAGTTTACCAGAATTTTTTGTTCACAGAGTCATATAATACAATTCAGTTAGTTTTCAAATTTCTATAAAACTGTGAAGGGCCTCAAAAGGTCTTGCAGCCTTGTCTCTGTCAACGGAGATTAACAACTGAGCATGTATATGTGTGTGAAGGGACAAGTACAGAACCGCCTTTCATGCACATTTCCAGTACTTAAGAACTTCCTTTGTCAATTCTTACTTCAAGTTCAGCCCATTCCTTCTTGTCTGGCCTTAATAAAGTATGGAACAGCTGGGTTCCATGCTTCTTGTATAACCCTTCAAAACAGTATCAGAGAGTTACTTGTTCTTTTTGTCCTCAACTCTTCCCACCCTCCTTCCCCCCCATACCCTGCCCCGTGCTCCATAGAGTTTTCACATCCTCATCTGCCTGAGGCCATGCTCTCCCTACCAAAGAGGTATATGTCTTTTACCTCCATTCTTTGCCTCCTCCCGATGCCTTTCCCAATCATATGGCTGTTATAGAATTCACTGCTGGGTCAAGCATTATTCTAAAGTCAGTCCTTGGAGGTTGACTACAGAATGGGAATAAGTAGATCCACCAATGCTATTTGTTTCCTAGGTTACTCTCCTAACTGGAAGGGATAAAAAGCCTTTAGTGTATTTGATGTTTTGCCTAATACATTGCTTATAAAGAGTCTGCACGAGAAGGTGTCTTGAGGTTATGTTCATTTACTTTTATTAAATCACTGCTTTGTTACCCAAAACAAGGCTTGTTTATAAACTAAAAGATTTACAACTTACAGAACTTCCCACTTTCCTCTCAGAAGTGGATCACTCATTAGAAGGATCTAGTTCATTGACTATCTTCATCCAATCAAAAAAAATTTTTTAGTGGGGCACCTGAGTGGCTCAGTCGGTTAAGCATCTGACACTTGATTTGGGCTGAGGTCATGATCTGAAAGTTCTTGGGCTCGAGCCCTGCACTGGGCTCTGTGCTGACAGTGCAGAACCTGCTTGGGATCCTCTCTCCCTTCCCCTATACCCGGCCCCCTCTTGCATGCACACAAACTCGCTGTTGCTCTCTCTCTCGCTTTCTCTCTCTCTCTCTCTCTCTCTCTCTCTCTTTCTCAAAATAAATAAACATTAACAAAAACATTTGTTGAGGGGGCATATCTTACTCAGAGGAGAAATGATTTAATGGCAGATTTTTATGTTATTAATATTTTAAAGTATGTTTAACGTGTATGGCTTACCCAGTTACAGATAAAATGAAGGAAAACTTTCAGGAATCAGGAAGATGAAGACCCCATGCTATGGTTATAGAATATCTTACTAGAACACCTAAATAGTCTTAGAGATACAAATAAGAAGCTATCCCTATGAACTACCCCATAGTTCTGAGTTCTGTTGTTGAAATACTTACGCATAAAAATAGGGAACATATGTCTTCCTTCTTTGGTATTCTCTGTTTTTTTTTAAACTCTGTCATTGTTGATGGCTAGAATAAAGTGCTATTCAAAAGGCAACTGATAAGAAGAGCTTCATATTTCTCCCTCTGTCTCTCTCCCCACCCCTTCACCAGTCACCACTCACACACACTCACACACTTCCAAGATGAAATTACTGTGGGGTTGCTCTTTGCACCAAACCAAAGCCAGTTAAAAAGCTTAACCGTCATCACCAGCACAGCTTATCTTCAAACCTACAGCAATGAATTAAAACTTTAAATGCTTTGTATTATTAATTGAAAATGATTAAAATAAAAAACGCTTGGCAGTATAAATCCAATCCATGTGATTCATTTGTTAATTAAATGTGTGTTTATAATCAATCGCCAAGAAGTCTTCCAGATAAATAAACATTAGCCTAGGTGGTCTTTTACATCAATCATAAAAACTACAAAAAGAAATAGTTATCTACAAACAATCAGGTAGGCCTCTGCTTTCCAAATGGATCTAAATACTGAATTCATTTTTTTATATTAGATAGAAAAACTGTACTTTATCAGTGTTATAGAATAGTAATTATAGCCCAGACACCAAGGACATTTGATTGTAACTAATTGTGTGACTGAGCTGTGTATATAAAATTTTCATGCATATTTCTTCTACGATTGTCAATATAGTGTCATCTTGGAAGCACGAAATTGTGTAAAATAAAATATTTCACTGTGAGAGAACACCAAAAGTATTTTGTGAGAATTGGAAAGCTAAGAGAGCTAGCAGACATTCTAGAGCTACCAGGGGGCTAAATCTATAGATGGACTACTGGAAAAAAGTAAGAGTCAATGGTTTTTTTCCATGAAATGTGACTACCCAAAGGCTTTTAGACCACCGCACTCATAAGGGGTGATCAATACTGACTTGTTACTCACCAAAAGCCAGATGATCACTCCAATAGTATATTTGACTGTACAGGGCTGACTAAAAAGGGATGAGGTGCTTATATTTTTTTAATTGAAATTATAAAATGGTCTTTAAAATCTGGCTTAAATAGACATTTCTGTGGTATGCTTTGGATAAAGATTTTCTTTTTTCAGCTTGTCTTTTTTTTTTCCTTTTGACAGCTACAGTCCCCAAAGGAACAAATGAGAATAGCATTTCATAGATGAGAAATCATATCCCCTTCATCAAACATCTCACCTCTTGACATTACTTACAATTGGATAAACATGGGGGAGAGTCCTATTGAACTGATTCCAACTTTGGCTGGACAATTAAATTCACCAGCTACATTTTGGAAGCAATGTGATTCTGCTATCAGTAGAGTCTTTAAAATGCTGAGCATGGTTGAGAAATACTCTTATCAAATGGGACATTACAGTTCAATAAATATTTATTGAAGCCCATGCTCTTCACAGGTAATATTTCCTTTCTTTGAACAAATGGTTTTAAGGTAAAAGAAGGTGATACAACATCTTAATCAACTTAATTGCATTAAAATTTTCCCAGTTCTTTCACTTTTACTCATTCCAAATGAGACACACACCTTATTTAATTTTGCACCTATTATCAGTTTGTTGAGTCTCAAGCAAAATATCTGCCCGGGTCATCACTCTGCCTATGTCTGTGACTGCAAAACAAATTTCATTATTACTTAAAATTAAAAGGTTTAATGCTGCTGCAAACATATTTACAGTTTTACCATTTAATTTATTGTATATTGTAATGGTTAAAAAATCAAACACCATGTTGTGGTTTTGCTTTAGAAGATTAAACAAATATCTAACCCTATGGAAGGAAGAGGAAAAAAATATATGGCTGTGTTCGTAGCACATTCCAACCAAAATGCTGTAGCCACAGTTCTCACTACATTTCTCACTCAAGGAAGTTCCCCCCAGGAAAATAAGCACGTCTGGATTGTTGAAAACATAAAGAAAACTCCCTACGACAGCAGGGGAGGGGAAGCATGAGAAGCGCAGCGTTACCTCTCTGCTCAGGTGGTATGGGACCAGCAGATGCACAGCTCTACTCCTGCTAACCCAGAAGCCACCATGTGTCAGGGTCCCTTTTGTCAGGGCTACGGTGACAGCTACAGCAAAAGGGTGGAGTGTTGCTGAAGTTATTTCAACAATTTAAATATAAAACTTTGATTAAGAGACAGTATTACAAGGGGCATCTCAGTGGCTCAGTGGGTTAAGCATCCAACTTCGGCTCAGGTGATGATCTCCGGTTTGTGGGTTCGAACCCTTCATTGGACTGTGCTGACAGCTCAGAGCCTGGAGGCTGCTTCGGATTCTGTGACTCCTTCTCTCTCTGCCTCTCCCCCACTCACACTCTGTCTCTCTCTTAAAAATAAATAAACATTTAAAAATGTTTTTAAAAAAGGAGACAGTATTATAGGCAAATGAATTCTTCACTGACTCACAAATTCTCTTGTTTTCCACTTCATCTGATTTAGGAAGTACTCAAATCAGATTCATAAATCATATCCATAACATGACACCTTATTAGGTGGGGTTTGGGTGAGGAAAAATTGCTATAAGTAGATTACAATGACTGGCATGAGGAAAGAAAAACCCCTCCTCGTAGTTTTTACAGGACTTCCCTTGACATCAACAAACAAAACAAAATCCATGCTTCATATGCAAAATGTAGGGCACAGAGAATCTTGTGCAATGGACAGAGCTGGAACCTGTTCGGCCTACTTCTTACACTTTGGCAAGCCATTACAATGCCATCAATAAAATTTCCTTTTCTAAAGTTTATACTCCAAAAATGGAATTTGAAATGCAGATGTGTCTTTTAAATGAAAACATTAATAGGAAATGTGATAGTTTACCATATTCCTTAACAGTTCTCCTAGCATTTCCTAGGTCTAGCCATCACCCTTACCAAAGCCCTCTGCCATATTCATAACCCTTGGCAAAAGGTCAACTATACTCAGTTGTGCAATGCCTTTAGTGATTACTCACTGTGAATTGAGTGAACTTCTTCAAAATATATGAAAATAATTATTTGTCCCAAATGTACATACCAAATATCCATGTAAAATATATGAGTGTCTTGCCAATCACTTCTTCACCATTGTCACCTGAATGTCCAAGCCCACTCAAAGACAACATTGTGATGAAAATTATGGATGAATCATCTCTAGATCACTCACAAAATAAAACCAACCCCCTGTCGTGAAGATGTCTGGTCCGAGATAATTACTGAATAGCCTATTCCTTTTTTAATCACAAACTTGATCCAAAGCCTACAGGACACTAGTACTTGAGGAGTTAATTACTATAAATGCAAGGGTACACCCTGGGACTTCTTCTACAGGGTTGGTTCTATGCTGAAAGAAGCCAAAATTGCACACACACATTATTCAAGAAAATACCTCTCTTCTATTCAATTTGAAACATACCTATTTTGAAATTGCCTAGGACTGACTAATTACATATTTGGGCTTCTCAAATATGCAGGACAAAATGATTATTTATGTTCAAAAGAAATTCATTTAGTAAGTTCATAGGAACTGTATATCTAAACATTGTGTTTAGTTAAATGATTCCAGGGCGACAAAAAACAATAATATTTTATAGTCCACTTTTTTCTAACTTGATTACTTTTCATTCTAGTACTATGGAATTAAAGTAGAGAAGACAGACTAAAGTAAAAATGAAAAATCATATTGATACATAGAATCTCAATCGTATGAAAACTAATTTAAAAAATTTATTTCCAGCTAAAACGAATAATAGAGATTGCTGGACAGTAGTCATTAATGATAGCTGGGAAATGAGTGGATTTCAACATAAATGGACACATTATGCTTACAGGCCATAAGTCCTTTAGTAGCTGATAAAGTTCAAGAAAGCACTGTTGAGTGTTACAAAAAGGCAATCTGAACCCAAGATCTGAAGCAGGGGATTGGGAAAATGGTGTTGCTTCTTTTCTCTTAGAAAAAGTAAGGAAGAGAAGGGAAGGAGGGTGGAGTGAAGAAAGAAAGAAAAAGAGAAGGGAAATTATAGCTGTTTTCTGTCACTGTATACTTTACCCAAGCTAAAAATGCTGTGTGGGCAATGTAGTTTTAAAAGAAAATCTATGCTCACAGAGGTGCATAGGTGTTTCCCTATTCCCTCGTCACACTTAGCCTAGAGAAGGGCCCACTTCATTCAATGCAAAGCGTTGCCTTCACCCCAACCTTGGACCCCAAGATCAAAATTTGACTTTTCTTTTAATATATTACAGAACACAGCAGCTACTGAATCTGCATGTGACAGTATCCTTAGTTCAACCCTCCATTATAATCTGCTAAATAAAAAAGTTGCTCACTTCTTGCTGAAAAATTCCCAGGAGAGGACATTCTCCGAACATTAGTGCTGATCATTGATCTCAGCAGAACCCAATTGTTTCCAACCATCAGAAAAGCAGGTCCAAGAGACAAGTGTTGAGTCTGTTGTTGGGAACTCAAAACTTATTTAGCAAAAAAAAGTAACACTTTCATGACAGCTTGGCCCACAGTCCCTCCATCATAACCTACTTCACCTATAATATAATTCAGTGTATAACATCTTTGAATTTTAAGAGAGTAAAAAATGATAATATAAGTGAAATTACAGGAAGTATGAGAAGGAATAGAAAAGGAGCTTCATTCCAACTTTGATGAAAGGCTCATGTTGGGCAAAAATGTGAAATAAGCAAAACTCCCTTGCTTACATCTCCTTTTGGTGCTTCTTTTCTATATAATTTCTCTAACCCAGATCCTCCGTTGCTTAGAGTCATGCTCAACTTTCACGAGGCACCTCACCCTAACAGCTTCCAAAAGCCAGTCCTCTGTCTCCGAGTGGCCTCAGATCCAAACCTACCTACTGCCGATCCCTCTTCGGGTAAAATTCGCACATGGTTTAATACAACACCCCTTAATCGGGTCTTAGGAAGAAAGCAATGTACCTGACTGATCATTTCCATTATGTGTGAAAAATCGTTGTCTTCTTAAATATTCCTTGAATCCTTGAATAATTTTCCATGGTTCTCTTTAGTCATTTGCTTTGTGTTTGAACCTTTTCTAGAAATCTATCTTGATTTACCTACAGTACTTTTTGAGTGTATCTCTAGGTGTAATTTTTAACTTTTTTAAGTTTATTTACTTATTTGGAGAAAGAGAAAAAGCACAAGAGAACAGGAGAGACAGAATCCCAAGCAGTCTCCACACTGCCAGCAGGGAGCCCAATGCAGGGCTCAAAACCATGAACCATGAGATCATGACTTGAGCTGAGGTCAAGAATTGGATGCTTGATGGACTGAGCCACCCAGGTGCCCCTATGTATAGCTTTTTAGTAGTTGTTCTAGGTATTACACTTTTTCACATACATAATTTTCACAACTTTTCATGTTGATATTTCAACAGTACAAATGACAAAGAGAAATCTTAACTCCCCTTAAGTCCCTCTTCCCTCTGCCATTCATAATGGAATTATCTTAAATATCTCCTCTGTGTAGATACAATGAGAGCTACATCAGATATTGAAAATCACCAAAAATAATATAAAAAACTCAAGAAGGAATATCAATTGTAGGGACCATATTTTTGCTCTTCCCATTGTCCATTTTCATTGTTCCAAAGTAACTTCTTGAATTATTTCCCTTCTGTTTGGTAAATTTCTTAAAGTCATAATTTTAGGGTAGTTCTGCTGGCAACAAATTCTCTTAGTTTTTATTCATCTGAAAATGGCTTTAATTTACCTTCATCCCTGGAGGATATTTTCTATAGATACAGAAATCTGAGTTGACAATTGTTTTCTTTCAGCACTTGAAAATGTTGTGGCACTTTCTCTGGTTTCCATGGTTTTTGATAAGAATTTCTCTGTCATTTGAATTATCTTCCCCTATAGGTAAAGTACCATTTCTCTCTCACTACTTTTAAAGTTTTTCCGTGGTGTTTAGCTTTTAAGACTTTGATCATGATGTGTCTTGACCAAGATGTCTCTGGGTTATACTGTTTAGGGTTTGTTCAGCTTCTTGAATCTCTGGTTTATATCTTTTGCCAAACTTGGGGAACTTTCTAGCCACTATTTCTTCTAATACTCTCCCAACTCTACATTCTGTAACTCTCTTTCTGGGACACCGACAAGATAAATGTTAGATCTTTTGTTACAGTCTCAAACGTAGCTGAGGCCCTGTTCATTTTTTTCCTGTTTATTTTCTCTCTGATGTGCGGGTTGGGTAACTTCTATTGTCTTTATCTTAAAGTGTGTTGATTCTTTCTTCTGTTCTCTTCATACATACATCTTTTGAGTCCATTCAGTAAAATTTTTGTATGTTTTTTTGTTTGGTTTGGTTCGGGGTTACTTTATTTTTCAGATTTTAAAATTTCAATTTGTCTCTATATCTTTTATTTCTATATTGAGACTTTCTTTTTTTTTTCCATTTGTATCAAGCCCTATTTATAATTGCTCCTTGAAGCATTATTATTTATGACAGCCATTTTAAAACTCCTCACCAGATAATTCAACATCCTTGTCATCTCAGCATTGGCGTCTGTTGATTATTCTTTCTCATTCAAGTTGAGGTTTTCCTGGATCTTGGTATGATGAATAATAACCTTATCACAGCTGAGTGCTGGTAAACTCCTAAATTCCCACGGGGCAGGGAGGAAGAGAGGCGCTCCTTATGGCTGAGTGGGAATGCATGTCCAGGCCCCAGTATCAGCCTTCTCTGATACTGCCCCACCCTGAGTCTGGGAGGTTCATCCATGTTTTACTTCTTTCCACATTTTTCCTAATTTTTCCCTTAGAAACCACAGACTTTTCTTAAGATCTCAGATTTTCCACAAAGGATTATAGAATCAGATTGGCAATAATCAACCTAAATCCTTGGTTTTTCCCTGTGCACTAGGAATATTTTTAAGATGAGCAACTTCAGGGTGC
This sequence comes from Cryptoprocta ferox, assembly GCA_028646485.1. Taxonomy (NCBI): domain Eukaryota; kingdom Metazoa; phylum Chordata; class Mammalia; order Carnivora; family Eupleridae; genus Cryptoprocta; species Cryptoprocta ferox. The sequence continues at coordinate 35,454,546 of CM053578.1, forward strand.
CTGGGTGCCTCAGTACAACTTTGGCTCAGGTCATGATCTCATGGTCCTTGAGTTTGAGCCCCATATGGGGCTCTGTGCTGAAAACTCAGAACCTGGAGCTGCTTTGAATTGTGTCTCCCTTTCCCTCTGTCCCTCCCCTGCTCATTCTCTCTCTCTCTCTCTCTCTCTCTCTCTCTCTCTCTCTCTCTCAAAAATATATAAACATTAAAAAAAAATTTTTTTTAAGGTAAGCAACATACCAGGGCACCTGGGTGGCTCAGTTGATTGGGCGTCTGACTTCAGCTTAGGTCATGATCTCACAGTCCATGGGTTTGAGCCCTGCGTCAGGCTCTGTGCTGACAGCTCAGAGCCTGGAGCCTGCTTCGGATTCTGTGTCTCCCTCTGTCTCTGCCCCTCCCCCGCTCACTCTATGTCTCTCTTTCTCAGAATAAAATAAAGACATAAAAAAATTGAAAAAAATTAAAAAATATAAGCAACTTACCATGAATCCAAAGCATCCATAGAACAAATTAAGGTAGTAAATCTCCTAGCTTTTTTCCCCCCAAATTCCATTTAGAAGACATATTGGCAGAAAACATATTGTTTAGCTTAAAAGTAACAAAAGCAAATCTTTAAAAGATCGTGAAAAAGAGGGAGAAAGGAGCACAAAAAGAAAGGAAATATCTTCTATTATTCATGTATTCTTATCTGTAATTTGAGTTTCTGGGTGTGTTGGGCTTGTGTTTATTTGAGTCTTAGACTTTATTTTCTCCACCTATAATTTCTCCAATGACCTGAATTTATTAAGACTCCAAAGATTAAGGAAATTAATTCAGAGTAAAAAATAAACTTGCTTACCCAGTAGGTGTTCAGTGTCTCACAAACCTAAACAAATGGCCAAGATGCTTTCTTTAACTCATGATTTTTTTCCTAAAATAGGGAGCAAGTAATTTAATTAATCAATTAAAAGCATCTACTGTAGAAAAATTGCAGTATGAACTTGAGTCTGTAAAATCTGCACAATTAGTTCATTTCACATTATTGGAAGGGAAGGGAAGGGAAATGAAATAATGACCCTTCCAACCCTTTTCTGCAAATACTTCTCATAAACAGAATTCCAAACTTGAGAAGACCAAGCAAAAGAGAATCATCTCTGACCTTTACTTTTACTTTGCTTTCAAAACTAGTCCTTATTTTTAAGCTCAAATTTAAAATAAAATGAAATAAAATTGAGTCAAGGACAAAGTAGAGGCAGTATTTGCAAAATCTAAGGATGCACAGCTGTACGTTACACCACTCACTTGGTAACCCTTTCTTGAAACATGTAAAAGAACCAATCACACAATTATCAGCATGTTTTTTAAAGCACATCTGCCATGACAAATTAAATGCCTTCTCTATAAATGTGTATCATCTAGACCAACAGCATGTGAAGTATGCTATGTGATACTAGACCATTCAGACAGCCAAATACTTCTTCTACATCACCCTTGGGTGTGCATTCACTTAATCTGTGTAGGACAGGGAAATAATATGATTCTAGTGGAAAAAAATATATACAGCATTGCCAAGAAAGAGAGAAACACCATGTATTACCAAATCTGGAAGATATGTAGTCTTCATGGTTTCACATGTTAAACTAAAAAGAAGAATTTTTTTCCAAAATAAAAACGAAAACTTCAAAACTTCTAGTTAATTGACCTATTGATGTTTAAAGTATAACTCTGGAAAATAATTTAGTCCAAACTTTTGTTTTTACAGATGAGGAGTCAGAGATTACCTTTCACAGCAAATCACATGTTTTAACATCAATAAAAAATATATATATGTATGTATGTATGTGTGTGTGCATATATATACATATGCTTTCTCTGTACCCCTAAGGAATAGAGACAAGGACAGAATCTTTGATATAGTAAAACCATGATACATCTCAGGGAGGTCCTGAGTTGCCTTCTGGATTCTGACAAGTCTCAGGACTTAATGGCCTGAAAGACAGTTTCTTCCACATCTTTAAGAAAAAGAGTAAAGACTATGTAGGAAAGGGCTCTGACTAAGGTGCTTGTGGAATCTTGGGCAAGCCACCAAGCAACCCAAGCCTCAATTCCTTCATCTTATCTTAGAAAAACAATACATACTTTAGAGAAGTGTCGTGAAGATAAAATTACAATAATAACTTACACAGCCATTTTGTATGAGGTCCACATTGCAGGTATCACTGTTCTTGGTATGACCACTACGGAGAGTAATTCAGCATACTCAGCAATTCCACTTCTAGAAATTTATCCCACCAACACACACATATATTTAAAATGACTGCAGTGTTGTTTGTAATAGCCCAAGATTATAAATAAATCAAGTACTTATCATAATAAATTTAATGATATCAGACAATGAAAATTTTGGAGCAATTTTTAACCTTTACAAGATATACAGATGTTTTACAGGATATTTAGATGAATAGATGATAGATAGACAGATTTTTTTAAGTTTCTTTTATGTATTTTGAGACAGAGAGAGAGAGAGAGATTGAGAGAGAGAGAGAGAGAATGAGTGGGAAGGGCCTAAGAGAGAGGGAGAAAGAGAATCCCAAGCAGGCTCTACGCTGTTAGCACAGAGCCCCATGCGGGGCTTGAGCTCACAAACCATGAGATCATGACCTGAGCCAAAATCAAGAGTTGGACATTTGATGGACTGAGCCACCCAAGTGCCCCCAGATAGGCAGATATTTATGCTTGTGTACATACAGAAGGTTTATGGAAGAAAAAGAATTGAAACAACCCTCTGAGGAAGGGATGGAGTAGCTGGAGACAGAACTAAAAGGAAAACTTACTTCCTACTCTACACTTTCTTATACTTTTCAAACTTTGTTATGCCTGTATTCATAGAAAAATGAATAAAATATAAAAATTAATTATGGAGGACGCTGATAAACAGTGTAAGATCTATTTTTTTCATGTGTTTGCTTTTGTGAGTTTTTTTTAGATTTTCTAACATAAAAAGGATAAGAGTGGTCAATTAAGGGCACATTTTCCAATAATAATCAAAGACATTAAAATCAGAAACAACGATACTAAGCAGTTTGCACAAAAATTGCCAAATTGATTCACTGAATATAATTATAGAGGAAGTTTGTAGCTAACACATAGCTAAACACTTTGTAATGCTTGATAACAGCAGTTATTCTTAGTAAGGTTGGGAAAGACAGTGTATTAAATTGTGGTTAGTTGGGACAGGTTGGAAGGAGGCTTGTTCCAAATATACACATACATAAATGTGCCCACCTGCCTGTACACATATGACATATGCACACATACTCATGTGCACATGAGATTCTGAATTTCAGCCTATTCAGACATTGGGAATCATTGACTTCAAAGCTGTATGTGCCAAATTTAATTGGCATTTGGAAGCTAAATACAAATATTCATTAAATCATTCTATAGTTTAGTTATATAAAATAAAAGCCACATCCAGTGATTTTTTAATATGGCATTTCATTGATAATTTTTTATTCCACAAAACATTTATGATCACTGTATTTTTCTGATTCTGTTCTTGGCACTGATAGGTGGCCAAAGTCATCAC
>CM053578.1:35458212-35594821 GCA_028646485.1 Cryptoprocta ferox
CCCCCAGCCAACTGAAATCACTTATACCTCCAAAGAATAAGTATAATCTCTCTCTGGAGTAGATGGCCTTTTGTTTAGCAAAACACCTTGACAGACCACTTGGGTTTCAATGCTGAGGCCCTCAGGGCCTAGTTTGGAAAAGGACAGAGATAGATCTATCTGAGTTGCTCTACATAAAAATACGAAAGGAGTAGGGGCAGTGGTTTCAAGCAGCCTCAAGTGGGAGGAGATTCTTGGCAGAAATACAGGGGGACTACCAATTTGGAAGCCAGAGACAGAGGAGAGAGACCTGTGTACCACGTAATGAGTAGGAAACACTTTCCAGCCAAATTTTCAGTTAAGTCTGGCACAAACATGTGTGAAAAATTGATACTTAAGAAAGAGCCAGATAATCGGAAGCCCACAGAAGGGGTGAGGGGAACCTGTAGAAGGCAACAGAGTTAGTCATCTGGGTGTGAACAAGAGATAGCCACCTTTCTCCTCAACGATACTAGAGAAAGTTAAACTCTGGTGGATGTGGAGGGGTTTGCACTGAGCATGAAAAGGGCTAACATCTGGATAAAATATATGCTATAATTACCAATAATATTTCACTGCAGTCACCTAAAAAAAAATGACAAACTGCCCCTTCCATTCTTCATCTATTTGATCATCAGTGAAAATGAATATGAAAAGTTTTCATGCATATTTGAATGCTCTAGATGCACTAAAGCAAAATCAGAGTCTTTGAAGACCCCATCTGGGTAGTAGTTTGATTCTGGAATTTTATTTTGCATGAATATGTAGATCACAAATGGGTTTCTTTAATTACCACCTGTATCACTTTTTTAATGGTTACACAAAAATCATATTTAAAATTACACCGCGCTGTTACTTCTATCTAGGTAAATAAACCTGGTCTCTAAATCTAACAGGCTTACCTAATATTTGAAATTAATTTTTAAAAATACACAACTATACATCTCATATTCTCATGAAACATTTCATCAAAAGGAAAGACAAAACCAAGGGCGTATCAGTCTAGTGGCAGTGACAGATACTAGATATTAGAAGAGCATATAGAAAATCTTTTTCATTGCAAACACTCTGAATGACATCCAAATCAAGATAAATATCAGATGGATCTGAATATTTTTAAAAGGTCTGAAATCCATTAAGTGAACAGAACTGTTTTCTTGCCGTGGATAAAAAGAGAGAGAAAATATAGAACAATGAGGATAAAGAATAATCTAATAAGATCAGTTAGAAATGCTTGGGCTCAGTATTTTATTACAATCGAAATTAATTCCTCTGCCTACTTAATAGAATTATTAATTAGGAAATCTCTCCAACAACAAGCTATAGATAAACAATTCTCAATTACTCACATTCATAAAGAGTGGCTCAAGAGAGGGATATAATGTAGAGGTTGTTTACATTTGACTCATATTAATTTCTAATTAAGATTTCATTTGGCCAAACTTACCCTGCTTATGTTCCTTATCTAAGGAGCAAGGAATGGCCAGGAGTGTATTTTGTTTAAGTGGGCAAATCAAAGGACTTGCAATGTTCAAGAAGGTTTGGAGAGAAAGAAAAGCCACACACCTGAAATTAGTACACTATTTTAAATGTGGCATTTTAAAAATGCCTACATCATAAGTGTACAGCTTCATGATTGTTCATAAAGTAAATACAACTATTTAACTTAAACTCAGGTTAACAATCAGAATATTTTTATCACCCCATTCATTACCCTCCCCCTTCCCTATTTCTAAAAGTGACCACCATTCTGACTTCAAACATTTTATGTTAGTTTTGGCTAATTATGTTATGCTTTTGAACTTCATACAAATGGAACCACACACAGTGTCTATTTTTTTTTATATCTGGCTTCTTTCACATTATTATATTTTGAGACTCACCCACATTATTTCATGTAGTTATAGTGTGTTCGTTCTTATTGTACAACATTTATATCACAATTTATTTATCCATTCTATTGTTGATGGGCACATGGATAGCTTTATCACTGTGCCATTATAATGGTGTGCTGTGAATATTCTAGTCTATGTCTTGATAAACTGATGTACATATATCCTTTGGGCATATGCCTAGGACTATAATCATTTGAGTCACACATTCAGCTTTAGTAAATACTGAAACAGGGTTTCCAAAATAGCCAGTCCACTTTACATCCTCCCTCTCGGTGTATGATTGTTCTGAATATACCACATCCTTGTTAATACTTGTCTAGTGTGTTTTTTCATTTTTGGTTCATTTATTTTTAAATTTGGCCATTATTCTGAGTACGAAGTTACACATCATTGTGCTTTTAGTATCTATCTCCCTGAAAGGTAATGAGATAAAGCTAGTCTTTTGGATATCATCATTTGTGAAGTACCTATCCAAGTCATTTTAGTCATTATTCTATTGTATTCATCTTTTACTTATTGATTTGTAGACATTCAGTATATATTTTATTCAGATCTTTTATTGGATGTATTCATTGTAGCACCTATTTCCATTTTATGGCTTTATTTTCTCACTGTCTTCAAGATTTGAGGTTTTTTTAGATTTATATTTTAATGTTACGTGGATAAACAAGAGTTTATTTTTCCAAGAAAAGAGAACTAGACGACAATGAGTAAATATGGCATTGGCACATTGAGAAGACTAAAATACCAAGCTTGGTTGATCTGTTAAAAACTGCAATACACCATTTAACCTTACGGTTTCTCAGTTTTCTCATCTATATGGTAAAAACAAGTGTTTTAGATGAAATCTCTTATACAGTTAAGCTTTAGAATAGCAAAAGAGAGGGAAGTAGGAGAGAGTAATAAATGTTAATTTGTGATGCCAGGTAGTTTTACTTGAAAAAATAGATTAGCACTGGTCTCTTAAACAGATGCACCTTGATATATCTTTCTTCAGAGCTATCCTTTGTAAACTACTGCAGTCGTAGAAATTGTGTTAAAATCTATTGGGGGAAACCATTACCCTCAACTTAGGATGGGTATATAAAATAAAGAAGAAAGAGTTCTGTGATAATCTGAGCAAGTCACCCAACCTTCACATTCTTTCACAAACAAATCATGTCTGGTGAATGTTTAATTAATCACACTGTCAGCAACATCAACTTCAAAAGCAAAATATGCAAAGAAAATACAGCACCATAGGTTTTGTATAATTCAGTAGAAAGATACGGTGTGATATAGAAAAAAGAAGGGTGATTTTGACATCAGGCAGACTTTAAGTTTATTTAAATCTCAAAAATTCACTTAATAGCTAGAAAATCTGGGGAAGATTATTTAACTTCCCTAAACTCATTTTTTTATCCTAAAAGAGCTACTATCTTACCTCTGAGATTTATGAGAATTCAAAACAATTGACTGATAATTACTGATATGTAGTAGGTACCCAATAAATGGTAACAATTATATTTATCTAGTATTTTTCAAAGGAAAGTGAGAGCATTTGGTTTCCTGTGATTGTGATCACATGAAAAGTTTTTAAATGATCAATAAAATGGATGTGGTTATGCATTAGCTCTTTTAGTATTTGGGAACATTTCCTTTAAGGGTAAATTTAAAGCTCGTTCACTAGTTTCCAAGCATCTTAGTGTCCTTAAGCTGTGAACATTTATTACATAAGTAGAAAACAATTGATTGATTTGGCTAGAAAATACAGGCACAAACTAGAAAACGCTCATTCTGATCACTCTAAAGAGATCTCATTTAATTAGATTAATAGATGTGATATTTTCCTTGACTACTATCATGTGAAGTAATCTTGAACTTAATTATCTAGATCCAGAGATCTAGTTCCGGAGCCCACTTATCAAATTACATGCATCCCAAGCTTCATACCAAAACCTGAGTTTCACTTTTGAACAAAGTTTCAACATTGTTGGTAACAGGTAGTTGTTCAACTCAACCAATCTGTCTTCCCTTTGAAATATTCTTTCACAAATGTATATCAGTAAATTTATCTTATTTCCATTCCATCAAACATTCCTCAAAGGTAAGACATGTCTGCCTCAAGGCTGTTGTAAACCATATTACTGTTCACAATTACTTGAGTTTTATGGGAGGATTATACATCCCTGCCCCATTGAATTGAGATGTGGCCTTGTGGCTTGCTTTGGCAAATAAAATGTGAAGAGAAGTGGCATGTGTCACCTCTGGGATGAATCTTTAAGCACATATCTTCTTTCCCTTACCCTTGAGATTGGCAATATGTATTGGATTGGAACTTCTCTTAGCCTGGGTCCCTGAGTGACTACTGACCTGAGCCCACTGCCATCCTCAGTTGAACATGTAGCATGAATACATGCTTTTAAACAGCTAAGATTGGAAATCGTTTGTTTCTAGAGCATAACTTCCATCCATCCTGACTGATGGAACCCACAAGACAAAAAAAAAAATGCATGACACAAAGTTATGCTCTATAAAATATCAGGTTTTTAAGGGAGATGTTTCAAGACAGGAAAGTCTGGAGTTCAGTAAGGTACAGAAAGAATCATCACTGATAAAGATGTTGTATTCATTTTCCTTAATAATGAGTACCTTCCTAATAACAATTATTCTACCCATTCGTGGTGGGGAAATTTAAAAAGGAAAATTATATATAAAGTGAAAAATTTAGAAAATATCTATGATTGTCACTTTATCTGAGGTGCCTGGGTGGCTCAGTCGGTTGAGCAGTTAAGTGTCCCAACTCTTGACTTCAGCTCCAGTCATGATCTCAGAGTCATGACATCAACTCCTGTGTGGGGCTCTGCTCTGGACATGGAGTCTACTTGGGATTCTCTCTCTCCTTTTCCCTCTGCCCCTCCCCTGCTCTCATACTCTTTCTCTCAAAAACAAATTTTTTAATTAAAAAAAAGAAATTATTTCTAACAAAGTTGACAAAGTGGTTTTTTTTGAAACTTTAGAAATAGCTTTCTTTAGAATAATGGTAGGATAATAATAATGGACAAAACAACTAACATTTACCACACAAGTTAAAAATTAAGGACTGTCCATCACCAAAGCAAATAATTATCTTAACAATGAAAAACAGCCATTTACTCAAAACAGTGTAAAAATATTTCTCTAGGGGCACCTGGGTGGCTCAGTCATTTAAGCATCCAACTCTGGATTTCAACTCAGATCATGATCTCACAGTTCATGAGTTTGAGCCCCATATCAGGCGCTGAGCTGACAACGCAGAGCCTGCATGAGATTCTCTCTCCCCCGCTCTCTTCCCCCTCTCCTGCACTTTCTCTCTCTTTCTCAAAATAAATAAATAAACTGAAAAAATTCAAAAATATTTCTCTAGTGCAATCTAGGCAATATACACACCAAAACAAACTATAGAATTGATATAATTGGCTTTGGAGAATTCTAAATGAAACATAAAACATTCTTCTGAAAGCAAGTTCTTTTTACTTTAAAATTACCATGATCAACAATTCTCCACTGCATACAAATCACTCACCAGAACAATAATAAATCAGGGATTTTTACATTCAAGCAAATAGCTTTGTCAGTGACTACAGTTCAGAGTAGACCATGATTATTCAGAGAAAAAATTCTTATAGTGCATTTTAACCAGATTTGTGCACAATGACACAATGTTTTCCCTCTCTTGTGAAGGATTTATGGCCAAGTTCTGTCACATCCAACTTAAACCAGGGATGCATTCTAGAAAAAAAGAATAGCATAAGGAAAAATTGAGATGGTAAAACACAAAGATGTATGAAATAAAATGAAATCCAGGTTAGCTACGGCTTAGGGTACATGTGGAAATTAGCCAGAGAAAAAGAAAAGCTAGAAAATGTTGTAGCAGAACCTGATGGTCGTCCTATAAGAAGCACCATCCCCAATTTTCCTCAGTAACAGAACCACCACCTGCAAATAAAGACTTCCTTGTGGTTAGGTGTGACCATGTGTCTAAGTTCTGGGCAATGGCTAATTGCTGGAAGTGGTATGCACAACTGTCAGAAGTCTCCTTAAAGGCAGTAAACAAACTCTTTTTGAGGGCAGAGGAGAAACAAAATAAGAACATGGGTCCTTGGCACTTGGACATACCATCTCAGAACTGCAGAAATTTGGATGAGGGAAAAATAAATTTCTAGTTTTTTAAGCTACTGTTATTTGGGGATTTTCTGTCACTTTCAGCTGAGCCTAATCTTAAATAATATAGGTTATTTACTGAACTGTGTCCCTCTAAAAATCATATCTTGAAACCTCACCTCCTAAATGATGAATGGTATTTGGAAAGAGGTCCTACACAGAGATAATTAAAGTTAAATGAAGTCAGAAGAGTGAGATACTAATCAGATAGGGTTGAAGAGGGAGAGACACTAGAGATCACTCTCCCTCTCTCTATGAGCATAAAGAGAAAAGGCCCTATGAAGACACAGCATGAAGGCAGCTGTCTGCAAGCCAAGAAGAGCGGTCTCACCAGACACCAACTATGAAAGCATCATAGTCTTGGGCTTCCTAGCCTCCAGAACTGTGAGAAAACAAATTTCTGTTGTATAAGTCCCCCAGTGAGTGGTATTTTGTCATGGAAGCTAAAGATAAGCCAGAGCTCCAGATAGTACCATGCCACGTCCAAGGCTGTGCATGTCATATTAAGGAATTTATGTTACTCAATAGAGATATTGGCGAGCAGATTTGGAAACGACCAAAGTAGTACATTCAGAAAGTAAATGTGATAACTGAGCAAAGGAAAGACTGAAGTCCGTAAGAATGCCAGGAGATAGTAAGACCTATATTATATGAAATTTCATATAAGAAATGAGAAATGGGGGCGCCTGGGTGGCTCAGTCGGTTAAGCTCAGCCGGTTAAGACTTCGGCTCAGGCATGGTTCATTGGTTCAAGCCCCGCATAGGGATCTGTGCTGACAGCTCAGAACCTGGAGCCTGCTTCAGATCCTGTGTCTCCCTCTCTCTCTGACCCTCCCCTGCTCACACCGTCTCTTTCTGTCTCTCAAAAATAAATAAATAAATAAATAATAAATAAATAAACATTAAAAAATTAAAAAAAAAAGAAATGAGAAATGGAAGGAGATCTGGGATATATTCTTTTTCAAATCCATGACAGACACTCTTGGAAATAAATTCTGAAAAACTAAAAGGGGAAATAGATAATTCAACAATAAGAATTAGAGAACTTAATACCCATTTACAATAATTGATAGAATAAATGAGCAGAAAGCCAACCAGGAAACAGAAGACTTGGACAAGATGGTAAGCCAACAAAACCTAACAGACAATTCTAGAGCATAGCACCCATTTTTTCCCCTCACATGCCAAACTATTTTATACCTTTTTCTCTCAGTATTTATACCATACGGAAATTTTTTCACTACTGTTCTCTGAGAAATACCTGCCTGTAAACAAACTCTGACCAATAAAACTTTATGGCTGTAAATCCAGGAGAAAGGATTTTGATTTTACTTACCTACAAAATTGATGTTCATAATATGGATTTTTCATAGTGTTTGTTTTCAGTATGCCTCTCCAAGATCCTAGGCCCTTCTCATAATATTTGTATCTTGCTTCCTAGTGATAGTTATGAATAAAAAGCAGACTTGCTTTAATATTAGCTAAAATCAGGCGTAATGAGAATGACAACACTATTGAGAATAAAAATAATTTTAAATCTCAGTATATCTGAAAATAGGTTTCCGTGCTGCTCAAGATTTAGCATGCTATTGATATTTCCATTTTGAGCAGAATTGAGACTCAAGGTGCAATAATACTATTTTTCAAAAGATCCACAAAGATACATGTTTCAGAGCTTGTGTTAAATATTCAAAAACAGCAATTTAGATATTAGACACATTTTAATGCTTTCTTTTATTGAGTTAATAAATATTATTATATTTGTTATATTTTTAATTATTCCATCCAAGAAGAAAGTATCTATTGATCATATCCAACCTGTCAAATATTTGTAAATTATGTCTTATTTAATCTTTACTCCATACTATGAGGTGTTATTACAACCATTGTACTAATTTGGAATTCGAGTTCAAAAGAGTTAAGAAAGCATTTTCCCAGGTTGCACAGCTAATAACTGGCCAAGCCAAGATATATGTTAGAATTCACTCCAACACTTTTTAATTTTTGCATATGAGACACTGTATAAGACATGTATAAGGCAAATATACATACCATAATTGTTAGATATAAAAATAAGACATTTCTTGGGACTCCTGGATGGCTCAGTCAGTCGAGTGTCTTACTCTTGATTTCTGCTCAGGTTATGATCCCAGAATCATGGGATTGAGCCCCACCCACACAGAGCGGGGAGCCTGTTTAAGATTCTCTCTTCCTCTTCCTCTGCCCCTCCCTGCTCACATTCTCTCTCTCTCTCTCTCTCTCAAAAAAATAAAAATAAAAACATTTCTATTTCCTTATTTTAGAATGTGAAGTGAAACTAAAAGTGATTATAATTATCCAGATAATTGAGTAGCTTGAAACACACTTATTCGAGTGAAATAAGGTTGCTGCTCCAAATGATGAAAATTATTCACCAAATTTAGCTAGTATTCCTAATTAGTTAATTCTGCTTCAGTTTGCCTACATGAACTGAACCTAATTTATAACACTGCTTTTTTATGTTATATTGTATTATTTATCATTTTTGTAATTACAAATAGTTGGCTTTAGAAGTCAACTTTAGAATAGTTCAACTTCCCTTGGGGTTCTGCTAGTCATGAAGTAATAGCCTGATGCCTTCTTTTTTGAAGATTTAAGCAAAATATCCTAATTAACTATTTTTAAATAAGCTCAAACTTCATGCTCATAGAGTATCCCAAGTGTTTTATGCCTCTCAAAATTACCAGAAACTAAATAAATGCTTTAAACTATGTTTATGTGCACTCCATATCAAACTAATTCATTTTGATACATTTGACATGAAGATAAATGAATTCTGTATTGGCAAGTAAATAATAGGCACCCAAATAATATTAACTAACTCATTTTACTTGCATTTTTGTGAGAAACTAGGTAGGAGATTGAAAGCTTTGTCACATTTTCCATTTTCTGATTTTCAAAATTTCTTAATGTTTATTTTTGAGAGAGAGTGCAAGCTGAGGAGGGGCAGAGAGGAGGGGACAGGAGATCCAAAATGGGCTCCATGATGACAGAAGTGAGCCTGATATGGGTCTCAGAACTTACAAACTGTACATAAGATTATGACCTGAGCCAAAGTTGGATGCTCAACTGACTGAGCTATCCAGGTGCCCCCTAATTTTCAAAAATTTGTTAAAAGAACTGATAATGTTTCAGTTAAAAATTTGGGGGGGAATGCTGGAAGAAAGAAAAAATAATAATATTCCTGTTACCCAATGAAAAACACTAGTGAATTTTGGTCGATTTACCCAAAGTATTTTTTCTTTTACTATTTTGTTCTTACTTTCTAAATTTACTTTAAAAAGTAACATTTATTTTAGGCTATTCAACAAGCATAGAACTACATAATAAAAAGTGAAAGTTCACATCTCACTTCTTTCCATTAACATATACCCCACTCTGCAAAGAAGCACCTTTACACACACACATGCTCGTACACACTCATGCAACTATGAGTTGTGCTTTATAAAAATTTATCTAAAGAGGCTTAGTTGATTAAGCACCCAACTTTGGCTCAGGTATTGATCTCAAGGTTTGTGAGTTCCAGACCCACATCGGGCTCTGGGCTGACAGTGTGGAGCCTGCTTGGGATGCTTGGGATTCTCTCTCTCTCTCTCTCTCTCTCTCTCTCTCTCTCTCAATAAATAAATAAACTTAAAAAAATTATCTAAAAAAGAGTGGAAGCAAGACTACCAGAATGGTAAGATGAGAAATTTGGTAAATCTTTCTCTTCCATAAAAGCGACAACAATCTAAGGGGTGTTTCTTCAAGAAAAACTGGTGAACCTTGGTAAAAATAGCAAGGTTTATGATGAGGTAATGTGTCATTTCTCTCAATACCACCATAGACTTGAAAACTGACAGCCTCACACAGTAGATGTGCAAAACAGAAACCTTTTAAGCCACTGGAGAAGACAGACCAGCATGGAGCTCCTCAAAATATCTCATCCCAAGAACACTGTAATTACTTGTCTCACAGTTCCATGGAAAAGCCCCATTCACAAGGTATTATCATTGCTTAAAGTCAGCTCCTAAGGGGAAAAAAAACTCCCCTTCCCCAGGGTATTTGTTGAAAATAATCAATGACAATGATTTCATATCACAGTTGCCTAAAGCTAAATTATCAGTTGAGGCAACAAAGAGTCTGGCCAAAACTTAAAAGGAAGGTCTAGAGAATAAGCTGTTCATAGGAGGCTTTGAAAAGCTATATTCCTGGGATCTAGAAGGACACACATATGGACAGGGTTATACACATGCCAAAGAAATACCTGAGAGAGCCACTGTGTTAGGATTCTCTAGAGAAACAGAACTGATAGCATGTGTATGTAGATACTTATTTTAAAGAGCTGGCTCTCGCCGTTGTGTGGGCTGACAAATCTAAAATCTATAGGACACACTTGACAAGCTGCATATCTAAGGAAGAATTAATATTGCAGCCTTGACTCCAAAGACAATTTAGAGACAAAATTCCTTCTTTGTTGGGAAATTTCAGTCTTTTTTTTAAGGTCTTCAACTGATTGAATGAATTGAACATTGTGAAGGATAATCTGCTTCACTCAGAGTCTGTTGATTTAAATATTAATCACACCTATGGTTTATCTATACAATGGAATACTACATGGCCATGAGAAAGAATGAATCCTGGCCATTCGTAGCAACGTGGATGGAACTCAAGGGTGTCATGCTAAGCGAAATAAGTCAGGCAGAGAAAGACAGACACCATATGTTTTCACTCATAAGTGGAACAGGAGAAATTTAACAGAGGACCATGGGGGAGGGGAAGAGGGGAAAAATAGTTGGGGAGAGGGAGGGAGGCAAACCATGAGAGACTCTTGAATACTGAGAACAAACTGAAGGCTGATGAAGGAGTGGGAGAAGGGAAGGGGGTGATGGGCATGGAGGAGGGCACTTGTGGGAATGAGCACTGGGTGTTGTATGGAAACCAACTTGACAATAAACTATAAAAGAAAAAAAATAAATTAGAAAAAAATAAATATTAATCACATCTAAAAAAAAGCCCTCAAAGCCACATCTAGACTGGTATTTGACCAAATTGGGTACCATAATCTATTACTTTTGGCTAACCTTGAGGCTCTGAGCAAGCAGAAAGTAAAAGCTAAGCCCGAGCTATTAATTGCTAGCGAGTGGAAGGGATGCCCCAACACACTGACACATACACACACACACACACACACACACACAGTCTCTCAGCAAAGGATAGAAGACTTATAAGTTCAAGAATTTTTAAGGAAATCTCTCCCCAAGCATTTGCTCACCGGTAAAGAAACTGAGCAGAGATTTCAAAAGCTTTACACTGTACACCACAAAAGATAGAGGCCCTGTAGAAGTAAGCCAAGAAAGTCACTAAACAAACAAACAGCAATCAAAAGCAAAAGACATCAGCAATGCCAAACCTGGGGAAATTTGGGGAAGGAGTGACTGATTTTTATAATCGCCGCATTCTATTATGTAAAGTGTCTAATTTTCAATAAAAATATCAAGAAAAACACAGAAACAAGGAAATATCACTCTTTCTGAAAGTCTTTGGATGTTGGATTTACTAGAAAAAGACTTAAAATCAACTACTAAAAAAAGCTCAAAGAACTATAGGAAATTTATGTCTAAAGAATTAAAAGAGTTTATGACAATATTGCATCAGCAAATACATAAATCAATAAGAGATAGGAGATGATAAAGGTGGAACAGAAGAACAAAAACAGATAAGACACAAAAAATAGCAAAATGACAAACATAAATCCTAAATTGTCAGTAATTGCATCAAATAAAAATGTACTAAACACACAGATTAAAGAATATATATTGGCAGAAAATATTTTTTAAAGACCTAACTATATGCTGTCTAAAAAAGACATATTTCCCATGCAGAGACACAAATATGGTAAATGTAAAATGATGGGAATGATATTTTATACAAACTAGGCAAAAAAGAGCTGAAACAGTTATACTAATATTGGACAATTAAGACATTAAGACAAAATTTTTACTAGACACAAAGAAGGACATTTTATAATGATTAAGTTTTAATCCTTAAAAAAGATATATAGCAAGTATAAACATATGTCCCTAGCAACAAAGCCTACAATCTACAATGTATAAAGTCTGAAAGAATTCGAGGAAGAAATAGATAAATCATCTATGAGAAATAGAGACTGTAATGTCCCATTTGCAATACTTATAGAACAACTAGGCAGAAGATACACAAGGAAACAGACCTGGAGAGCATTGTAAACCAACAAGGTCTAACAGACAATTCTAGAACACACCACCCAACAGTGGTAGAATACATAATCTCCTTAAACACACAAGGGATAGTCTCCAGTATGGTTCATATGTTAGACAGAAAACAAGCAGCAAGAAATTTAAAAGGATCATTAACAAAAAGACATGTTCTCTGACCACAGTGGAATTAAATTAGATATCAATAAAAGTAATAAATCTGGAGAATTAAAAAATATGGAGAAGTGAAACAATAAACTCCCAAGCACATGATGAGTCAAAGTAGAGCTACTAAGGAAATTAGAAAAAAAACTGAGAAGGAGCAAAAACAAAAGCATGACTTACCAAAATTTATGGCATAAAGGCAAAGTAGTGATAGAAGAAAATCTGAACAATAAATACCCATATCAAAAAAGAATAAAGATCACAAATCAATCATCTAACATTCCACCTTAAGAAACTATAAAAAGAGAGAAGAGAGAAATAAACCCAAAGCAAGCATAAAAAAGGGACATAATAAAGATTAGAGCAAAAATACATAAAATAGAGATTAGAAAAAATAGGGAAAATCAGCAAAATAAAAATTGGTTCTTTGAAAAGTCCACAGAACTGATAAATGCTTAGATAGTCTGACCAAGAAAAAGAGACAAGAATCAGATTACTGAAGTCAAGAATGGAAGAGGGGATATCACTTTGGAAGGGAGAATAAAGGCCAGGTGAATAAATCCTAATCTTAATCTGCCGAACATATGAACGTGGTACCTTACGTTCCACGTAAGGCTCTTGACAAGAGACTTTGCAGTTCTGAAAAAATTAGTCTCTTGATACGTGGATATTGTCTGGATTTCTAGCTGGGCACAAATTAAATAGATCCTTAAAATTTGAGGACATTTCTTAACTGTGGTCAGAGAGAGATGTGACAGTGGAAAATGGTAAGAGAGATGGAATGTCACTGGCTTTGAAAATGGAGGAAGTGAACCACAAGCCAAAGACTGTGAGCTGTGGTTTCTAGGACTAGAAAAGGCAAGGAAAGATTACTTTTAAAAAATCTGCAGTTTGGGATGCCTGGGTGGTTCAGTCAGTTAAGCATCCAAATTTGGCTCAAGTCTTGATATCACAGTTGTGGGTTTGAACCCCACGTCTGGCTCTGTGCTGACAGCTCAGAACCTGGAGCCTGCTTCGGATTCTGTGTCTCCCTCATTGTCTCTGCCCTTCCCCTGCTTGCTCTCTGTCTCTCTCTCAAAAAATAAATGAACATTGGGGTGCCTGGGTGGCTCAGTCGGTTAAGCAGCAGACTTCAGCTCAAGTCATGATCTCATAGTTCATGAGTTCAAGCCCCACGTTGGGCTTTGTGCTGACAGCTCAGAGCCTGGAGCCTGCTTCAGATTCTGTGTCTCCCTCTCTCTCTCTGCCCCCTTCCCCACGCATGCTCTGTCTCTCTGTTTCTCAAAAATAAATAAACGTTAAAAAAATTTTTTTAAATAAATGAACATTAAAAAAAATCTTTTTAATCTACAGTTTATCAGTCAAAGGGGGGAAAAGAGAGAAACCAAGAAACAGACTTAACTATAGAGAACATACTGATGGTTAAGGTAAGTGGGGGGGGATGGGTGAAGTAGTTGTTGAGGATTAAAGGACTGCACTTGTCATGGTGAGCACTGGGTGATGTATGGAAGTGCTGAATCACTATACTGTACACCTGACAGTAATATTACACTGTATATTAACTATACTAGAATTAAAATAGAAACTTAAAAGAAAAAATTTTTTAATGTTAAAAAATGAAAATCTGAAGTTTATTACGTTGATGGATTATTTTCTGTTGAATCATTAGTGCATTCCTATGAAAATCCCTAATGTTTCTGACACCGCATTCTCTAAATACAGACCTGAATTAAATTTGAGAATATTTTCTCTCAAATTTTTGTATCTAATTTTCTAAATGAAATAAATCTATGCTTTAGTTTGCTAGGGCTGCCATAACAAAATGCTACACATTGGGTAGTATTCTCAAACAACAGAAATCCATTTTTTCACAGTTATGGAAGCTAGAAATTCAATGTTAGAGTTTTGACAAGTTTATTTTCTCCTGAGGTCTCTTCTTGACATGCAGATGGCCACTTGCTCACTGTGTCCTCAGATGGTCTTTCCTCTGCGTACATGTGTCCCTGATGTCTCTCCGTGTGTCCAAATTTCCTCTTCTAGTGACACCAGTCAGATTTGATTACGGCCCAAACTAATAGCTTCATTCTAGCTCACTCACCTTTTTAAATACACCTTTCTAAATACAATCACATTCTGAGTTACTGGGGGTTTGTGCTTCAACATAAGAATTTGGGGGGACACAAGTCACCCCACAACAATCTATAAATTCCTACTTTTATATACACTGCCCTTTTCCAATTTTGTTATTATGGCTGTGCCAACCTCACAGAGCAGTTCAGTAACTCTTATTTTTCTATGACTAGAACAACTCGGATAGCATAAACAATACCTTTTTTTGGAAGGTTCGATATATTCAAACCACAAAACTATCTAGACCCACTTGATGCTTCCCTTTTCTGTGTTATTACCGAGTATATTATTCTTATGTCTTCTATCACTTTAATGAAACCTAGAACTTAGATGGCTATCTTCTCATTTAGCCACATGTCTATAGGTGTAGCTTGGGGTTTTTTTTAATACATGTATATAATCTTACTCTGAAATCTTGACTTACTTTCACTCCATCATATCACAAGCATTTTCACAAACTATAAATTATTTTGTAATAATGATTTTAATGATAATGTATTATTTCATCTTTCAAATGACATTTAACTCTTCTCTTATTTTTATTTAGCCAATTTGAATTTTTACTGAACTTAGATATATTTCTCTGCAGAAAAATCTTCTCTTTATTTATGATTGCATCTTAACTTAGATTCCAAAAATTGAACTGATTAGATCCAAAATTATGAGTATTATAAAGCTTGTATATGTGTTATATAATTTTAAGAGCATTCTATAACTTTATAAAATTGTAAAATTTAACAACAAGGGTGCTTGGGTGGCTCAGTCAGTTAAGCGTCAGACTTCAGTTCAGGTCATGATCTCACAGCTTGTGAGTTCTAGCCCCATGTTGGTCTCTGTGCTGACAGCTCAGAGCCTAGAGCCTGCTTCGGATTCTGTGTCTCCCTCTCTCTCTGCCCCTCCCTCTCTCTCTCTCTCTCTTTCTCTCTCTCAAAAATTAATAAACATTAAAAAATTTTTTAATTTAACAACAGCATTTCACTTTGTCATCACCAGCATTACAATAATTTTCTTTCTTTTTTTAAATTTTAAATTCTAGTTAATATACCGTGCAGTATTGGTTTCAGGAGGAGTATTAAGTGATTCCTCACTTACATACAATATCCAGTGCACATCACAACAAGTGCCCTCCTTAATATCCATCACGCATCTAGCCCATCCCCCCACTCACTTCCCTCTGTCAACCCATAGTTTGTTCTCTATCACCAGGAGTTTCTTTTGGTTTGTTTCTTGTGGTTTCTCCTCTTTGTTTCCCCCTTCCTATATGTTCATCTGTTTTGTTTCTTAAATTCCACATATGAGTGAAATCGTATGGTATTTGTCTTCCTCTGATTGACTATTTCACTTAGCATAATACATACTAGTTATATCCACATTGTTGCAAATGACAAGATTTCATTCTTTTTGATGGCTATTATTCCATAATATATATGTGTGTGTGTATATATATATAATAGATGTGATACATCACCTTCATCGATGCATCAGTCAATGGACATTGGGGCTCTCTATATAGTTTGGCTATTGTTGATAATGCTGCTATAAACATTGGGGTGCCTGTACCCCTTTAAATCTGTATTTTTCTATCTTTACAATCATTTTTTTAATGTCTGCTACATCATAGGTAGGCAAAGCCTACAGTTTTTCTAATTTTACTTTGTTTTATTGCTGGTAATTATAGACATTTTTCATTATTTCTCTATATTTGTGATCTATGTCCATTTCTATTGTGCTTTTACTGTATTTATTACAAATTTATGTTGTAATGACCACAAATCTGTTTCCTACTTGCTGTGAAAATTCCCTCCATTGGCTATTGTTTTCCCTTTTTTATTTTCACACATAATATATTTAAATAGAGTGTAACTCATCACTCTTTAATAATATTTACATAATTAATTTAACACTTCCAAAGTCATCTCACAGCCAGAGATTTGATAGATATATTAACTTCTATTTTCACTCCTTTTGTTGTTTGATAACATATATTAACACTCTAATTCTCCTATAATTTCTTCTACTCCCCTTTTAAAAGAATTCTGGAGGAGGCATAGTCGGTTGGGTGTCCGACTTTGGCTCAGGTCATGATCTCATCTTCTGTGACTTCAAGCCCCACATCAGGCTCTGTGCTGACAGCCTACTTCAGATTCTGTGTCCCCTTCTCTCTCTGCCCCTTCTGCACTCATTTTCTCTCCTTCCTTCTCTCTCTCTCTCTCTCTCTCTCACACACTCTCTCTTTCAAGAATAAACAAACATTAAAAAATTGTTTTAATAAAGATAATTCCAGGGGTGTCTGTGTGGCTCAGTCAGTTAAGCATCCAACTCTTGATTTCGGCTCAGATCATGATCCCAGGGTCATGGGGGTAGAGCCCCGTGTCAGAGCATGGAGCTCTCTCTCTCTCTAAAATTTAAAAAAAAAATGCATCTTAAAAAATGATAATTCTGTATTGTTTTCTCATTTTACTTTTCTGTTGATCAGGGTTTTTAACTGCAAGCAACAGAATCCTCTCTGGCTAACTAAAGCAGGAAAATAATGTATTGACTGTTAAGCCATTCACAGAACTGTTGAGAGAGCTGGAGAAACAGACTTACGTGTAAATTTCCAGGAAATATAAATGGCCAAACCCATGTCAGAAAACTGGTAAGAAACTGTTGCCAGCACCCCTTCTGCCACCAATCAGCAGAATTTGGTTTACAACCCTAATTATAGCTTCCAGTACTCACACCACTTCTGCCTCAGGGAACTGAACTTGCCACCAGTACCAGACACCAGTAATGCAGAGGCTCCATGTAGTGTATGATTCCTGCAAGTCAGAAACTCATGTGCATGTATCCGATTTGCCCATCTCTGTCATATGCCTGTGCTCTAGCTGTGAGAAAGCCTGAGATTTGGAGTTCCGATTTTCACCTCAGAGGACAGGACATGTAACATTGGAATTTCTCCCAAATATACAAAAGGAAGGCAATCACATATAGCACAAAGAACCACACCTTATTTTTGGCAAAGCAGTCCTATATTTCTTCCAGCTGTTCATGCTTATTTCAATTTATTAAAATTAAATCTAGGTTAAGAGCCCTATGGAATATAAAATTGAAAGATATGGTTCAAATATTGCAATTTTATCTGAGTCCAAAGATAAAGAGCACTGACTCTGGAGTCAAACTGCCTGGGCTCAAATTCCAGCTCTGCCTCTTTCTAAGTGTGTGACTTGGGCAAGTTAATTGCCTCAGTGACCTCATGTATAAAATAGAGATAGTTAAATACCGACTTTACAGGACTGTCTTGGGCATCAAGTGACTTAATGGATGTAAAATGCTTAAAATAGTGCCAGACATAAAATAAACACAAAGCGCTTTAGTGATTTTTCTTCAGCCTTCTTCCCCAAGGTATTCTTTGTCCTGCTTGAAATTTTTCCATTTACTTGTACCCTCAACTTCTGCCCTTAGCCAGTTTTCAGTCTAAGCTGTCAACTTCTGTTCTATTTCACAACTCTGCACCTTAGACATGTGTTTCTGATGCGGAACTCTGTTAAATGCTATATGAAATGACTTGTAAGCTGTGTCTTGCTTGTCCAGCGTGGAGGGGCATGTCAACAGTGCATACGCAGAAATTATCTCTGAGGATTACAAAGAGATGTTGAAGAAAGTGATTCTAAGCCTCTTTCCAAAATGCATAAGAAGCTGTACACACCAAACAGTTCATAGTTGCCCAGCTTTGTGCTGGGCTTCAAGCACATTGATATATGATACTTCAAGGACATCGTACCATAGAAGTTTTGGTATAAAACTTTGAGATTCTTGTTTAGGAGGTAAGTATTATAACCTTCTCTTCAGATTTGAGGAAAACAAAGCTCAGAGAATTTTACTTCAATGGTATGGGTATCCTTACTGCTGCTGTAACAAATTACCACTGACTGAGTGACTTAAAGTAACCCATATCTATTAATCCCCAGTGCTGGGAATGAGAAGTCGGAAATGGGTCATGCCAAGCTAAAATTAAAGGGTTGGCAAGACTACATTCCTTCTGGAGGCTCTCAGGAAGAATCTGCTCCTTGCCCTTTGCAGCTTCTAGAAGCTACCCATATTAATTGGCTTGTGGCCCCCTTCCTCCATCTTAAAAGCCAACACCAGTAGATCAGTCCTTCACAGGCACCCATTCCTTGGGATATCTCACTGTCTTCTTCTTCCACTTACAAGGACCCTTGTGATACATTGAGGCCACCCACATAATCCAATAAAATCTCCTTATTTCAAAAGTATCAGATTAGCAATTTTATCTGAAATTTAATTTGCCTTTGCCACATAAGGCAACATATTCACAGATTCCAGAAATCAGGATTTGAACATCTTTTTCTCTTTAAGATTTTTTTTTATTTTTAAGTAATCTCTACACCCAATGTGGTGGCTTGAACTCACAACCCCGAGATTAAGAGTCACATGCTCTTTGACTGAGCAAGCCAGGCGCCCCTGAACATCTTTGAGGAGCCACCATTCTGCCTACAATCATTTCTTAACATTTGTGATGCCCTGGTTTTAACAATCTGGCTAGATTTCTATTTCTCTCTCCTTACAATTGTCCAGCCGCAGTACTTTGCAGCACTTAAACATATCTTCACGTAAGGGACCACTTCAAACTCTAACTAAATCTGATTCTAGCTGCATACCATGTAGAAAATCCTCAGTAATTCCCCAGATTAAGATGGAATTAACACTGCTGTTGGCCCTTCTCTCATTCTGATGACATGGTGCCGCAGGAGATTTGTACCACCCTACGAGCCCCACCTCTTTCCTAATACCTGAACAGTTGCCCAATGCCCCTAAAAGCTAGTCTACCCAGTTTGGGTCTTCTGTAACCCAACTAATTTTACCACTCTCCCTCACCAAAGATAATTATTCTCAGATTAACTACACTGCAGAAAATACCACATCATTCTTACAAATACCAAGTCATATTTAACTGTATGCTCCTTTAACAGCTAGTATAGAGAGTTGCATAGATTAGGTACTCAAGAAAATTTTATTAAATGAAGAAATATTCTCTTAAGATAAATCAAACTATATTTAATATTGCCTTATCTCTCTTGTTTAGAAAAGCTTTAAGTCTTGGGGCGACTGGGTGGCTCAGTCAGTTAAGCGTCTGATATCAGCTCAGGTCATGATCTCATGGTTCGTGCCACGTTGGGCTCTGTACTGACAATTCAGAGCCTGGAGCATGCTTTGGATTCTCTCTCTCCCTCTCTCTCTGCCCCTCCCCTGCTTGTGCTGTCTCTCTTGCTCAAAAATAAACAAAATAAACATTAAAAAAGAAAAAGAAAAGCTTTAAGTCTTTACAATTATTTTTTATGCCCAAATATTTACATAAACTTCATGGTATGTCTAATGTATAAGATATAAGGGAATTATTAGAAAATTTATTTAAATGTTTTAAAAATGAGATGTATCTTATAAAACTCTGTATGTAGAAAGAGATGAAAGTTCACAAAGTGTTGGCTGTGAACTTCATGGTTTTTAACTCCAATTCCAATCTAATCCAGTCCAAAAAAGGAATAATTTTTTAAGTTTATTTATTTATTTTGAGAGAGAGAGAGCATCAGCAGGGATCGAGGGGCAGAGAAAGGGAGAGAGAATTCCACATAGCCTCCGAATAGTGCAGAGCCTGACACAGAGCGTGATATCACGAACTGTCATGACCTGAGCAGAAATCAAGAGCCTGACATTTAACTGAGCCACTCAGTTGCCTCCCAAAAAAGGAATCTTAAACAAAATCTACCAATAATGGATGAAAAAATTTAAATGTAAACATATTTGAATTGTTAATTCTATGATGTCTCAAAATTACATTTTGAGTCTTTGCACTATAATCCCAGTTTGAGGAATATAGTGTGGTACTTGGGTTTATAAACAAAAAACATTAACTCAAGGATATTTTCTTGCTTCATCCAATCATGAACCTGAGTTCTAAAATCCATACAATCCTGAAGTAATAATTATACAGATTAGTATATAGAATAAGTTCTGTACCCCTCCCCACTGTGATTTATTTGGACTTGTGAGAATAAACTTCAATATGTTCTGCTGTCTAGGACGCCTGGGTGGCTCAGTCAGTTAATTATATGACTTTAGCTCAGGTCATGATCTCACAGTTCATGGGTTCAAGCCCCACATCGGGCTCTGTGCTGACAGCTCAGAGCCTGGAGCCTGCTTCAGTTTCTGTGTCTCCCTCTCTCTGTCTCTCCCCCACTTGTGCTCTCTCTCTCTCTCTCTCATATATATAAATAAACATTTTTAAAAATTGTTTTAAATGTGTTCTGCTGTCTGTGGATTTTCTCAGAACATGGCCCAATATTTTACTTTATTTTTATTTATTTATTTATTTATTTATTATTTTGATTTTTACAAATTTTTTTAATATAATTAATTGTCAAATTGGCTAACATACAGCCCAAATCTTAAAACCATGATTATTGATCATCTAGCTTATAGAAGAAAAACTAGGTCTTACATAAAAATAAATACAGTAAGCCTTTACTATAGTGGAATAGTTTCACTATCTTACAATGTAACTACTATAATCTGAACAAGGGCTGTGTAAAGGTAGAGCTAATAATCGACCATCTGTTGTCTTCCTTAAGAATGCTCTCCCAAATCTTGACTCAATGCTTTTTGCTCCCAAGCAATGAACCCTTTGTGTTTTTCAAAGTTCCCTTAAGTTATCTTCTGCTCTGTACCTGTTCTTATTCCTTTCCTCCATTTAAAACTCACTTGTTTCTGTCTGTTAGCTGGGTGGCTAACCAGTCTAACTGATGCTTGTGTGATAATGGTCGTTATGGCTTAATAGATTAGGTCTCACATAAACACAGTTATAGTATTTAAGCATTCAATGTCATAATATCAATATATTACTAATTGTAAATTTTTCAGATATTGGGTCAGACCAGTAGTGTATATCTTGAGGCAAACAGGACTTTGTCATACCACTATGCGATAAACTATTTGCTCAGGGTCAGCTGTAATTACAAAATTGTAGGCCCATTCTTTCAAGATCATTGAATAGAGACCTTAGAAACATACCAAAAATATCCCATTCTTTCTTATTGTAAGGATTTTTAGGAAAAATATAAGGTTGTTCAACACATTAGCTAGGACGCTTAAATCCTCTTATTAACCAACAGTTCTGATATGTAATCCCCTGCAATTCCAATTTTTTTCCATTACTTCAATAGTCTTAGATCAGACAACAATTCCATGCCAAAGAAAAGCTAGGGCATCGGGCATGGAAATTGTTTACTTTCATTGACATTTTTTGTCTATATTCTAACAGGCATGGATTAAAAGAGTAGTTCCAGAAAATGAGGCATCTAGTCTTATCACGTCTTCTCTAGAGAACTTCAGTATAAAGTAGACTGAAAAAAGGAGATTTCTTTTTTCACCCAGTTCACTTGTGTCAAAATTAAACATAGCTTGGGGTAATGCATGGACTAGTAAGGAAGAATTTTACCTGCTTCTCACAGCCTTAGCCTCAGGGCAGTGAATCAACAACAAAAAAAAAAAAAAAAAAAAAAAAGAGAGAAAATTAGTCACATACTTCAGAAATCAAGAATGGACTGATGCTGTAGTAAGGTGGAAACATCACTGGACAAAATGTTCATGTCCTACATCCCTTTTGCTTCTAAGTACAAGATCTTACACAAGTCACTCAAACTTTTCCAAACCTGCTTCATTATCTAGCTCATGTTGGGTTCAGATTCTATTAGTTCCAAAGTCTCAGTGCTAAAATTATGCAACTCAACTCCCCACCATTCTCATTTAATAATCTGGATGTTTCTGTAGAGTCCCTCCACTCTCCAATAACTTTTTTGCTCTAGACCACATTCTTGGCCTAACATTTTAACAATACATCAGAGGAATGTCCCAATAAAACCAACCTTTAAAAGACTTTGACGAACTCTAATATTATATTCCTAGAAATAAAATAGAGACATGAGAACTAGAAAATGATACAGCTAGTTGGATTTATATCTCTTCTAACAAATATACCAGTAGAATGAAGATTGATTCACTAATTACTTCATCAGCTACATGATAATTAATAGATCCCAGTCTCCAAAATAGCAGTTTGTATTAGTGTTTTGCAGCATCTCTGATTTTCTCTCTGTCCTACCCAACATTTTACTATTAAATTTCATAGGAATAAGAGGGTATGTTCAGCAAATGTGAAAACTTGCTGGAACTAGAGGGCCAATGAAGATACTTTACAAAATAAAATTAAAACACCTATTCACAGACCGGGGCACTTGGGTGGTTCAGTCAGTTAAGCATCCAACTTCAGCTCAGGTCATCATTTCAAGCTTTGTGAGGTTGAGCCCCACATTGGGCTCTCTGCTATCAGTGCAGAGCCCACTTCAGATCCTCTGTCCATCCAAAGATATTCAGAGAAGAAAGCAGGAGTGGGGAAGAATCTGAAAAACACTACTTATGAGAAATAGCTGTAAGAACTAAAGTTGTTAACTGGGTGAAAAAAAAATTTCACTATTTTAAATACAACTGGTCACAAAGAGGAAGAGAGGCATAAGATTTCATAAACATATCAACTATTTGGTCATTTATTCAGCAAATATTTATTGAGGACCTATATATGCCACGTGTTACACTAATTGCTGAAGGTTCAGAAAGAATGTATAATCTAATAGAAGAAACACAAATGAGAAAGTGATTGCGGTAAGACTGATCAGTGCTCCGAGTGCATATAGACGTGCATAATCTAGCCCTGGATGGACCTGAGAAGATTTCCCAGCTGAGATGTCTGAGCCTGGCCCTGAGCCACATAGGCCATCTCATTTATTCATCTCACTTTATGTGGCTATGAAGAATAGAATTTAAATCTTTGGTAGGAGTTATATGAAGATAGTTTGGGCTAACTGTAAAAATATATATTTTGGGGGTGCCTGGGTGGCTCAGTCAGTTGAGCATCTGACTCTTGGTTTTGGCTCAGGTCATGATCTCATGGTTCCTGAGTTTGAGCCCTGGGTAGGTCTAAGCGCTGACAGTGCAAAGCCTGCTTGGGATTCTCTCTCTCTTCCCCTCTCTCTGCCCCTCCCCTGCTCTCTCTCTCTCTCTTTCTCAAAATAAATAAACACCTTTAAAAAAAAAGAGGACTGATAATCATATATTAGGCTGCATTATACACTAGTTCTCCTGGTTCTAACCTCCTACTTAATTTCTACTTCACACCGTAATACAATTTGTCTTTTTCACTGGATTCTAAATTCTTTCCATACCTAAAAGTCACTAGACTTGTAAATTGGCAGATTAATAAACTCTGGCCTGTTTATCTCCATATCACCATGTTTGCTGAATTATTTGATATAGTACATAAGGGGAATTAATCCTTTAAGTGGACAATTGTATTAGTGGAACTGAAATGCTTGTGATTCGCATCAGAATCACATGGGGAGCTCTTTTAAAAAATCTATCAAGAACACAACCAAAAATATGACTTGATATACCTGACATGAAGTCAGTAAATCTTCATTTTTTAAAAGCTCCCCAAAGTTGTTCATGGCCAGGTTTGAAAATCACTGAAATCAGTGACTTCCGAGATCCTTTAAAATTCCAAGATTTTATTACCACCTCAATTCCCATTGCCATCAAAACATACTTAAGGCACTCTATTTCCTTAGAAAATCTAATGTGCTCATCCTGGTATCTAAGCAAGGTGATCTCCAGTGATGAATATTTCCCAACTGCATTTTTAAGGAGATCCTTCTCCTACTTAAACTCTGCTCAATGGGTTCTACCACTATTTCTTTGGACTACAGGTCAAACACCAACCAAGTATTAGTTGAAACATGGACTCAGATTGCTTTGGAACTCCTGAAAACTCAAGCAAGTTAGTCAATTAAAACCAGATTGTGATCTTAGATGTATGTTACTTCTTATTTTTATGTTCTTTTTGTTTGTTTTTTATAGAAATGTATCAGCAGGGGAACTATGACCTCATCTATACATGTACGTATAAAGGGGCAAACATTTTCACTGCATAGTTTGGGCCACTGTGAGGTTGTAAAGTATATGGTTGAATGCAACTCTGGTCTGACAAAAAGCATTAATGGGTCTATTATTTCTTATTGCACTGGAACAAATTACCACAAACTTTATGACTTAATATGACACAAATTTATTACCTTACAGTTGTGTAAATTAGAAGTCCAACATAGGTCTCACTGGACTAAAGCCACTGTGTCAACAGGGCAGCATGTCTTTCTAGATGCTCTTGGGCAGATCCATTTCCTTGCCTTTTCCAGTCTCTAGAAGCCATTCAAATTCCTTCTTTCTTGGTGCTCCTCCCCCCCTCCCGCCCCCACCAACCCTCCTCTATCTTCAAAGCCAGCAACATTGTATTTCTCTGACTATTCTTCATCAGTCCCATCTCCCTATGACCACAGTCAAGAAAGTTTCCACTTTAAAAAAAAATGTGATTAAGTTGGGCTCACCCACACAATACAGGATAATCTCTCCATCTAAAGGTCCTGAACCTTAATCATATCTGCAAAGTTCCTTTGCTATGTAAAGTAACATATTTAGAGGTTTTGGGGATTAAGACATGGACATCTTTAGGGAGCCATTTTTCTGCTCATCTCAATGTCCAAACAGAAGCCATTTTCCCATACGTTTCTCTAAATCCAAACTGTATCACTCATACCATATATGCTTAGACAAAATATTTTATTTTGGAGAAAACTATATATAAACTTTATTGCATGAATATTCCATTGTCCAGTTTAACTAACCAAAATCATTTTTATTTTCTTTCATTTTTATATTCTGGTCTGTATTACTAAGTGGGCAGTCAACACATAAGGGAATTGTTAGTCTATGAGAAACTGTCCTACCTTCGAGCATCTTAACAAATTAAGATGGATACTTACAATTTTGTGGACGTGATAGAGTGCAAATAACACAATTACTATTATAAGTAGATACAGACAATTATTTAAAGGCTCATACTCATTCTACTCTGAGTTCTCCAAATTAAGTTGGAATCATTAATTAAAATAACATATACTCCATGAATATAGCATTCATCTGCTAAAATTTTTATTTTCCATGTTTATGGAAAGGCCATGAAAGGACTTTCACCTCACTAGCTTTCACTCAGTATTGTAGCAAGTTAGAAAACATAAAACATCAAACCATTATGGATTTAAGTAATATATAAATCCAGATTACTTCTGAAGTAGAAAATAATTACGCTATTATGTTTTAGTTACTGCCTAGCATAAAATAAAACACATACATTCTGCACATTTGTTAAGATTCTTTCTGCCTCTGATCACTCACAACAAAGCTGGTTTAAGGAAACCAGGAATTGATTGGTCCACAAAACTGAAAATTCCACTGTAGAAATCCAGGCATAAGAGAATACAAGGGCTCAGATGATAACATTAGGATGAATCCAAGCTCTTTTCCTGTGCTTTATTGGTGTTGTTTTAATGCTTAGTTAAGTTTTCCTTTTCAGGTGACAACATGGCTACTGGCAGCTTCAAGCTCAAGTGCTACGCTCACTCCCGGCAATACCAGAGGCCAGAATGTAACTCTTCCAGTCATCCAGCAAAATTCCTAAATTAATTCTGACAGGAAGATTTGGGCCATGTGTCTTTCTCTCAACCAATCACGTAGTTAGGATTATAAATATACTGATTGCTCTAGTCTAAGTCAGGTGTCATCCTAGAGTAGGAGGTAGATCAGCAGAAACACATGAGTAGAGAATGGGTAAGGGAGATACTGTTTCCAGGGTAAGCAGAGAAGGATTCCAGATGTACCAAGATAATATTTTTATGTCACTGAAGAAAAGAGTCAACTCTGTTAATTCTGATACCTCTGATATGTTCATTCATTTATTCAACACACATTATTGTCAAGTGCTTTGCTGTGTAACTGAACTCTACATCTTCTTGTTTCTCTAACTTCCCATCAAAGGTGTAGCAAAGTACTCTTCTTAGTGGCAAGAGGTGAAAATGATATCAGGAATCTCTGAGTTATGATATTCATACTAATTTTTATTTACCTTCTTGGTTTCTGATTTCCTGTTTCTATGTATGGCTATATCAATATAAACTAATCTGGACCTATCTGAGTCCATCTTCACTTTCTTGCCATACCTGAGTTCCTACATATAGCTGCCGAGCTATATGATACTAAGTTTCTAATTCACATAGTTATGGATTAGAATATTTTCTTAATTTAAAAAAATCTGCAGTATAATGTAATATACTATAATTCTTTTTTCCCTCTCTCCTTCTTTTGCCACTCTAAAGAGACCATTTTCAATCAAAATATCTTTTAATGAAAACTGCATCTAGTCTAAAAAACAGCTGCCAATTTTTAACCCGTTGTTATAAGAACTAAAATTGAAAACCTCTTAAAATCAAGGTATAGAATGGAAAAGTTGCCAGGCACTTCTCTGAGTAAATAGCTCTGGCCCTTTTCTCAAGCTCACCAGTAACCATGACTTACTCTCCCCTGATCTGTCCATTTTATTTAAACCTACCTCTGCACATCTCTGAGGTGTCACACTAACACAGTATTCTGACATTATCAAAAGTCAGTCAGCTTCCTTAAAAAGAGAGTTAGGGAAAATAGCTGCTGTTAATATTAACTCATGAACTCAACAGCCATCATAGAGGGGATCTGTCTGCTCAGCCAATGTTTAATGATGACACCAATTCTAAATCAGCCATCATTTAAGAGAACTCCATTTTACATAATAAATGCTACCAATCCTCTTACTGAACGAGGGCATTTCTGTCTTCCTCTTCCTCCCTTCCTTTCTCTTTCATCTCGCCTTTTCATTCAGATTCCCCTCTCCTCCTCTTTTTCTGATGTACTGTTCATCAACCACTCTGCTTTCTTTCCTCTTTCTGTTGCATCCCCTCCTCCTAGTGGTTCATGGGCCTATTCAGTGACTGATGAAACAGGAGCGAAAGAGGCTTGGTTCAGAATTTGTTATTTGCCATAGAATGAAATAAGATATAAATGCAAGTCTGTTTGAGTCCTAATCTGGTGAGAAGACCAGAGTTTGAACCCAGATCTGATTCCGAAGTCCATGATCTTCTATCACCTCATTCTGTCTTTAACCCTTTACTCATTCAGTCCACAATTTCACAAAGTATATCAGGCCTCCTAAGTCACTATCATACACTGCTTTATTTCTTTCAGAGTTTGTGTTACTATATGAAGTTACAATTTTCATTTACTGGTTTATTTATTTATTGACCATATCCCTTCGCTTGACTTAGGATTCACTTCTTTAGAATTAGGGACTCTTTCTTATTCACCATTGTATTGCCACTACTCAGATTACCCATCTGATAGTGATTTATGAAGATCTATTTCTTCAATAGCTGAATAAATGTATGAATATTTTCTTTTTGTGTGTGTATGAATACTTTCTATGGTTCAGCTACACAGGTAAACATGATAACATTTGAGAGCTCTGTGGATGCAAAGAAAAAAACTATAGCCAAAATTTTAATATAGGTCTTTTCAAAAATATAGTAAAGTAAAAAGAATAGTATGATTAAATCCATATAAACTCCAGATGGATTCCAAACTGTTAACATTCTGCTTTCTTCTCTCTCCTCCTCCCCTTTTCTTTCTCTGATGCCCACTTTCTTTCATAAGATAAATACATCAAAAATTGACTATCAACTAATTTATAAGGTATAAGTAACTCTTGCATCAATAAGTAAAAGAAACCCAAGAGTGCTCAGTAGAAAAATAATTTTATGAAGAGATGGCATCCCTTTATACCAATCATTAAGGTCATAATTAGTAATAATGCCACACACTGGTGAGAACATGGAGAAATGGGAATCGTATGAATCAGTGAGAGGCACGAAAAATTGACTGACAGCGCTCAGTGTACTGCAGGATGTGTAAACTCCATGACCCAGCAATCCTTCTCTGAAGTACATGACACAGAGAAATATATGCAGGGATACAGAAGTGATGTGTGATGACCAGGCTCATCACAGCATTGTATGTGGTAAAAGGAAGTCGGAAAGCAACTTAAGTGTGCTTTGCTAGGGAAATAAATGAAGTATGGTAGATGTAGACCATGGAATATTATTCTCAGAGCAAACCAACACAACGAATAATATGGATAAGTCTTAAGAACATGATAGGAGATAAGAAAGAAAAATAATAAGATTATAATACACTGTCATTTATATAAATTTATAACATAGAAATACACAATAACATTCAGTGTTTTTTCAGATACACATATTTTCTAATGCAATTGAGTGGATTTCTTCTTGGGGGGGGGCAGGAATTGAAAACAAAAAGAAGAAATAAAATGAGGGGCATACCATAACAGCGGATACCATAAACAGAGGAAGGTGATTGGCCCAATTTTAAAATCCTTTCAATAAAGTAAAAGTAAGAATGATATACAAATCTTCATTCATTTGTAAATGTTCATCTCTTAGTAACATTATGCCTATCAACAACACTAAAAGTTCATAGTGGTTAATCATCTCTTCACACAGTTGTTTCTCTATTGGGTATGCTTGGATTTCTCATTATAAAATTTCAGTGTTTATAGGGACTCTTGATACGCTCATGGTCCCGTTTTACAAAACAGAATTAAGAAAAAGGAAAAGAGCATTACAAAGCATAGGATAAACTGACACCATGCATGCATCTTGACACGTGAAACATGTGTGAGAAAGACACCCCACCACCTCTGTATATTCTTGCCAAAAATGGTGACCTTGTATTTAATAATGAAGAAACAATCAAGTGGGTATGATTTTGACATACAGCATGACACCTGGACTTTTCAGAAGTTCCAATGCCATTAAAGAGAAGAAAGGTGAGAGGATTGTTCTAGATCAGGGATTGGCAAGCTATAGGGCAGGTGGCCAATCCAATCTGCTGCTTGTTTTTATAGCCCACAAGCAAATGTGGTTATATGATTAAATTTGGGTGGGGGGAGTCATAAGAAAAGAATATTTCATGAATCATAAAATTTATATTAAATTCAAATTTCATGT
This sequence comes from Cryptoprocta ferox, assembly GCA_028646485.1. Lineage (NCBI taxonomy): Eukaryota > Metazoa > Chordata > Mammalia > Carnivora > Eupleridae > Cryptoprocta > Cryptoprocta ferox. Next base: position 35,487,913 of record CM053578.1, read on the forward strand.
CCATAAATAAAGTTGCATCGGCACATAGCCACATTCATAATTTGCATATTGTCTATGGCTCCTTTTGCACATTACAGTGCACAAACCAGAGCTGAATAGTTACAACAGAGACCATATGTGACCAAGAAATCTACCTAAAATATTTACTGTCTGAGTTTTTGTAAAAAAAAAAAATCGCTAACCTTTTCTCTAGATTGAAGGAAACTAAAGAAACACCATTTCAGGCAATGAATGATCCTTGATCGACTCAAGGATAAGTAAAAAAAGAACAACCTGAATATTATTTGGACAACTTGAATATTAATTTCTTTAATGTTTATTTTTGAGAGACTGAGAGACAGAGAGACAGAGTGTGAGCAGGGGAGGGACAGAAAGAGAGGGAGACACAGAATCCAAAGCAGACTCCAGGCTCTGAGCTGTCAGCACAGAGCTCAACGTGGGACTCAAACTCACAAACTGCGAGATCATGACCTGACCCGAAGTCCGACAATTAACTGACTGAGCCACCCAGGAGCTCCACGGCCAGCATATTAGATTAATAGCATTGTACCAATGTTAAATTCTTCTAAAAAGAAAAAGACACACACACACACACACACACACACACACACACACAAACACAAAAAACAAACAAAAAAATTCTTCTGGTCTTGTGCTTATTTAAAAGAATTTTCTCGTTTTCAGTAAATATGTGCTGAAATATTAGAAGTACAGTCACATGACATCTGCAACATACTTCCAAATGCTTCTGAAAGACAATGGTGTGTGGTAGCGTGTATATGGGGAGAGAAAAAAACAAATGTTCCAAAATGCTAACCATTAGTGGATGGATGTAGACAATGGGTATCTAGTTGCCCACTGTACTCTTTTTTTCACCTTTTTGCTCAACATTTTCCAAAATAAAAAACATTTTTTAAAATGTACAACAGTTTTTGAAATGATCATTTTCTTTTGAGTTTTCAGGGAGTCATAATAAATACTTTCCCAAAATGCTTCAGCTCACTCACTTCCCTGAGGAAACACTCACATTAAAATGGATTTCCCCAGCTGAGTTGAGGAACCTTAATTTCTCTTTCACTTACACACATTGAATTCTTATTCAGCACTCTACCTTAAAAATATATCCGGAAACTGAGTTCCACTCTATTGCCCCCATGCTAGTTCAATCCACCATCACCTCTCACATGTTGCTACAAGAGCCTCCTAGCTGGTCTCTCTTCACCAAGTAGCCTTTTAATCAGTGATCTTCAATCCTGTAAGTAAGATTATGTGACCTCCCCATTCCAAACTCTCCTGTGGCTTTACATTATGTTTAAAATACAACCCAGGGGCACCTGGGTAGCTCAGTCAGTTTAACATCTGATTCTTGGTTTCAACTCAGGTCATGATCTCATGGTTCCTGAAATGGAGCCCTGCCTACAGCTCTGTGCTGGCAGTGCAGAGGCTGCTTGGGATTCTCTCTCTCTCTCTCTCTCTCTCTCTCTCTCTTTCTCTCTCTCTCTGCCCCTACCCCATTCACTCTCTCACTTTCTCTCTCTCAAAATAAATAATTTTTTAAATAATGAAAAATAAAATAAAACCCCAATTCTTAGCATAACCTATAAGACCTGTACAATATAGCTGTTGCTTATCTCCCTACATATCTCCAACACTTCTCTCAAATTCATAAAACATGCTCGTATCTTAGAACCTTTATATTCTGTTACTCCTGTCTACACCCGAATCTTTTCATATCCGAAACCTTCACATCACTCAATATCCCGCCCAGATCTGCCTTCCCAAAGACAACTGTCCTAACCACCTTACCTAAAATAACCCAACACCCCATACCAGTCACTCTCTATTTTCTTACCTTGATTCATTTTCCTCATAGTATAATGGCAGTCTGAAATTGTATTTCTTTCTATTTGTATTGTCTGGAAGTTTTTGTTTGTTTGTTTTGCCTTTTTCAATATTCCCATACACATCAGAAAATAAACTCCATGAAGGAAAGAATTTTGTACTCATTAGTTGTTATATTACCACACACCATATAATTTGTTGAAGAATGGTCTAAGACTTTATTCATTCTATCAATATTTATTGAATACCTACTATAAGAGGTACTGTTCTGATTACTTGGTCCACATGAGTGAATAAAACAAAAAGCCTGGGCCCTTATGGAGTTTACACTCTATCAGGGAATAACATTCTAAAGTGCTTGCTGACTTGTAATAATATTAGACACTTGTCAAAGTGACTCTTCAGACCTGATTAGTAGGCAAAATACACCCATTACTGTTTCATTAATGTCTAATATCAACATTAAAGGCATGGGAGTGGTTTAAAATGGAATGGGGGCTGCAGGTGGAAGAGAGGTTAGTAGGGAGAGAGAAAAACAGTGTTAGGAGCCCCAGAGTACTGGCACTGGGAGACCCAAGAGGTTACATTTTCTGCAGTGTCAAGAATGACAGATATATAATGGAATTGGCTCCTCTCAGGATCCCACCTGAGCCATTGATGTGATACTGTTTCCATCTCCATATAGCTGTGGTGTGGGAAGCTAGAGTTCATAAATAATTTGCAGTGCAATCTGAATGGCCTTTACCTAAGTGTCCAGGAAAAGGGTTAAAGAAGTGTTGTCTTGTGCTTCATCAAAATCAGACCGGTTGAAAATATTATTATATGTAAATTGTACCTCAATAAACCTGATTTTTTTTTTTTAATTAGCCCATAGTGGTAAGATAAATTACAGTTGAGACAAAGTTCCCAAATGCCTTTTGGCTTTCTCATCCCTCTCCTACATATCAAGATAGAAACAAACTGGTTTTTTCAGTTCATTTGCATTTTAAAGCCTTTATCTCTAAGATTTTGCTTCCAGAGTAAAGTTTAAGCCTCTATAAGCCAGAGTTTTAGAGACTTCCTCGTGCTGGAGTGGGAACTGCTTGGGGTAGGAGAGTGGTTCTGAATCAGAAATGATATAGTCACTTTATCTTTCCCTGAGGTCTGCTAACCTCCTCCTGGCCCAGGGTTATGACTTCAGGCTGAAGGGCTCAAGACCAAAGCATCGTACACCGGCGGGTGTTCAAAAGCTCAGCTGAGATCACTGTCCTCATTCGGTTACAAGTGGTATACCTGGACCTGAAGCAAAGGTACCAAACTACTCCTTCCATTCAATGATGCCTCTTCACTTATATAAGGATCCCAATATTTTCATGTCTCACTCTGCCTACCTCATCTCCTATCCTCTTGGCATGGGTGTCTACCCCATTTTCCCCGCCTGCTCAGCATCGACAAACCCATCAATTTGTATTCTACCCCAAATCCTCACCCAACCCCCATTCCCCTGAAAAGAACAGTCTCAGAGCCTAGAATTTCTCCTGGCCCCAAACCTGTATACCGCAAGAGGCAAGAACTGTAGAGAAGCTGAACAAAGAGCTAAAGTACTTCTCCTTGTGGGTGCTTGGAATCTGACTAATCAAATAACAATAATAATGACACCTTCTCCAATTTACCAGTTCTACAGTGTTTCATATCGTGTATTAGATGCTTCATCTAAGGATACCATATTTAAAATCTTCACAACAAACCTATGACTCAAGTATTGTATTTGTACGTACTGAGAAAGTAACTAAAATCCAGAGAAGTTGTTTTAGGATTGGGATTCAAACCCAGAAAGTCCACCTCTAAAACTATGCTTGGGATACTAAAGAATTTAGAAGAGAAAGATGCCAAAAACTGGACTTTCTGGTTTAGAAGAAAATTTAATTTTTATTTTCTGACTATCTTACAATTTATGCCACAGTCTGGCTACCTCTTTTATGCTTAGTCTTCGAAGTTGCTTGCTCAAGAGGTGGGATATTCTGCTCATAAAATTAAAAACAAAATAAAGAAAACATTATTGGAGCTTTTAAATGCTGAATATTTAATCCTGAAAATTGAAGACCAGAAAATTATGAAATGCTTATGGAACTGATAACTTGTTAGCACTTAGAAAATGGTGATCATCAAATGCCAACAAAGATTCTTTAATAATACATTGTCTATCTTTAGAAATTATAATTGCATGTATAAATGAATAATGAATAAATGGATTTCCAATTAGCCAAACTTCTGAATAAATAGAATTGCAAAACGAGTGGTTATAAGAATAGCAAAGTTTTGTGTATTATGTTTTAGCAAGAGATTGGACAGACACTATTCTTTGGACCAGAAGGAAAAATGTAAACTGTATGATGACACAGTTTCATTAATATTCAGCTGACTGTCTAGATAGGTGTAAAGGATGTGAGTTTCTAGGAAACAAAACTTTTAACCTCATCATGTCTTTATCTGTGATGTACATAGAACCTCTAATGATCTTAGCTTCATACCTAACCTGACACAAATATTAGGACACTTAAGAACAGGCCTTCGAGAGAAATTACTTAATATATTTTGAGGAAGAGTTACATTGTACATACAAGTGAAAAGAATACAGTAGACTATAATTCCTTTCAGTAGAGGCAAAGATGCTATATAGTATGGTCAAATAAGCATCCATCAACTAACTCAGGAAATTAGCCACAAACAAAAATGAAAACTTTTGGTAACAGTTATATTCATTTGAAGAAGGTCAATTTATCAAATTAAAAATATGAATAGTTCAGGAGTGCCTGGGTGGCTCAGTTGGTTGAGCATCCATTCCTTGATTTTGACTCAGGTCATGATCCCAGGGTCATGGGATCAAACCCCCTTCGGGCTCTGTGCTGAGCATGGAGCCTGCTTGAGATTCTCTCTCTCTCCCTCTGCCCCACTCCCCCACTCATGCTCAGTTTCTCTCTAAAAAGTAAAAAAATAAAATAAAATATCTGATAGCCAGTTAAAAAAATAAAAATAAAATAAAATAAAAATATGAATTTTTTATATTCAGCTCTTCCCTTGTAGTGGCTTTAGTATGTTTATCCTTCAGTATCACTAATACAAGCACCTCTGATACTATAAGTATTCAATTACCCAATTCTCAGAATAATTTTTTAATAATATTTACTTTTATGAAAGATCTACTACATTTCTGGCATTGGGATAAGTATTTTACAAATATTTCCTTACTCAATCCATACACAATCATGTACGATAAGGATTTTTATGTCTATCTTGTAGATAATGAAACTGCATCTGTGAAGTCAATTCTTGAGTTTAGAACAAGTAGCTCTAAATGTTAGGCGATATTATAACAGCTTATGACTTTTTTTATTTCTTTTTACTTATCATTAAGGGCTCAGAGTTTTGATTTTATGCTAGGAAAATATTAATAGCATGCACATGCACACCAAATACATAAATATATATATTTCTGTATTTTATATTTGTGTGTAATTGTTTAGATGTGTTCTATGTAAATCAAAAAAATCTATGTGAACTAATTTTGTATTTTATATATGTGGTCAATATTTCTCCCTGAATATGAGCACATAATTGATTTGTGATTGTAATAAGGATTCCTCTTTTGTTTGCTTTTCTCTATTAAAAATAGCAAAATATGCTTGAGAATATTTTCTCAATAAGATGAAGGAATTTTTGTGAAATTCATTTAAGCAAACATACATTCAACATTCTTCAACTATTTTGTCAAGATGAACTTAGGTTTTTCTACATATGAACAATGAGCCTTTTCATAAATATTAAAATTTCTGTAGTTTTTGACTAACTCTCAATTCTCATCTCTCATCTCAATGGATCTAATTTTGATTTGTCAAATGTCTATTTTCTTGACCTTTATGGTTTTATATTTGATAATTGTTTTCCATTTTTCCTTAGTTCTGTGACTCTGAACCTTTTTATAGATTTGATCCCTTTTGTTTTGTTCTTAAAATTATGCCTAGATTTTTATAATTTTAATAATTTTATAGTACTTTAAGAGTTTGAGCAAACCTTTCATTAGCTAATGATGCTATTCTATCTCACACAAAAATTAAAACTTACTGTCCTAATTATAATCAATCAGAAACATTTCTTGGGATCAACCTGGTCATTAACTACTTTTTTTCTCTGTATTTTTAAATTCCCTTTGATTGCTGATCTATGTTATTTGTTTTTATTTATTTATTTATTTATTTTTAATTTACATCCAAGTGAGTTAGCATATAATGTAATAATGGAGTAGATTCCAGCGATTTATCCCCTATGTGAAACACTTAGCCCAACAAGCATCCTCCCTAATGCCCCTTACCCATTTAGTCCATCCCCCTCCCCATTACCCCTCAAGCAACCCTCAGTTTGTTCTCTGAGCCTCAGTGAGTCTCTTATGGCTTGTCCCCCTCCTTGTTTTTATATTACTTTCGCTTCCCTTCCCATATGTTCATCTGTTTTGTATCTTAAATCCCACATATGAGTAAAGTCATATGTGATCTATGTTTAATTTGGGGGAGTCATAAGACACTGGATGCCTTACAAAGTGAAAGTTGACTATACTTCATGGATATAGTTTTTTTGCATTGAGATTCCATTGGTGCTATATTAAAATCAGTTGTATATACGAAATGTTTAATTTTTTCTTCACTAGTTATCTGTTCATTTTAAGCTTTTCTAATTTACCTAATTCTTTAATTTTCCACATTCTCTCTTCTTTGTGATTTTGGGGACAGGTTTAATACATTTTTAGATAATTATATCTGGTTAAATAAAAGAATAAATGCATTCATTTATTTTTTAATGATGCACAAACCTTGCTTTTCTCCTGGGCTAACTAGTGAACATTTCCTGCTAAGAATAGCCAGTGAAATACGAACAGAAATCAGAGCAGCCTACTCAAAGACTAATAAGTATTTGAAAAATCAAAGGTCAAAACCGAGCAAGAGAAAAAGCACAAGGTGGAAACATGTTCTTGTCCATAATGTACGGGTCAAAGAAAACAGACTGAAAAATAATTTCTATGAGAAACTGATCCCCGATTTTGTTTTTTCTTGGAATGAAAGTTTTACACTATTTCTAATGATCTTGTCAGTATCTCTCAATTTTCAGAAAGAGATTTTTGGATTAATCGACTACAAGCCACTTTCTTCAATTTGTTCACTGCTCTCCAAAGTTGGCTATACCAAAGACCAGTCCTTTCAAGCTACTACCTTTCTTACACATTCTCAGGTGATTTCAAATCTGATGATGTGATGATGGAACATTCAATATTCACCACTTCCATCTTATTTATCACTCTTGGTTCATTTCCGAGGACTAAAGGCCTGAGTCATTAAAAATTATATGCCCCATTTAAGCAGGTTTTCTGCATACGTTACTCAGGGAAAAAATGTTGAATGCATTTTTCCTCTTATAAAAGTATGTCTTCTTTATTAATCAACATTTAAAACTAGTATATAACCAGGTGCCTCTCAGACTCACACCCTAGCGGTGTGTAATTCCTGAGAACTGCAAACTTAAGTAATAAAAGCATCCTTGCACAAGGTCCCTTTCCCATTCTCAGGTAATTATTCTTGGGGATAAAAATCCCAGAGTTCTAAATTCTATTTACCAGCCTATGTACTTTAACCTGCTTTCCTTCAGTAAAGAAACTAGAACCCCCTCCTTTAGGAGAAATTCAACCGATTGTTTCAAAATGATAAAGCATTTGTACTCTCTATCTTCCTTTTTTCTTAAATGTACATTTTAAATTAAAATATATGGTTTCTCATATGGTTTAAGTGAATGTTTATTTTAAAATAAAATTTTCTGGGAGTAAATTTATTTGAAAGAAGAAAAGATGAATTATACCAACAGTATTCCGGCAGACAAGATAATAGCTGTAAAAGATAATAAACACAACCTTTATGGTAACTCTTTAATCCACAAAATAATCTTATGAGGCAAGTTACTATTATCATTATCCCCATTTTACAAATGGTGAATCCAAGACATGGAAAGGCTGATTACTATATTGAAGATCCCATGACTATGCTAATTTTCGTACATTGTGATTACAGTGTTCAAAGCCTTGGAGCTCAGGATTTTGCCACTATGCTGCTTCCAATTCATTCACCATCGATCCATCTGGGAAGTTCCCATATTTCTATTTCTTCCACTATATGAACAATTTCAACACAGTTTCAAAATAATTACTTTAAAATTTTGCTTACTTATTTTCTATGATTATATGACACGCTTCTTGAGGGTAGTCATTTTTCTTTTACTAGAAGGGACATTCTATGTTTCTTAATTCTTAACCTGGGGCATGTGCAATTAGAAAATGTACATCTTGATGTATTTCTGGCTTAGTATCTCCATCTCCCACACCCACATTCTTCACTCAGTTAAAAACACTAAACCTGTTCAGACAGTGGAGCATTTAATGAACTTGGAGGGCACGTGATGTTGGCATATTTATTGCTATCAGAAATAATTTATAAGAAGATATTATGACCAGTATTATGTATGCATTATAGACGGTTTTAAGTTAGAAAGAGAAATTAGGGTAAAGGATATTGCTTATTAAATTCCTCCATAGGGCACCTGGGAGGCTCAGTCAGTTAAGCAAACAGCTCTTGATTTCAGCTCAGGTCAAGATCTCACAGTAGTGGGATCAAGACCCAAATTGGGCTCTACTCTGACAGTGCAGAGCCTCCTTGGGATTCTCTCTTCCCCTCCCTCTCTCTCCACCCCTCCCTCTTTCTCTTCTCTCAAAATAACAAAATAAATCCCTCCTTATCTCACTCAAAGTACCAAGCACCTAACCATTCAACACAATGTTCTTTTAAAATGAAAGGAATAGAGGGGGGACTGCGTGGCTCCGTTCATTAGGGGTCCAACTCTTGATTTCAGCTCAGGTCATGATATCACAGTCCTTGAATTCAAGCCCTGCGTCAGGCTCTGTGCTATGCTGACAGTGCAGAGCATGCTTGGGATTCTAAATAAATAAATAAATAAACTTAAAAAAAGTTTTTTAAAAATGAAAGGAATAGATAGTGCACAAAGTGTCATGTAGTACCTTATTCTACCACCAAGTACCACAGCACACAACAAAGCCAAGTTTTCTCCCTCTGGGGCTATGTAGCTACTGAAAGATGTAACACTTTTGCTGGATTGACACCTGTGAGCCTCATCTCAACGAACAATACATATAGTCAAGGGCTTTATCTTCACACAATGGCCCCCTCATAGAAACTCCCACTTATCCAAGCAAAGTAAGACCCAGGCTTCCCTCATATCTCTCCCAAGGCTGTAGCCTCAGAAGCAAAGCCTGTGCTCTCAATTTGCTTGCTTCTCTTCGGGACCCACTCAGAAAAGCAGAGAAATTAATCACTGTTGGCCTGACTGCTTTAGTTCATATAAACATTTAGTAATATTTAGCCATTGAAATATTTTTTATGGCCAAGTTTCACTGCCCAATACAAGGTTATTTTTAGTTAATATACCCCAAACAATGTATTTAAAAAAAAAACAGTAAAAGATTTATTTTCTTCCTTCTCAGGTCACAGAGAGGTTATCATGAACAGTGTTGCACAGGAAAGTCTACATACAGTTTAACACCTGCTCATCTTTCTTTCTTCAATCTACAAGAACTGTGCATTTGCAGAACTTCAATATATCTGTCTAATGATATACAATAGAAAATCCAAGTGAGGAGAGTGTATATACAAATATATTCAGAAAACATATACATACACACAATAAGCATACAAATTATCAACTGTTCCTAAGTTTCCTCTTGATATTTGCTTGCTGTTCCTTCATTTGTTTTGTTTTCCACTACCACTGGTAGACACAAAAATTGAGGAAGAAAGAGTTACTATTTACTGAGTTCTTCCAAGTGGCACACACTCTACTTTCTATACAATATTTCATTTCAACTTGAAAACAACCTGATGGGGTATGTAAGTATTGTTTCTGCTTTTTCAGATCAGAGAGTTGACTACAAGGCCATACTCAATCCACTTGTTTTTAGGTTGCATTCCTGAATACTAGGGGCTTGAAATAGGAATAATGTGGAAAAATTATTCTTCTAAATGGTCATCTAGGTCATGAGTACATGAACAGCTGAAGAGTCCCTTGATCTGTGGAAGCAAGGTAGCCACTTAGGAAAAAAAAATGATCACCTAGGTTTACATCCTGGCTCAACCACCAGCCAGATTTGTAACACAAGTTACTCGATATCCGTTTCCTCTTTGGTGAAATGAAAATGATAACAAAACCAACAGCACAGAGTTGTGATGTGATTCAAATGAAAGAACATAAATGAGACATTCATGCCTGACATATGTTAATCAGCCAATAAATAAATAAATGGTCTATTACTTGAATCTAGCCATAGTTATAACACTGTATACATTTGTCAAAATTCATCAGATAATACACTTCACATTTACTGTATGTAGACACCATAATAAACCTGAATTTTAAAATAGTAATTTTTTAATGTTTATTTATTATTTTTGAGAGGGGGGAGGGGCAAAGAGAGAGGGGAACAGAAGATTTGAAGTGGGCTCTGTGCTGAAAGCAGACAGCCCAATGTGGGGCTCAAATTTACAAACCATAGATCATGACCTGAGCTGAAGTCAGACACTTAACTGACTGAGCCACCCAGGCGCCCCCAAAAATAATGATATTTTTAAATGAATCAATGGAGGCGCGGCAGCCAGAATCACGACCAAAATCACGTCACAGGTTCCACCTGCTGAAAGCACCACTGGGGATGAAACTGGGCATGAGACATTCGGTGCTATCCCTGACACTGCTTGAGTTGCCACATTACCAGAAGAAATCCTCAGCTTTCCCTCCCTCTTTGCATCACTACTCCCAGTTCAAAGTCCTAGGTGGACACAGCTGATTCCTGTGCTAGATCCCCTAAATACAGTAACTGCAAAGGACCTTGGGAAATAGAGTATCCTGTCTTCTTGGTTTCTGTAGTCGAAAGTCGGCCCAAACTCGGATGAAGGAGAATGCCCAAAAATAGAAAAGAAAGAAAAAATCAACTGCAACATTGAAAAATCTTTCAAATTAATTATTTTTTAAAAAGCAAATATATAGGGGATCCTGGGTGGCTCAGTCAGTTGAGTCTCCAACTTTGGCTCAGGTAATGATCTCACGGTTAGTGGGTTGGAGCTCAGGATCAGCCTCTGTGCTGACAGCTCAGAGCCTGGAGCCTGCTTCAATTCTGTGTCTCCCTCTCTCTCTGCCCCCCCCCCCCCCCGCTCACGCTCTGTCTCTCTCTGTCTCTCAAAATTAAATAAAAACGTTAAAGTAAATAAATAGATAAATTTATAAAATAAAAAATGTGAAAAGCAAACACATCAATATAACTTTGGAGAAAGTATATAATAAAATGGCAGTATCTCCCCCAAAAATAATAAACGTTTAAAAATATTTAATATTTAATTTCATTACTTATCCATGTAAATTGAAATTGTAACATATGGCTAAAATAAATTTGGTAAACTATTTTTTAATGTACCCAAATTTGGAGAGAGTTTGAGGAAAGAAGTACTTTAATAAAGCAAGATGTGAGTATATGTTACTATTACAGTGTTTCAAGAGGGCATTTGGCAATACCTATTAAAAGCTTGAAACACTTTTATCCTCTTTGACCAAGCAATTTCCTATCTAGGAATTCAACCTAATGAAATATTTTAAGAACTATGCAAAGATAGATACATGGATGCTGATTCTAAGTGTAGACTTGGGGAAATTATCAAGGTCTATGTATAGGCAATTGTATAGGCAATGAAATATACTATATACGATATCTTTCATAGTATATAATATTACCTGAATAAAACTGTGTTGTAAACAATTCAAATGATATGGAAAGGTGTTCACTAAATGAAGTGAAATCACATGCATCGAACATTTATATACAGCTGATGAAGTATTCTTATTTACATGGAAAAATACTGAAACTATACATGTAAAATTTTGAGTGGTATTACTAAATAATGATATCATAAGTGATTTTGGTTTTTGTTCATCTATTTTTTCTGAAAATTATTTAGCAAATGTGTCTTTTATACTGAGAAAAAACAACAAACTTCTGTTTTTTTAAGTCAGACGTCTCCTCAGCCTACAGACTCATAACTAGTTTCCCTTAACTGATCATTATGTATCTATCATCACTGTATTTATCCAAGTTTATTTTGAAGCTAGCTCTACATTTTCCACCAAAATCACCTCTTTCAATACCAAATTCCATATGTTTACTACCTGCTGCAAATTATATCCCTTTTCCTTTGTGTTACAATTTCCTCTTTTAAACTTCCAAACAAGCTTGCACAAGAAGGGAATTAACATTTATTGAACACCTACTATGTGCCAGGAACTATTTAAATCCCATTCACATATGTTAGTTCATTTGCATTTAAGTCTGGTTCCAATTATACATAACTTTCATAATTTGACAGGCGTCAATCATTTTTCATTTTAGCCTGCATATTGCCAGACAGATGAGAGCAAATATTTTTAGATTGTCCTCAGATGGCAGCAGCCACATTCCCTTGATTGAGTTCAGGTGCCCTTTCCTGGACCTTCTCTACCTATTCCTCTGGTTGCAACATCCAAACTTCCACACATTGTTCTCCTGCTTTTAATACCCTTTATGATAATTCCCAGAAATAGCTGGCATTCTGAGAAACATGTTGCTTTTCTGTGGGAAAATCTACCCTTAGAAATCTCTCGAGTAACCTCCAGTTCATGGGAATGAAAAGATTAGTAATGTATTTCATCAGAGTTTTTAACTATAAATTAAACCTACTTTTCACACATCTGAGGCCCTGGTAATGACATAACAACAAATGCTTCCACAGCGATGTATCTCTCAGTTTCTATTTTTTATGAGGTTTCTACCTTTTGGGAGATGATCTTATTCATTTCTATGTGCCCTATCTGGACACCAAAAAAAGATATGGCTCTATCCCATATCTGGAAGTCCCAAGCAATATAACGATCATTAAGCAGTGCTTTTGCTTCTAGAGTCAGGAAAAATCCCAAGGATTGGAAAATGGAGACTAAATCTGTTCAATTACTTTGGCAACATAGTAGATTATCATTAAGAGGTTCTGACTAAAAGTAACCAGAATTATTCCCCCCTCCTTTTCTCTCTCTCTCTCTCTCTCTCTCTATATATATATATATATATATATATATATATATATATATAGCAATCTCCAGCAAAACAATGTAAAGTTATTAGGGCAAGTGATACAAAAGTGTCTTGAAAATATGACTGTGCAAAGGATGGCAGCGAGTCACAGAGTGACCTTAGTAACCCTATGAAACACGTCTTTCTTCAAGATCAACCTAAAAAACTCCAGTTTCCATTCTTTAGGAGCTAATGAGCTAAGGAAATTTGATAACTAACACACGATTTTATATCTCAGTTTTAAAGGTTTATAACTGCAATGAATATGGATACTGGTCCATAGAGCCAAACCCAAAAAGAACTCCAAATGGAGCTAATGAAAATTATGGGGCACACCAAGAGGAAATTAAGCAGAAGTCCTAAAATAAATCAAATACTCCATAAACCTGTACCTGAATGCCAGTGTCTGTGAAAAGGATTACCATATGCTTATAGACCAACCATATTATGTGAAGTTTTTACTATAAAACTCATAGAATCGAATTGATTCTCAAGGCTTTAAAGAAATCAGAGCTCATCTAGCTCTAGCCAAAACTCCACCATATTTATAAGATTCTTCTTTAACAAAACCATCAAGGGACCACTGGCCTATGCTTAAACCTGCCCAGGGACAAAGAGCTCATTAACTCCGGAAGCAGCCTAACTCAGATCCAGAAATCTCAAATAACTAGAAAGTTCTACTGTTACTAAATTGAAATCCACTACTCTGATCTTTCTATATCCACCATATATGTCTGAGGGTTTCCTAAAATGTGTGCTTATCCTTCCTAAAAATTCACGAAATACATGTGTATATACAGATAAAGATTGTGTGCACGTGCATTTTTCTGCATCAAATGTCCAAAGCATTCTTCAGATTTTCAAACGTGTCTATGACTCATAGAACTTAAGAGACACTTGTTTTGGGGGTTACTTGTGTCTGTTCTGCATGAGAGATATTCGAAGACAGTTTTAAGTATACCTGTGAGTCCTCCCTTTTCAAGGCAGCCATAGGAAATTCCTTAACCTGTTTCTCATTTCCGTAGCTCATTCAATTCACTATATCTCTTCAGCATGTTCAATGTCATATGTACAATAGGGCCCCCAAACGAGACAAAATACTCCTGGTCCCCTGCAGCACAAATAGAGCAAGTTTGTCACACCCCTCACCCCCAGTGTTCTGAATGTTCTACTTCTATCAATGAAGCTTAAGAACTCTATTGTTTCTATCAATTGGACAGTTTCTGGTTCTGGGTACAGACATTGCTCTATATAAATCACATTGAGGGTGCAGGAAAAGTGGGTCACGGCCCAGCCAGCCGAGCTCATCAATTTCCTGGCACGATGCACCATCAGGGTGAGGAAAGTTCTCAGGAACTGTGTCACAAGGTGGCTCTCTCCGTGCATAGAAACACCCTTACCGTCTGTAAAAGTTACAAGCTTTCCAGGTGTCTGCTTTCACATCATCTGATATTGTCAAAATACCAGGTTATATCTGCTAGTAGACTGCCTACATCTAGAAGAAACAAAAATTCTATTCTTCTCTCCACTATTGAGATCCAATACCTCCTTATGAAAACTTTTGCTTGAGGACAGGGGAAAGGAGATTTTAATTAGTCTTCTTAGCTCTTCCGTATTAATGAGAGAAAATGAGGTTAAAGAGAGGCACCAGAAGGGCATATCAACTGGAAGGAAAGTGATTCTTCCCATTCCTCTCCCTTGAACCGCTTCCCTCATGAGTTCCCTACTTCCGAAGGCTGCTAAGTGATTGGTCCATGCAGAAGACTTCTATCCATCCTTCTATACACTGCGAGTGGGCTAGTGTATTCTCAGGAATACAAAGCTATATTGCCACAACACAAATCAGTGGCTGACCGTGGTTGGAGGTGGGGGGAGGGCAGAGGGTACCTACAAAGGGATAGCATGAAGAAATAATCTGTGGTGAGGAAACCGTTCTGTAGTCTGAAGTGGTGGGAACAGGTATCTATACATGTGTTAGAACTCAGAGATGAGGCGCCTGGGTGGCTCAGTCAGTTAAGTGTCTGACTTTGGCTCAGGTCATGGCCTTGTGGTTTGTGAGTTTGAGTCCCTCATCAGGCTATCTGCTGTCAGTACAGAGCCCGCTTTGGATCTTCTGTCTCTCTGTCTCTCTCTCTGTCCCTTCCCTGCTTGCGCTCTCTCTAGTTCAAAACTAAATAAACATTAAAAAAAAAAAAAAAACCTCTAAGAACTAGGGGTACTTGGATGGTTCAGTCCGTTAAGCGTTGGACTATTGATTTCAGCTCAGGTCCCGATCTCAGGTTTCTGGGATTCAGACCCCACTGTCAGCATGGAGCCTGATTGAGATTCTCTCTCTCTTTCTCTCTCTCTCTCTCTCTCTCTCTCTCTCTCTCTGCCCCTCTCCTGCTCATGCTCTCTCTGTCTCAAAATAAATAAATAAACATTAAGAAAAACTGTATGCCAAAAAAAATCTATTTTACTTTATGTTAACTTAAAACTTTTTTTCCAAAGGAAAAAAAACCTTTCCTTGAACCCTAACAACTGCAATAATAATAATAGTAATAGTAATAATAATAATGACAGAGAAAGAGATACCACCTTTAAACATGGTGGAACTACAATTAAACCTGCTCCTTCTCATTTCTGCTTCTTACAACTCTTTCTCCATTAACAATTGAATACATGGATTTCGGCTGAGCTGTCTTTGGCCCCTGGACATAAAATCCTGCTTTTTACTGATCTCCGAATCAAATCTTAATTTAATTCAAAGTGATGCAGCCTATGAGTGGGAAGAATTCTTGGGTCGGAGACCTTTGGCTGTGGCCTAAACTCAGCCTCAAATGAACACAGCCTCCAACCATCCAAGACTGAATTCTCAGGTCCGACACTCTTACTCCACTGACATCGTAGACACAGCTTTGGGTGCCAGCCATGCCTGCTTGGTGGCCTTGTTGCAATGTCATCAATCACGGAATTCGGGGACCTCCTGCTCCAGAGACGATGCACTGATTTTCAGACTTTTTTTCTGAATGGTATGCTAAGAGCCAGCAAAAGGCAGGCTGATTCATAAGTCAAGCACAAGGAAATGACAAAGAGATGGGCTATATGTATATGAGAGGAAAGCAAGTTCCATCAAAAATCCACACAAGTTATCAGTACAGAAGCATGGGTTTCTCTTTAACGCAAGTGAGAATTAACAGAGAAGAAAAGAGTGAAGCAGATCCAACAGAGATTCTTGTCCAAGCAACTGTTCGGTCCCGGGAGGCGCTGCCAGCTGTCTGCTTGAGTGAGGAATCCACAGCCATGACTCGCTGGCTGCAAAGCCGGGAAAGAGTCGGAACCAAAGCGTCATTGCCATAGGAACACTAACTCCTGCATTTTCCTTTTCCGCATAAAACCATACATGAGAACTGCTAATAAGTTTCACATTTCTTGGCTTTATAAGAGAAAAAAAATCTTAAGATGCGCATAACTTGGCAGTGTTCTTCAAGTTGGATTCTTGAGGGAGTTTTCAGAGTACTGCTACAGGATATGTCCTTCTTATTCATTAAAAAAAAAAAAAAATCAGGAAAAGAGCCGATGCATGAAGAAAAGCCACATAAGTTCTAAACCGGTAAGAATTAAAAAAAAAAAGAATATTCCTTTTTTTCATCTTAAAGATTTAAACAGACTTGTACATCCACATCTGTCTAATGGATTCATCGTCATATGGACTCCTTCAACATGTTTCATTATATCGTGCCTAGTAATGTGCCCATCACTTCTAGGGATATAATCATCTTTTCTTGTAAGGAGGGCCAATTAGATTGTTTTTGATGCAATAAGTACATATTAATGTCTACTTTATAACACACCATAAATTGGTCTATGCATGGGGGGTGAGGAGGGGGGCAGAAATAGATGACTAGGAGCGTTCTTGTCTTTGACTTAGCTCAGCGTGGTAGGGGAGACAGTCTACTCAGGGAGATGCCCCGACCAAAGCACAGCGAGGCAAGGACAACCATTCACAGGGGTTGCACAGGGTCTATCAGATCTTAAAAGTTTCCGACACAGGAAAGTAAAAAATGTGTAACTATGTGAGGTAATGGGCGTTAACTAAACTTACTGTGGTGATCACTTCACAATATGTACACATATCAAACCATTATGTTGTCTACCTGAAACTGATACCTGTTTGTTACATGTCAATCATATCTCACTTAAACTGGAAAACAATAACCACAGCAACAACAAAAATCCTATCAGGAAGTGGACGCTGGGGGAAAGAGGGGACCTTCCCTGGTACTGACAACTAAGTTTTGAATCAACAAAGTAAGAGTTAGCCAGTCGGACAAAGTGAAAAAGAGCATTCTTTTTGTTTTTTCTAATGTTTATTTATTTTTGCGAGAGAGAGAGAGACAGCGTGAGCAGGGGAGGGTCAAAGAGAGAGGGAGATACAGAATCCGAAGCAGGCTCCAGGCTCTGAGCTAGAGTCCGACGCGGGGCTCAAATCTACGAACCACAAGATCATGATCTGAACCTAAGCCGGACGCGACTGAGCCACCCAGGCTCCCCGAAAAAGAACATTCTTAGCAAAGATGAGAATGAATATGTCCTGACTGGTTCTTAAACAAGAACCAGTTCACAAATTTAGTCAAGAATCAGGGGGCCTTCATGTCGCCCAGAGTACATGGCTTCAACACTGCGTGAACTAACATAGTGATCAGACTCAAACTTGCTTACATGAAAATGTAAGGGAAATAAACTCCAAATAAAATGGGTCTCTCACAGGCTCTAAGTAATTGCCATGAATCTCTCTTCTCTATGATATTTGAAATGTGTGGGATATTGATTTAAAAACACCCAGCCATTTCTGAATCTGTTTGATGACATCTCATCAATAAAACAACAAAAATGCCACAGTAATTATCATTTATCAAAAATTTGTATTTTTCCAACGCTTATATACCAACTTTTCTGTAATCCCCATTCTTCCACTGAATGTGATTATATTTTACAGACATGGTATGATAATATTGTTGGTTCAGATGCTATACATGTTATTTTTGTAACTTGGGAATCTTCTAGATGGAGCTTTTGTTGTCACGTCACTTTGAATGAATTACCAGCAAATGTTTCTATTAGGAGACTACAAATATCTTCAGGACAAAATCGCCTGTAAATCTTGAAAAAAATGGATTTGTTGTGTGTTACAAAGTGGACAGCACAGCCACAAATGATAGCCTAAATTTGAATTAGTTAATATATAAAAATAGATATGTCTCATATTAACAAACAGCATGTGGAGAATGGTAAAGCCAATATTCTGACAGTTCTCACTAACTAATGAAATGGGGTTTTTTAATAAAAGGCTTAATTGTGGTGAGACTCATTCCTAGGAAACTCTTCATACGTAGGCTTCAGAGAAGCTTTAAATATCTGATGCCAAAGAAGGGGGGAATGCTATGAGTTGGAGATTCAATTACCTAATTATTATTAAATTTGCTAGAAAGAATTAGTACCACTCTTTTCTTATAATGATGACGTTAAAATGGCAAAAGCTAGAAGTAATTCCAGGATTTTCATTATGTTATCTATTCGACAATCTCTGGCACATCTCTGCTCATGAATTAATATCATGCTTAAGAGTGTCCTCTCTCCTGGCAGTATGAGTACTACCTTAAGGTGAATGCTATATTAAGTAGATATGAATTTGCAAAATCAGAGATATAAAAAGAATCTGCACTATTTTATTATTATGCATCCTCATTAAACATTTCTAATATATAATTTAGGGCACATCATTTTGATATTAACATTATTTTGATAAAATTACACACATCTTTTCTGCATAATAATGTATGAAAATTCTACTTCTCTAATATTTGCTTCCTTGGTTATAAAATAACTTCAGAATGGTGGTTAATTTATTGGTGCTTGGGCTACTTTGATCATTTGTTTAAAGCAGCATTGAAACTGAGGGATTTTTTTTTTCTTTTTGGCGGCTATTTAATATACTCTCATTTTATGGACAGCTCACACAGTGGGATGCAGCTGCTCACTTAGTCGCTCAGCCTCCCAAAGAAAATTATGTCAAGTGCATTATTCGTCCTTTCCCAGTGCTCTCAGAGAGGAGAGATATTCCAACTTCAACTCTGAGTCAGAGTACCACATAATGGTATGATTGGCAGACCTGATATTTTTTTAGGAACTGCCAAGTGTGCCATTACAAACAAAAAACCGCTTCACTCAAATGAAATAATAATAACTCTAGCAAACAGACTTAAAATATTGGGCAGTTTGTTCAGTGTGGTTGAAATTGTCAGTGAACTATTGATAATTTGCTCTAATGGCAAAACAATTTGGGACTTATCAAAGAAACTGAACAGTACTTATGAGTCTATAAATCAGTCTTGCCACACACTATTATCATGGAGGATGCATATCTGTAAAGTTAGCTGCCACTCTGGAAATGTTAAAACATGGCAGAGCAAATGGTAAATTTATTATTACTGTTTTGAATGAATAATGGGATTTGCGGGCTGATAAGACTGAAAAGGTATAGAGCCATGTCGTTCAGTCTTCCTCATTAAATCCTTCCCTTTTTATCTGGGCCAATTTGACAAATAAAAGTGTTCTGTTTTGAGGGGAAACTGAGGCTGAAGGTGACGTCCTTTGCAGAGGGAACTACCTAACCCTCCTGTCCATATAGCCTAGTGGAAGACAAGCGGGATCTATGGCCTGTAAGGCGGGACCAGGCAGCAAGGGTGGGGCACCCATGGCGCAGGCTTCAGTTAAGCCCCCCAACCCAAAAAGTGTTGTTTTGCTTTACTTTGGACTTTCTGGTAGTAAATTCAATAACTTTGTCTCATTTGACGTAGATGCATTCCCTGGCCTCCAATAGCTGTTTGGCAGGACTCTGCTGCACATGTGTCCCCAGGCCCTATACCTTCCCTGAGACAGAAATAAGGAAGTCTTTCTGGACTTTGTGTCCCCAGGGCCCAGGAAAGTGCCTCGAATGTAGTATATGCTTATGAAATACTTGGTAAGTAAATAAAACAACCAACTCTAGGGGAAATAAAGTTCAATATATTGTGAATTAATATTAACAACTTGCCCTTGTCTTTGTCATTATCTATTCTCTCCACTTCTCTCCTTGTTCTCACTCCCTCCTCTGGGATCTCCTACCTTCTTCTCCCTCCCCCAGTGCTGTGTATAATAACTATTATATACAAGGTAAGAAATAACCTAACCAGTGTGTACCAGACAGCCTGTAGTATAGCATATTCTCAATAAGTACTTTTTGAACAAAGAAAAGGAGAGAGCTAAGTAGGAGAGAAGGAAGAGATGAGTCAAAAGAAATGTGTAGAGATGCTATATTTTTAAGTTTGACCACAGTGTAAAGCAAAGTGATTACCTTGTCCTGTCCTCCTTTGCATTTGATGTAAGTTATTATCAGTTTGATACAAATCATTTCAATTTTCACAAAGCAACCATGATGCTTAGTTGTTGGTTAAGAATTAACACTGTTGGTATTCAAACATTTCTATCAACGTTAAAAAAATGTGTTTGGGTTTTATATACATCTTGAGTTTTTCTCTGAAACTTTTCTTATCTTAAAATTTTCTGAAGATTGAATATGATTTAAATGAAACAAATAGAGTCCATGTTGAAAAAGATTGTAGCCCATTTCTCTGACTATGAAATAAATATGCTCCTTGTCTATCAGACTGTCAGTTTATAGGGAAATCAATTACACCAAATGATGCTCAAAACCCCGGGAGTGTAAGAAAAGTCAAACCCACACCCACTCATCCACTTTAGGTGAGGAAAAAATAAACAGCATGTGGAATCTGGATTATGGGTTCAGTTTAATTCAATCAATGTCTGAATATTTGTTTAATTCAATCAATGTCTGAATATTTGTTTCCTGGATGTTTGTTAAATATTTGCATGGGGGAATCAGATTAATTAATGCATAAAAGTAGTCTGACTTCAGAGTAACTTTCTGTATAATTAGGAAAGAAAGAAAGCTGGAAATGTCTGCTCTTTATGGAAGTCGATTTCTCTTCTGTACTGACCAAATATTAGGAAAGAGACAATTTTTGGCAAAGATTTTTTATTTTGAGAGCTGAAGATATAAGTGACATTTTCTGAGTGTTGTTATATTTAATTTTTCTAGCCTAGCAGGTATTAGTAGATGTCTGTGATTGTATTAGGTGTAACTTTTAAATAAATTTTTGCCATTAAAATTGTCATTGTTTTCACTTACAAGCTTATGTAATTGCAATGAACTAGAGATATGACATTGGTGACATTGGTTTTTGACATACTTTTTAAGAGAATTAAATCTATATAAGAGAAATTCTTCACTTGGGAGAGGATTTAACAGAGGTAGTTTAATTTGTTAATGGTAAAACTCACCCAGTCCAGCAAAATACTTTCAATGAGCATACTCTGAATCGCTGGTTTTTGTCACCAGAAAAAATGTTTTCAAATTGTTACAAAGTGGTGTGTAAGATGGACAGCATATCTTTTGCCTGCCCTACATACAAGCACTTAGAGGTCATCCAAACTATCACTGTCTTTAAAGCCCCAGGTAATGTCCATCCATGGTCAGGCCCCAAGAATGGATGATTCCCTGCTCCACAGGACTAGACCAGGCCCCGTGAGTCATTCCTGCCCATCCATAAAATACCACCCTTGTCCCCCAGTGCCATAATGCTTGAAGTTCTCTCTTTAGAGATTCATAAATTAATGAAATATCCTCTGATAATATCCTCTGGCTTTAAAATGCTACTAACCCATAAAAATCATAAATCACAAGACTGAAAGCAACATTTGATATCATCTATTTCTACTTCTGTTCTATACAGAATCTGTGCCTGATGATAACCTTGGTTAAGCTATTAAAAAATGGCAGCAAGGAAGAACGAGGTACAAATAGCGAAGGCCAGGGATATCAAAGACAGAGGTCATCTTAAACACCATTTTTAGGAACTGGTGTTGGTCTATTTGGCTAATGCTGCCCATTGCTCCACGTGTTATTTAAAAGATGGATTTTGAAGACAAGTAGAACAACCACCTTCTGGCTATGTAACTTAGGTAAGGTGTTTTATCTTGTTGGCTTTGGTTCCTTATTATAAATAGAAGGAAAATAAGACCTGCCTTTAATAGTTGTTTTCAAGAGAAAAGGAAATGAAATTTTGTGACAAGTGTTGATTTATTCCTTTGTTTTTCCTTTTTTTTAAGTGTCTTCGAACTATCTAAAACATCTGGTGCCAAAGTTTACATAAGGCTACTTTTCCCAAAGTTAGGTTTTTAAACAATCGTGTCATTGGCAATTCCAAGTAGCACCTTCAGGGGTGTAGAAATACTACTCAATTCTATTTCAGCTTGGGTTTTTAAGAGAGCTAAACCCACATGATTACTCATAACAACTAGTATATATGTTCCGTGAAGGCAGGGATTTTAATTTTGTTCCTAACTATACACCCAACATCTAGAACATAGCACAGCATATAAGGGAGTACATAAATAGTCATTAAATAAATGCATGAATGACTATCATCCTATTTCTCTACATGATTGGGAGAAGCTTTATAAGGAAGGAAAGTGCATCATTAACTACCAGTAAATTGATGTTATGTAGACATGCAAAGGTTGTAATAGTAAAGAAAAAGTGAAATAGTGAAAAGAAGAAGAATGGAAAGAACTTCAGCCAATGTTTGTCGTGTATCTGTTTGTGCCAAGTATTTTACGGACATTGACTTTAAACCTCACAGCACCCTCTGTGAAAGATTTTATCATTCCCATGCTAAGGTAGGGACACTGAAGGGCAGAGATATAGGACTTGCCTCTCAGAACAATGCTGGTTGTTGTAAGCAAAATTTAAACCTAGGACTGTTTAACTCAATAATCCACTTTCTTTTTACTGTACTATGTTCCCTCACACTTCTCAAAGAAAAAAAAATTGAAAAGCCCAAATGTCAAGGTGGAATGGGA
Organism: Cryptoprocta ferox; assembly: GCA_028646485.1. Lineage (NCBI taxonomy): Eukaryota > Metazoa > Chordata > Mammalia > Carnivora > Eupleridae > Cryptoprocta > Cryptoprocta ferox. Next base: position 35,510,951 of record CM053578.1, read on the forward strand.
GAATAAGGATAGTAGAAGACAATTTCACCAAAAAGGAACATAAACACTTCTGTTTTCCAAGCTGACATGAATCTAAGCAAGTGTTTCAGAAATACAATGATGAAAACTCATGTCCAGACTTCATTGGTTTTAACTTTATTTTTTTAAAAAATTTTATTGAGATATATCATTCTAGTTACAACGTAATTAATAATAGCTTATTGAGTTCACACACGTTAATGATCACACCCAGCAGAGAAAACCTTCCCTGGCAAATTCTGATATGTTTTTCCCATTAGAATTTTCAAATGACTTTGAGTATTCATCTCAATGGTTATAATTGATTTCAACATCTTATGCTCTAACAGCGTGGTTGCAATTTCTGGAAAGTGTGCCTAATGATTCAGTAAATGAATCATTAGGCAAGGTAGGAGGCTAACCAAAAGGCTGCGAGTTGGCAGCCCCAAGCGTAACCTGTGACTGTAGAATTGGTGAGTACGTTCATCCAAGACACATTGAGTGCCGTGGGATCAGAGCTTCACCTCAACAAGTTGGAGAAAGTCACACTGCACCCTGGGGAGGAATAAGCTAAACCGAACTGAATTAAAGTCTATTAGATTGATCAGACAGTATGCTAATAAGCAATCTGCTTCCCAAGTCACACTATCTAACCTGATTGAAAGGGGCATGGCTGACACCTGCAAATGAGCTGTAGACAGTGGATATATGGGCACAGAACATGTTTGGGTAAATCCCAACCAAACCAAACTAAGTCAAACTAATGTTAAGTCACGTTAATCCTAACTAGACAAGATACCCAGAACCCAATGTCTTAAAGCACACCAGTGTGATGTGTATATACTGTTAACCAAAAAGAAAAGTACGTGGTTGTATATAATTCAGCAAATGAGTGGTTTAACAATCAATCATCACCAAGTCAAGTTGTAAGGGAGGACTGAACCAAGAGAGAGTTAAGGCAGGTCAGTGAACTGAGAAAATCGAAAATGAAAAACGGAAAAAATAAAATTGGGCAAACCTAACCATAAATGGTGAACTGACAAGAAGCATGTCTGTATCCCTTTTCAAATAAAGGGCGATTCTTTTTAATACTTCCACGTTTGTACTTGTTCAGAACTTGGAAGGATAACTACTAACCACAAACTCTTTTGCCTACATGGCATAATTTGCAAATATTAATAGAAAGAATCAAACAAAGAAAATGAATTAAAATGTGTTGAGGTGCTTGGGTGGCTCAGTTGATTAAGCATCTGACTTCAGCTCAGGGCATAACCTTGCTGTCTGTGAGTTCGAGCCCCATGTTGGGCTCTGTGCTGACAGCTCAGAGCCTGGAGCCTGCTTCAGATTCTGTGTCTCCCTCTCTCTCTGCCCCTCTCCCCTGCTTATGCTCTCTCTCTCTCTCTCTCTTTCAAAAATAAATAAAACGTTAAAAACAATTTAAAAATAACTAACTTAAAAAAATTAAAAACAGCAAACTTGAATATAGAAATGTAAATAAAATAAAGAGCGTAGGTTAAATAAATAAATAAATAAGTGAGTAAAATGTGTTGAGGACTTCATTAAACAGCTGGAGTTATGTGGCTCAATTGAAATCTCATTTCCATTTTGTTTGTATAAGAAAGCATCAGTTGTCTGCCAACATGACTTCTCTTAAATAGCTTTACTAAGGTTTATCTTATAGACCATAAAATAAGCCTATTATAATTTTATAATTCAGTTACTTATAGCAAATAGACAGAATTGTGTAAATATCATCACAATCCAGTTTTAGGACATTTCTATTACCCTAAAATATTCTCTCATGCTGGGACGCCAGGGTGGCCCAGTGGATTAAGTGCCTGACTCTTGGTTTCAGCTCAGGTCATGATCTCATAGTTTGTGGGATCAAGCCTCGCACAGAGCCAGCTTGGGATTCTCTCTCTACCTCTTCCTCTGCTTCTTTCTCTCTCTCTCTCAAATAAATAAGCATTAAAAAAAAATCTCTCATGCCAACTTACTGCCAAACCCGGCTCCCACAGTCAACCCCAGGTAACCGTTGATCTGCTTTCTGTTCTATAGATTTGCCTTTTCTGAAGTGTATTTAAATAGAACCAAACAAGCCACGGTCTTTTGTGTCAGGCTTCTCTCACTGAATATAATGTGTTTCAGGTACATCCATATAGTAGCACGTGTCAGTAGTTTGCTCCTTTTTACAGCTGAATAGTATATCGTATGGAGACCACTACATTTTGATACATCATTCATCATTTCATAAACATTTGGATGTTTTGGGGGAGTTCTTGCATAATATTGCTATGAACATTTGCATACAAGTCTTATGTGGATGTATGTTTGCATTTCTCTTGGGCAGAGACTAAGGGGAGGATTGTTAGGACATATGGTAAATTTATGTTTAACTTCTTAAGAAACTACTAAGTTGTTTTCCAAAGTGCCTGTACTACTTTACAATCCCACCAGCAATATACGAGAGTTCAAGTTTTGTCACATCCTCACCAATACTTAACATTGTCAATCTTTTTAATTATAGCCACTCTTGCAGGTATCTAGCAGTATCTCACTGTGATCATAGTTTATATTTCCCTAAGGAGTAATGATGTTGAACATCTATTCATGTATTTATTAATCTTTAGATATCTTCTTTGGTTAAATGTCTATTCATGTATTCTGCCCACTTTTTAATTAGACTGTCTATCTTATTTTTAAGTTGTAGGAGTTCTTTATAAAGTCTTGATTTAAATAGCTTATGAGATATATGATTTGCAAATATTTTCTCCCAGTCTGTGCCTTATCTTTTCATTTATCAATTGCGTCTTTGAAGAGCTAAAAGTTGTACAAATTCCAAATTATCGATTTTTTTCTTTAATGGATCTTGTTTTGGGTGTCAAATCTAAGAACTATTTGCCTAACCCAAGGTCACAAAGGTTTTCTCTTTTGTTTTCTCTTTGTTTTATCATGTTAGCTTATACATTTAGGTCTAATGATCCATTTTACCTTAATTTTTGTGTATGATGTGAGACAAGGTTCTACATTTGTTTTTTTGCATAGAATATTCCATCCCCCCAGTAAAATTTGCTGATAAGACTATCTTTTCCTCCATTGAATTGCCTTGGAATCCTTACAGAAGATCAACTGACCTTGAATGTAAGGGTTCATTCCTAAACTCAAAACTGTTCCATTGATGTGTATGTCTGTCCTTACACTAATACCACACTTGATTATTGTTGCTTCACAGAAAGCATTAAAATTAGATACCCTAAGTCCTCAAGTACTTTTTTTTCCTCCAAAATTCTTTAGGCTATACTAGGTCCTTTGCATTTCCACATAAATTTTTAAGAAAAGTTTATCAATTTTTACTAGAAAAAATAAACTTTCTGGGACTTTGATAGCAACTTTGTTATATATATAAATCACTTTGGGGATGACTACCATTTTAACAATACTGAGTTTCTCAATCTATGCTATAATCTTGCTATTTATTTCGACGTTCTTTGGTTTCTTTTAGTAATATTTTATAGTTTTTGTAGAATATAGTTTATATTTCTTTGATTTGATTTATTCCTGAGTATATTTTATTCTACTATGAATGTAATCAATTTTTTAATTTCTTTATTTTCTAGTATATAAAAAATTGAGTTTTGTCTTTTGAAGTTATATTCTGTGATCTCGCTAAACTCATTTTTAAGTTCTGGTAGGTTTGGTTTGGTTTCTGTTTGGTTGTATTCCCTAGGATTTTCCACATTCGGGATCATGATGGCTGCAAATAAAGACTGTTATACTTCTTCATTCCCTATGTGTGTGATTTTATTTAATTTCTCTTGCCTTATTGCTCTGGCTAGAACCTCCAGTACAGTGGTAAATAGAAACCTTGATAGCACACACCTTTGGTTTTTGCCTGATCTTTTGTGAAAAGCAAAATTTTACCATTAACTATAATGTTAACTGCAGGTTTTTCATAGATTCCCCATATCAAGTTAAGAAAATTTCCTTCTAGTTCTAATTTCTTTAGAGTTTTTGATCCATGAATAGATATAGGACTTTATTAAATGCTTTCTCTGCAACTACTGAGATGATTGTATGGCTTTGTCCATTATTCTATTTATATGGCATATTACATTAATTGATTTTTTTAATTTTTTTAAAGTTTTATTTATTTAACTAATCTCTACATCCAACATGGGACTCAAACTCACAACCTTGAGATCAAGAGTTGCACAGTCTTCCAGCTGAGCCAGAAAAGTGCCTCTTGAATTTTTTTTATTTTAAAACAACCTTGTATTTAATGTGATTATTGATATGGTTAAATTGACATCTGCCGTTTTGCTATTAATTTCTTATATATGCCATTTTTATTCATCTATTGTTTCTTTACTGCTTTCTCTTACACTAAATCAATATTTTAAAGTAGGGGTGCCTAGGGGGCTCAGTTGGTTAAGCATCTGACTCTTAATTTCAGCTCAGGTCATGATCTCACAGTCATGAGTTCAAGCCCCAAGTCGGGCTCTGCTCTGAGAGTGTGGAGACTACTTGTGATTCTCTCTCTCTCTCTCTCTCTCTCTCTGCCCCTACCCCCACTTACACTCCCCTTCTCTCTCTCAAAATAAACTTTAAAAAGTATATATAGTTTAGTGTATTGTTTTACATTTTATTTATTTGTGGGGCACCTGGGTGGCTCAGGTCATGCTCTCATGGTTGGTGAGTTTAAGCCCTGTGTCAGGGTCTCTGCTGACAGCTCAGAGCCTGGAGCCTGCTTCGGATTCTGTGTGTCCCTCTCTCTCTTCCTCTCCCCCTGCTTGCACTGTCTCTCTCTCTTTCTCTCAAAAATAAATAAACATTTAAAAAGTTTTTAATAATAAAATAAATTTTATTTATTTTTAATTGTATATTTTAATATTTAGTGGCTGCTCTGCAGATTACAATATGTATATGAACTATTTATTATATGCTTCATTTAATATTGTTATAAACACAAAATAGAATAACTTTGCTCCAGTGTCACTCTATTTACTTTCTCTTTGTGTTATAATTCATATATTTCACTTATGCATTGAATAAAATAATATAGTGTTATAATTATTGTTTTAAAAATCTTATATATTTCAAAGAAATTAAGCAAAGAAAAAAATGTATTTAAACATCTTTTATATTTATCAACATATTACAATTTAAGGTGCTTTTCATTTTTTCTGTAGATCCAAGTTACCATCTAGTGTCATTTCTTTTCATCCTACGGAATTATTTCCTTTCGTATGTCTTGTGAGGCAGGTCTAGCAACAAATTCTTTTAGTCTGCACTTTGAATCGTCTTTATTTCTTCTTCATGTATAAAAGATAGTTTTGCTAAATATAACATTCTTCGTTGACAAGGTTTGTGTGTGTGTGTGTGTGTGTGTGTGTGTGTCTTTTTGCACCTTGAATATGTCATTCCATTGCCTTCTGGCCTCCATTGTTTCTGAAAAGAAGTTACTTATTAAACATGTTCTAGTTCTGTATACGATGACCATTTTTCTCCTGTCACTTTCGTCAGTTTGACAATGATGTGTCCAGATCTTACTTGAGATTCATTGAGATCCTTAGATCTGTAGACTAATGATTTTCATTGTATTTAGAAATAATTCAGCCAGTATTTCTTCAAATCATTTTTCTACCTCGTTTTCTTTATCATCGACCTCTGACCCTCCCATTACACAGTGTTAGTACATTTACTGTTGTCCCACAGTAAATGTCTCTGAGATTCTGTTCATTTTTAGTCAAATTTATTCTCTGTGGGGTGCCTGGGTGGCTCATTCAGTTAAGCGTCTGACTCTTGATTTTAGCTCAGGTCATGATCTCACAGTTTGTGGGTTTGAGCCCTGCTGTCAGTGTGGAGCCTGCTTGGGATTTTCTCTCTCCCTCTCTCTCGGCTCCTCTCCTGCTCTCACACATGTATGCAAGGGTGCACACACTCTCACTCTCCCTCAAAATAAATAAATAAAACTTTTATAAAAATGTATTCTCATGTGTTCTTCAGATTCATTCATTTCTTTTTCTGTATCTTCAAAGACTGATTTTTTTTTGTCATCTCAAAGCTGCTGTTTAGCCCATCTAGCGAATTTTTCATTTAGCTACTGTACTTTACAACTACTGAATTTCCACTTAGTTCTATTTCATAGCTTCTATTGTTTATTGATATTTCATAAGTATTGAGTCACCATTACTATATTGTCTTTGAGTTCTTTCAACATAATTGCATAAATTCTATTTATAATAACTGCTTTGGCATCTTTTCTGCTATATTTAACATCTATGCCCACTCAGAGTCAATTTGTATTAGCTGATAATTTTTTCCTGAGTAAAAAAAATACTCAAGAAAACATTTTTCTGTGTTTATGGATTTTGCATACATTTTTTTGCAAACTAGATATTTTAGATAATGTGTAACAACTCTGGATTCTCATCCGTCTTGAGGATTCTTGTTGATGTTTCACACACCCCCTTTTTCTTAGTGACTCACCTGGACTTAATCTATAGAAGCTTCCTTCCCCCTGCAGAGTGGGAACTGATGCCTGTGTCCAATATTTTTCTTTAATTTTCCTTGAGTCTTCATGACGGCATAACAGCCAACCAGTGCTTGATCAGAGGTTGTGTTCAAATCTCTGGAACTCATATAGCTTCCACCTCCTCTGTTGCTGATCTGTATGTGAGTTGTAGAGCTCCTGTTAAGTCTTCCCTGGCTGTTACTTCTCACAAGTCTCTCTAGGGTCTTTTCTACCCAATGTGCACAGCCTTCCAGTCAGCCATGAGATATAGAGAGCTCATCTAGCCCTTGAGTTGTTATCTCTTTTCCAGGGTCTCCCTATTAAATATTGTGCTTGTCGGGGCACCCGGATTTCTCAGGTGGTTAAAGTGTCCAACTCTTGATTTCAATTCAGGCCATGATCTCACAATCTGAGATGGAGCCCTACCTCGGGCTCTGTGCTGACATTAAGGAGCCTGCTTAGGATTCTCTCTCTTCCTCTCCCTCTCTGTCCATCCCTCTCCTGCTCATACTTGCTTGCATGCTATCTCCTTCTCTCTCAAAACAAATAAATAAACTTAAAAAATATATTAACGCTTGTCCGTTTGTCTATTTCTGCCCTAAACAGGACTATTACCTTAGCCTAGGAAAACTATAGATTTTCTCCTTTCATTTTCTTCTGGGTTTGATATTTTTACTGGCAACACCACTGAGCCTGGGTTTTTTTTTTTTAATCTTCCATTCCAAATTAAGCCAGCCTTCTTAGGCAGTGAAACTGATGTTTTTACAGCTAACCCTGACCCACTTTTATCACTGTGCTAACCAAGCTGAGGAATAATGGGGAAGGTGGGCAGAGAATCAGTCCCAGATAGGAATACTGTAAACTCTCACTGTGCTTACCTAACACTCTGCAGTTTTTTGTAAATAAACATTTCTCAATTCATTGTTTAACTTTGGTTGATTCCAGAGGTTGTTTTTGACAATTTTATCCAGTTTTAAAGTTGGATTCTCTAATCAAGGGGAGAACATTAAATATGAGATCTGCCGTCTTAAATTTTTTTTTAATTTTTTTTACATTTATTTATTTTTGAGAGACAGAGACAGAGCACAAGTGGGGGACAGGCAGAGAGAGAGGGAGACACAGAATCTGAAGCAGGCTCCAGGCTCTGAGCTGTCAGCACAAAGCCTGACACGGGGCTCGAACTCACAAACAGTGAGATCATGATCTGAGCCCAAGTTGGGCGCTTAACCAACTGAGCCACCCGTACATTTTTAAGCATACAATACAGTATTGCTAACTATAGGGGCAATGTCGTACAGCAGATCTCTAGAACATATTCTCTTGCATAACTGAAATGTTACACTATTGATGAGTAACTCCTCATTCACCCGAACCCTCTAGCCTCTGGTAACTACCATTCTACTCTCTGCTTTTATGATTTTAATTATTTTAGATATCTCATAGAAACAGAATCATGCAGTATCTGTCCGTCTGTGACTAGTTTATTTCACTAAGAATAATGTTCTTAAGGTTTATCCACGTTGTCACATCTGTTTGTATTTTCTTCTTCTTAAAAAGAAATTTAAAAATAAATGTTTTGTTTAGCATTTATTTATTTTTGAGAGACAGAGCACTTGTGGGGAAGGGGCAGAGAGTACAAGGGAGACACGGAATCTGAAGCAGGCTCCAAGCTCTGAGTTCTCAGTACAGAGCCCTATGTTGGCGCGAACTCATGAACCATGAAATCATGACTTGAGCCGAAGTCCAACGCTTAACCGACTGAGCCACCCAGTCGGTGCCTCAGGATTTTCTTCTTTTTTAAGGCTAAATAACATTCCATTGTATGTGTATACCACATTTTCTTTAACCAGGAATCCATCAGTGAACATTTAGATGATTTAGATTATTTTCACATCTTGGCTATTGTGAATAGTGCTGCAATCAACATGGGAGTACTAATATTTCTTCAAGATCCTATTTCAGTTCTTCTAGATAAATATCCAAAAAGCAGGATTATTAAATCATATGACAATTCTATTTTTAATTGTTTTGAGGAAACTTCATACTATTTTCCATACCAACTGCATCATTTTGCATTCTCACAAATAGCGTACAAGGATTCCAATTTCTCAACACCCTTGACAACACCTGTTGTCTTTTGTTTTTCTGATAATAGCCATCTTAATGGGTGTGAGGTAATATTTCATTGTGGTTCTGACCTTATATGTATAAAACCCTAGAGACTCCAGGAAAAAGCCACTATAACTAATAAACAAATGTAGTTAAGTTGCAAAATACAAAATCAACTTACAAAAATCAATTACATTTCTATGCACTAAAAACAAATTATCTGAAAAAGAAATTAGTAAAAAAAAAAGTACTATTCACAATAACATCAGGAAGAATACAATCCTTAGGAATAAACTTAACTAAGGAAGTGAAAGACTTGTACACTGAGAACTACAAAACACCAATAATAGAAATTAAAGCAGACACAAATAAGTGGGAAGATATCCATGTTCATGGCTTAGAAGCATTAATATTGTTAAAACATCCAAACCACCTAAAGTGATCTACAGATTCAGTGCAATCTCTACCAAAATCCCAATGGTATTTTTTACAAACAGAAAAAAATTACAGAAAAAATAATTCTAAAATTCACATGGAACCACAAAGGACTGCAAATAGCCAAAACAATCTTGAGAAAAAAGAACAAATCTAAAGGCATTACACTTCCTGATTTCAAAATATGTTAAAAAGCTACAGTAAGTATAACAGTATATTTATGGCATAAGACAGACATTTAGACCAATACTACAGAATAGAAGGTCCAGAAATAAATACACACGTAAGGCCAATTGACCTTTAATAAGGGTATAAAAATCACACAGTGGAAAAAGGAAAAATCTCTTCAACAAATGGTTTTAGGATAACTGAATATACACGCACAAAAGAATGAAACTGGACTACTATCGACAATACACCATACATAAAAATCAACTCAAAATGGGTTGAAGACTTAAACATAAGACCTGAAATTATAAAACTCCTAGAAGAAAACATAAAGGAAAAGCTTCATGACATTGGTCCTGGCAGTAATTTCATGGATATGACAACACCAAAATTACAAATGACAAGAGGGAAAAAAGACAACTGGGACTCTAGCGATCTAAAAATCTCCTGCACTGCAAAGGAAACAATCACCAGAGTGAAAAGGCAACCTATGCAATGGCAGAAAATATTTGCAAACTATATGTATCATAAGGGGTGATTACCAAAATGTACAAGAAAGTTCTACAACTCAATAGCAAAATCTCTACTTTTGATGGGAGAGGATATGCCACCCTCTTTCACTTTGCCATCACTGTAACTCCTACCTAAACCTACCTCTTCTTTGTTTCTTTTATGATGCTCCCTGTTTTATTTGCTTGCATCTTCTGAGCATGTTCAATTATTCTTAAGTTTTCATCACCATCTTTAGCTATTGACATTAATTTTTTTCTTTCTAGAATGTACTTTCCTTTTTTCCTTTTTACATTGTCATTTGCATGTATATTTCCTCCCTTTAAAGCTATGTAGAATTTGGAAATAATTCCTTCAGAGTACTACTTCACATACAGGAATATAATGCATAGTCATTTCATTTTTTTTTTAAAGAAAATGGTAAAGTACTTTTTTTTAACCTCTATCAGAATTTCACGTATGTTTTGTCAACATCTTGAAAAAGCATTGGATAACTATCATATTAGAAAAAGGGCAAGCTGAAAGGGGCAACCGAAGGCATTTTAATGAAGAGAGCATTTATAAAGTTTAAGACAGTGGGTCTCAACTGGAGATGATGACTTTTCCCCTTAGAAGATATTTGACAATGTGTGGAGACATTTTTGGTTGTCACAACTTGGGAAGTGCTACTGGCATCTAGTGGGTAAAGGCAAATGGTGGTACTAAACATCTTACACTACTACATTGCACAGGACAGCGTCCATAACAAAGAATTATCCAACTGAAACACAGATGTGCCAATGTTGAGAAACCAGCCAAAAATAATGAAACCTCAGGGAGTCACAAAAGCCAGAAGACATTACTACATGTAGGCTGAAAGGGTCAAGGTCAGAGACCTATTACCAGATCCTAGTTAGAGCTGTAGTGTGGAGAGGAGCTATGTGATAGGAGCTTTATAGGATTTATAAGATTTAAGTTTATATAATTTGGGGTATTCTCTTTTTCAAAAAATAATGCAAAACTACAAATATGAAATTAGGCATGAAAGCAAATATTTTAAAAGAAAGGAATCACAGGTTTTAAAAATCTAACAAATACTATGAACATAAGAAAATCCATAAGTGTAGCTAAATATTTTATTAATTAATGAACAGGGTGCCTGGGTGGCTCAGTTAGTTAAGCATCTGGCTCTTGATTTTGGCTCAGGTCATAATCTCACAGTTCATGAGATTGAGCCCCAGGTTGGCCTCTGTGCTGACAGCATGGAGCCTGCTTGGGATTGTCTCTCTCCCTCTCTCTCTGCCCCTCCCCTGCTTAAGTACACACACACTCTCTCTCTAAAATTAAATAAATAAACTTAAAAAAAAAGAAGAGAACAGCTTTGGAACATCTTTTTTTTTATTCTTTTTATTGCATATTCTAATTGCTTTTTTGAAGCATATTTATTTATCTTGAGAGACAGGGAGAGCACAAGTGCAAGTGGGGGAGGGGCAGAGAAAGAGAGAGAGAGAGAGAGAGAGAGAGAGAGAGACAATCCCAAGCAGGCTCTGCACCATCAGTGCAGAGCCCTATATGGGTCTGGAACTCATGAACCGTGAAATCACAACCTGAGCCGAAGTTGGACGCTTAGCTGACTGAGCCACTCAGGTGTCCCTCCGATTGCTTCTTCATGTAATAATTTTGTATGATCACGTTTTACAGAGGAAAAAAAATATATATGTCAGTATTTTCTCTAACATGATGGATTGAAATTTGTTTCTTATCACTGATAATTTAGACTCAGTTATCACAATTTACAGTTTCACAATTCCTATTGTTAGTGTCATGTAATTTTTTCTTTGGTATTGAAATTTGAGAAGCCCTCCATCAAGTTTCTGTCTCATATAAACTATCAGATTTCAAGACATTTCAAGGTTTTTGGGTAGCGACTAATATTAAATACTGTTTGAGTTGACAATAGTCATTAACCAGTATGTCCTAACTGTCCTCATTATAGTGTCTTATTGTGAGTTTTATATTATCTTCATCAATGCCAGTAATTCATGTCAAAATACCAACAAATTCATATCTTTCCCCAGTGTGTCTATATGATTCATTCCTCTCTGTTAATTAGATTATAAAACCAAGAAACTATTCATTTTTTTCTATTCATGTTTGTCTTCAAATTATAGCTTTTAGTATAATCTAAAAATGTTTTGGTATATTTTTTACTATCAGAATAATTTATACTGATTTTTAATCACTCAACTTATCACTTATGGTTCATATTTCATTAATTATTTAATTATTATAATAATTATATATATCATATAATATATAACTAATATATTATGTATAATATGTAATTAAATATTATATAATATATAATTAATATAATGAATTAATTAATATAGACAGGGTTGATAAAAGAATTTATCCTTCATCTCTTAATCAGGAGTCTCTAATTTCTCACTTGTATTATTGAAATATTCTAAAATGTCTTCTTAAATATACTTCGTAATTTCAGAATTTTTTTTTCCTTTTGACAAAAAAATATGGGCATGTGAATACATTGTTGAGGTCCCTCTCTAGGCCTTGGAAAGAGACTGTACATGTGAGTGGCTCTGAAACTTAAATTTTACTCATGTCTTGGAAATCCTCTACCAAATGCAGTCAGTGCTAAATCTTGTCCCAGCAAAGAAGCAGGCATGGAAATAAATACCTCAACATTTCTCTCTTGCTGGTGCCTCCAATTGGCCAATTGCAACTGGAAGAGCTGATCTGAAGGGCCAAACAGGATAAAAAGCCCAGATAATTGTGTTTAAACAAATATTGTCTTCCTAAACTTCTATTTTACAGCATGTATACCTTATTTTGGATTTTTGTGCTTATGTTCATAGAGAAGAAAAGCAAAATAAAGGATGTGATTGGCATTTGCTCAAGGAAATCACTTCTTCAAGAAGCACCTGCTAGCCTAAGTACGCCTGTGAATACTGTACAATCTTGGTTCGGCAAAGCATATTCATCCCATTACACATTCACATTTCATAATCATTTTGAAAGCTTCAACACATGTCTTCTAATGGTGTCACTCTATATAATGAGATATGCAAATTAGAATGTTATAGAGAGGCTTAATTGCATTATATCATTCAGAGTTGTAAATGTTCAGCTAGTTACAGCCCAGGTAGGGCAATCAGAAGAAGAAAAGAAAAAAAGAAATATTCTTTTGGCTGTTTGACCCAAAAATGAAATAGACTTACATTGCTAATAGGCATATTAATATGCTCCTCAGACATCTACAGTAACAGTGGGTTAACAGGGATGGCCTCAAGAGATGTATCAGCCTTTCCTTATAAATGCTTTATGAACCCTGGCTTCAGTGTTTTGGGGTCCCCAGGCACTATTTCATGCATTGTTTTAAAGCTTATTATAAACCCCAAGGAATAAAAAAAGAAAAACTTAAATGTGGCTTTTCCGGTAAAGAGCATAGTCTTGTATAGCATATCTGCTAAAGAGAAAATGTGTTCCCTTTCATATACTTTCCATGTAATTAAGTAAATTCCATAATGCTATTTTCCAAACGGTAAATGCTATCATAATTTGGCAAGATATGAAAATGGAACCCGGGAACATTTTTCCATCTCAAAATAGGTAGCTTCTTTCAGTTGATCCTTAACTTCTAAGCAAGGAAGGAATCTCTAACACATTGTTCTACAATATTGCAGTCATCTGCCAATCCATTTTCACATCTCCATTTCCACTGTGCATTGTTTTAAGCATGCAAGTTTAGATCCCGGGGCAGCAGACTATTGAAATAAAGATTAATATTCCAGTTAGACCCATTCTTCATTTAAAAACCACCACTATCCTTTCCTATACGCCCCTCACTCCCTTCTACCATCAAAGTCCCATCACCACTACCACCGTTACTATCGCTGTTACCAAGAAACCACTGTGCTGGGGCCATATTTTTCCAGAGTTGTCTTGGTCTTATTCACTTACTGCAGTTTCTTGAATGGTCTGTTTGGAATAACTTGCCTTCAAAGCCACACAGATCTATTCAGTCATGTTGGGGTTGATGAAATTCAAGACATAAAATCACGATTTTCCCTAAGACAACCCAAATCTCTTAATTGGTCCCTGGTAAAAGAATCCATTTATTCATTTATCTGATGATAAATGAATCTTGGGCCTGTCACCATTATCTCACAATGACTATATTCAAAATTATTTAATTACCTCTCCAAAACAAGATGCCTGAATTGAGTTCTATATTTCTGTCAGTAGCATTATTTTCACATTTATCAATTCTCTTAATCTGTTAGTTTTCTTTCCTCCTTCTTATTCGTTCTCTATTGCAAATTAATCCCCAAGTTACACTGGATTTTCTCTTTAAACATTCCTTACATTCCATTCCCTTCCTGTCATTGTTCCTTTCCAGTGCCAGTTCTCTTGCCATTTCCTGCCTAGTTTATTGCATGTGCTTCATAAATCACTTCCACCCAATCTATTCTATAAGTTGCTTCCAAATTAATATTGCAAAAATACAATTTTGTCATGTCATTCCTCTGCTGAAAGTCTTTTATGGATATCATGTAACTAAAAATAATAATTTAAGTTCCCCAGTTTGGAAAACATTTCAGTTTACCAAAATTCATATCATATCAGAATTCTTTTATCCCTCCAACTATCCCAAGGCTGGTAGAGCAATCTGTATTAGAAGTAAATCAGAGTACAATGATGAGTGTACTCAAATTCAAAGAACAGTAGATTCCAAAGGCAGGAATCGAGGCCAAAGATATTGACATTTAGAGGTTAAGCCAATGGAGATCACCTACAAGTGGATCCGAATCAAAGGGCAGAGGAAGTAAGATAATTTCTAAGTAGTCTCTAAGATTCCTTTTAACATAACATTATCCTTCAGTCCACTGAAAGACCTCAAATCTTTACTTTCGTATACTACCCAGTATAAGCTTTCCACATGGGCACTAGTAGTTCTCAGACTTTAGTACCCATCAGAACCACTTACAAGGCTTGTTAAAACAGATTTCTGGGCCCTACACCCAATGTTTCTGATTCAGTATGTCTGAGGCTAGAAAATTTACATTCCTAGTAAGTTCCCACATGAAGCTAATGAAGCTGGTCTGGGGACCACACTTTGAGAATCAGTGCCCGTAAGTAAACACATTGTCTGTGGTGTCTCTAAAATATAAATATGAATTCTGAAATCCTCCAGTGTGGCTAGAATGGCCGCTTGGCTTAAATCAATACGGTCTACTTTCCTGCACCAAACTCTCCCTTTCTCTGATGCTTATCTTCATTATCTGTGCCTATAGCATTGGTTTGGGTTTGCTTTGTTTCATTTCATTTTGTTTTGTTTTGTTTTCTGAGAAATTTTTTTTTCAAAATAGACTTGTTCCCTAATCCTGCCTCCTTCAATTCTAATTCTGCCTCCAACTGTGTGTTTTTAAGCAAACTACTTAAACCCTTGAGCTGTTCTCATTTGTAAAACAAGGATGATAATACCAAATTTTATTTTGGGTAAAGATGCCAACATTCTGTTAGTTTTTACACCTTTACTCATTACTTTCCAGTTCTGGTTTTTGCATTATGACCCTTCCATTTAGAACCTTTTCCCTGTCTTCCCAATTCTGGAAGTCAAAGTGCCCACCAAACATTTGTTCTATGGGATCTTAACAATTCTAGTCATAAAATTTCCAAGGTGAAAAGACCCTTGTGGTCATTACATGTAACCCCTTCATTTGAGCTTATTGTCAGAAATGACATATTTGGTAGAATAGATCAAATTTCATTCACTCCTCCTGATTATATCTTCTTAGGTAAAAGCTTTCTTCTTAAGTTAAAAGGTTTCTGACATGATGTGAATTGGCATAGATAGTGGAGGAAGGAGGTAATTTGGCTAATGGGTCAAAGAAGCAGAAAACACATAGAAATATTTATTGAAAAATATCAACGCCTTCATACCATAGTCCATTATTATACCTTTATTTTTCTGAGTCTTAAAAGTCAGTGACTTGGAATTACACTGAGTGAAAAAAGCTAATCTCAAAAGGTTGCATACTGTATGATTCTATTTATGTAACATGTTTGAAATAATAAAATTACAGAGATGAAGAAGAGATTAGTAGTTGCCAAGAGTCAGGGACGGGTGTGGGGGCAGGTTTCTATTAAAAGGTAGCACAAGGGATGCTTCTGGTGGCATAACTTCTGTATCTTGACTATAGTTTCACAAATCTATACCTATGGTAACATGGCATGGAACTAAACACGCACATACACACACACATGCACAAATGAGTTCCTGTAAAACTGATGAAATCTGGATAAGGTCTGTGGATCACGTCAATGTCAATTTCCCAGGCACGGTATTATACTTCAGTTATGCAAGATGTTATCGTTGGGGGGTATTGAGTGAAGGATACATGGGATATCTTGACATTAATTCTCACAACTACTTGTGAATCTACAATTAAACCCAAAATAAGTTTAGTTGTTGTGTGATTTTTTTTTTAAGCCAGTGGCATGGAAGGGTGGAATTGTCTGTTGGCTTTATGGTGATTTCCAAAACCTTATTTGATATCCAGTTTAAAGAGCAAAATCCTTTACAGATAGCAGTAGGATATTCCTGGACTGTGGCTAGAATTCCTGGATGAAAAGGAAAAAAAAAACTTATGAAAATACAAAGGATAATATCTGCTATATTAGGAAACATATCTGCTAATTAGGAAATTGTAACATTCTGGAAGAGTGCAAATGTTTCACCCTGTTAGTCCCTGCCAGGTAAATCTGATACATGCCTTATATTAAGTAGTCAACAAATATTTACATGTCAGAATCACTGACTTTACCTTTGTTATTTTATATGAACGGTCAAACAGTTTACAAATAGAGTGAATTTAAAGGCACTCTAATCCAACCCTTTTAATTTATGAAACTCAGAACAGAATGCCTCACTCACAGCAAGTTATTTGTGTACTTGGCTACTTGTTGTTATATTTAGTTAGGTACAAAATGCTTTTCTTTCCTTGCTCCTTCCACTCTTCAGTACATGGAACAACTGGGCCTGGTTTTATGGCTCATTGTTAACCCATAAAACATAAATCTTCCAATGCCTGCAAAGGTCAAAGCCATCATAAGTTCTATTCCATTCACAAGCTTTGTTCTTAATCGCGATACGCTATGCCTACGACATAACTGCTTTGCTTCTTTTCCTGTTTTCCTCATATTATCTCAGTAAGAGAGACAGAGAGAGAGAAAACCAAATACTGAACTAATTAAATCAGAGAGAGTACTAAACTAGAACTAGCCAAGGATACACATGGAAAAATGTTTTCTATATCCTATTCTTATAGGGTCCTATTCAGTCGGAGGATAACAACAAGAGTGTTTGTTATTAAAGCTTAATTAACCATGAATGATTTGCACTGTCAAAGAAACTCCTGAAGACAAATTACAAATAAAAAAGAATTGTGTACTTGACACAGCAGATTAGATTGCTCTAGCTTATGTGAAAACTCATGCCCAACCCATGTTTTAAGCCTAACCCAGTCTGTAGAGGGGAAATAAGGAGTTTGTCTTGACTATCTGCTCTCAGTAGCACACTACTTAATCACTTTACTATGCTTATGGTACAAAGCATCAGGAAGACTGAGCAGGGCACAGCAGGGATGGGTTGTCACTCACTGCTCTACTATGTCTGGGAACTCAACCAGGGTTGCTCAAGGAGCTATAGATGGATGTATAGATCAATTGGGGGCATATGTCTGGGGCCCCCCATATTCTTAACTTGGCAACTTCTGGGGCTGGAATGTACAAGTTAACCCCTTTATTCATATGTCTGGCACCTGAGCTGGGATCACTGAAACAACTGGAGGCTAGCTTACATCTCTCTTTCCATACATCCTTTCTGCATGGCTAGCTTGGGCTTCCTACATTTTGGTTATCCATGGTTGACTCCAAACATGTTTGAGTACCAACAATTCATCTCTTCTATACTCATGATGTTCCTACAAATACAAACCTTTCTTTAGTCTATGTTTTATATTATATTAAATTATTTTTTTCTTAGAGAGAGAGAGAGAGAGAGAGAGAGAGAGAGAGAGAGACTGTGCAAGTGGGGGAGAGTAGCAGAGTGGGGAAGAAAGAGAATGAAGAAAGAGAATCTTGAGCAGGCTCTATGTTGAGTGTGGAGCTAGATCCCACCACCCTGGGATCATGACTTGAGCCAAAATCAAGAGTCAGACTCTCAACTGACTGAGTCACTCAGGTGCCCTATGCCTCTTACTTCTTATTAACATCATATTAAGCCCTAATTTGCACTGAATCCTAAAACTAGCTCTAATACAAAGAACTCTCAGAACTGAATAATAAGAAAAGAACACACTTAAAGGATGAACTGAAGACCTGAACAGACACCTCATACACACACACACACACACACACAGACACACACACACACACAAGATATGCAGGTTACAAATAAGCATATGAAAAGACGTTTTAGATCATATGCCATCAAAGAAATGCAAATTAAAATAATAATGACATACCAGTACACACCTGTCAGAGTGGCCAAAATCTAGAACACTAAGAATATCAAATGCTGGTGAGGGTATGGAACAATAAAGACTCAGGTTCATTACTGGTCAGAATACAAAATGGTACAGCAGCTTTAGAAGACAGTTTGTTGATATCTTATGAAGCACATATTCTTACTATATATATATATATATATATATATATATATATATCTTACTATATGATGCAGCAATTGCACACCTTGGTATGTACCTCCCCAAACTGAATATGTACGTCCACACAAAAACCTGCATCTGGACGGATAGTCATAGTAGTTTTATTTATAATTATTAAAACTTATAAGCAACCAAGATGTCCTTCAGTAGGTGAATGGATTAATAAACTATGGTATATCCAGACAATAAAATATTATTCAGTGCTAAAAAAAATGCACTACCAAGCCTTGCAATGACATGAAGGAACCATAAATGCATATTACTAAGTAAAGACGCCAGTCTGAGAAGGATTCATATTATATGATTCCAAATATATGACATTCTGGAAAAGGAAAAACTATCAAGTCAATAAAAAGATTAATGATTGCCAAGGATTGGGTGAAGATAGAGGGATAAACAGGCAAAAAGCAAGTTTTTTAGGATGGTGAAAATACTCTGTATGATACCATAATAATGGATATGTGTCATTATACATTTGTCCAAACCCATAGAATATGCAACACCACGAGTGAACCCTAATATATACTATGGGCTTTGGGTGATGATGATGTAGATTCACCAGTTATATGGTATGTAGGTAATAGGAGGGGCTATGCATCCATAAGGGTAGGAAGTATATGGGAAATCTTTACACATTCCTTTCAATTTTGCTATGAACCTAAACTGGTCTAAGAAAATAAAATATTTAAAAAAAACATAGCTCTGACAAAGAGTACTGTAATTACTCTAATACCATAAATATTTGATTAAAATTAGACAGCATTCTTATAGCAGGTTCAGAATACCCCAGCCGAGAACTACCAGAACAAGGTTATTACATTTAAATCAGTAATCAGACGGGTTTTAGTGGTTCTTCAGGTCTTTACGCATAAACTGAGCTGGATGAGTAAGAGCAAATTTTATTTCCTTTCCAAAACAAAATGCTGAGTTGAGTCCTGTTTGTAAATAAGCATATAGGAAAAACAGAAGTGCCAGAGTGGCTCAGTGGGTTAAGCATCCAACTCTTGATCTCAACTCAGGGGTGGATCTCAGGGTCATGAGTTCAAGCCCTGCATTGGGTTCCACACTGGTACCAATCTCTCTCTCAAAGGACTCGACCACTCTTGTGCTGGGTCCTCACAGGCTGTCCTGGGCAGTTCAGACCTGGTGATAGCCTCCACAGGAAGTATGTAAGGTCCCAAGGCTTTCATTCCTCTCTCGAAAACTTAAGAAGTTGTGCTATCCCTTTTGGTTCTCAAAGTTGTTTAAAATATGCTAGATTATTAGGCAATGTAATCCATGCTAATGCAACCCATTTGCTTTCGAGGGATCCTCTAGAATATCAAAGGAATAATTCTTCTGGTAGAATTGTCAGGTTCCACAACAAGTCTGTTCGGGCATTGGTCTTTTTGGAACAGTCAGATTTCATCATGATCAATGACAGTCTAAGCTTTATAATTTAGGACTGCCATTCATACACACAATCGAACAGTCATGCAGTAATTCATTCTGAAGTCAGTATTGTATATAGATTAAGAGCAATTGCTGATCCTGGCTACCAGAGCTTAAATCCTGGTTCCAATCTGTTGGTTGTGAAACTTTGGACAAGTACTTTAACCTCTCAGTGCTTCAGTTTCCTCATCTATAAAATGTAGAATATATGAACACCTTCTTCTAAGGATTGTTTCGATGATTAAAGGAGTTAATGCATGTAAAAAATACATAGTAAGCACTCCATCAATGACAGTTGTAAATATCCATTCATCTGTAACTGGCTTGTTCCCAAAAGGTTTAAACACGCCAACTGAATAAATAAGACATTATATATGTAAACCAATTCCATTTTTATGATGCTATCTTTTTAGAAGTAATAAACAAAGCAAGTCACTCCTGAACAAGAGATACAGTGTTACTCATCCATAACTACTAATTACTATAATCTCAAATTAGATTTTGAAATGACTCAATACTGAGAAGTGACAGCTACCAATGAAGAAGAAAAAAATTCACCAGCTAGAAAAACACAATAGTGTGGAATTGCCTAATATTTAGTTATCTATATTTCCCACTAGATCGTATTTTCTGTAGGAGACAGGACTGCATCTTTCTTTTTCATTTTCATTCCCAGCTCTAGCTTATTGCACATATTAGATGCTCAATACATTTTTAAATGAATTAACACTAAGAGTCATCAGTAGCAGAATAGATGGTGCAAAACAGCAAATTTATATTTGTCTTAGTAATTTTTTCCAGTGGAGGGTTTGTAATATAGTTATTCTATACATTAAATTAAAGTCTGAGATGTTTGAGGTCAACCCAAACCAATGGAGTTACCAAACCCATGTCAAGCTCATATGTGCAATATTGTTTCCAAGGAAGGGAAGTCATGTACACCTTTGAAGATTTCATATGCACAAACACCTGAAGTATTCTAAAGTAACTTCCCTAAGCTTCACTTGTCTAGGAAAAAATCATATACCCAGATTTTTTTATTTTTCTGATATGAAATAAACACAACTTTTCCTGTGTTCCCCTAACACAATGTGCATATTTCTGGCACTGCTCCCTATGTAGTGTATCTGTTGATTTTTGAGAGTGTTCCATTAGACTAAGTGTGTCTATTTTATTTTTATATCCCCCCATGCTATCTGGTACATAATACAAACCCAATAGCTATTTGTCTAATTAAATAAGAATGCCTCATTTTCTATGTGAATTTTTTCTTTAGGAATATTTGTTCCCCGAGAAAAGTCCTCTTAATCTAAGCCATCATCATCCAGTAAGAATGGTAGTATCTTTCGGTATTTTGTGTCAGCGTCTACTCATTGTCCACAGATAATGTCGTTAACAATGCTTATAAGGTCCTCTGTGGTCCAGCTCCTGCTAGTGTCTCCAGACCCTTCTCCTGTCACTCCCTTACCTCACAATATCCCTTGAGCTACATGTGAGCTGCATTGTATGAATTGGCTAACCAGGAATTCTCAATGAGTATTAAAAAGACTCTAGTTAATTTATTATTCAAAAAAAATAATTTTAAGGAGAAATTCTTTGTCTGGTTGGGATCAGTAAGAAAGAATACAGGTTATTCTCCAAGGGCTTCAGCGATGGCTCTTTTCTCTGATTTTTGATTGTTAAGCTCTAAACATGGTATTTTCTTGTCCCTGAATTATAATTTATTTTGATTAGAGATTGATTCTTTCTTTAGTAAATATTTATAACCTTGAAATAGATACATAGATAGCTGCAAACGCATGATTTTTTAACAACAGGCATTACATTTGTTTTTGCCATAAATTTTCAATAAAATGTAAATAAAATATAAAAGTATATGATTTCCATAGACCTATTTGCATCTTTCCAACCACATATGGGTACTTCACACACCTCCATGAGATGGTGACTTATGCAGATCTATTGTTTTAAAGGATGAAACCCTTACTTTTGCTAAATCTCTTGTGTTAATTCTTTGAAAAACAAATGCTTATTTGTTTTTTTTTCTATATTTTCATATGAATCAACATTTACATACTCTTCCTCTTACATAAAAGATTATAATTTGGAGATGTGAATTTATTTTCTAAGAGCATGTGTGTTTTTTTCTTTCAAAGAAATTGAGCATTTACATTACCCCACTGGAAAAAGAAATGTATAGAGTGAACATTTTTTGATGGATAAATAAAATAGCTTTAGAATAACAATGACTTTCCTCCCCCAATAGCCAACATCCCTGATTTTTTGCTTACCTTTATAAAAACTTCAAAAGGACAATCACAACATGCAAAACATAAAAAAAGGTCATATTCCACGAACATCTGTCCATAGAAAAATTCATAGCCTTCAAGTGGACCATGCAATCTGACGCTTTGAAATGTGACCTAGACACCCAGAAGCTGCCTTTAAAAACAGAACACATCATCACTTTGTGGTTCTGGTGTTACCCTTTGCATAAGATTTGTCAACAGCAAGATACATGACAAACCTGAGTCTGAACTTAGAGTTTAAAGCTGAAAGATAATAAGTAAAATAAAATAAAATAAAATCCTTGTCTTCTGGATACATATAAGTTATTAAGAACAGGTATTATTTCCATGACCCATTATGCAATAAACTCATTCCTTGCAGCAGTATTTATATTTTAGTATAAGATGACTCCTCTTTAAATGAGAAAATTTCGGGACACCTGGCTGGCTCAGTCGTTAAGCTTACGACTTCAGCTCAGGTCATGATCTCCCGGTTTGTGAGTTCGAGCCCCATGTCAGGCTCTGTGCTGACAGCTCAGAGCCTGAAGCCTGCTTCGGATTCTGTGTCTCCCTCTCTCTTTGCCCCTCCCTTGCTCATGCTCTGTCTCTCTCCCTCTCTCAAAAATAAATAAGCATTTAAAAATGTTTAAAAGAATAAATGAGAAAATTTCTCCTTTTTATTAAGTTTTTAGAGATGTTACAAATTTGAAGTATTCATATGCTATTTGTTTTTCTACAGGAGCATAAAAATCAAAGAAAACTAAATCATTCACATGGGGGAAATTGAAATTTTTGCTCCTAAACTGACTTGCATGTGTGGTAGCTGATTTATTCTTCTTTGCTTCTTTCTTCTCACTAATGAAAACTAATTATCAGCATTCCTTAAGACTTTCACAGCCAAAGGCTGTTGAACCAATCTCGATAGATTATTTTCTTTGTACACTGTACTCCATGCAAAAAAGGCAGAAAATGTTAGAAAATAGTGACAAATATATTTTCAGTTAATAAAGTACAAAAAATCAGAAATAAAGTATAGCTATTGCATTATTATAAAACTACTTCTCAAGATAGGATATTCACAACTTTTAAGGTATGGATTACAGTGGTGGAAAATATTCTAAACCAACAGAATTCAAATGAGGAGTGGGTGCCTCTTGATTAATTTTATTTGATGGTGAGAAAAATTAATTAGCTTTAATTTACCAAACTCATTCATGAGTACATGATCCCTGGAAAAAATCATCAATACAGAAATCTATATAATAAAGTGGAAAAGGTTTCTTCACCCCCTCCAATTCTTATATCCCTGTACATAAGCAACCACTGTCACAGGAGTAAGGGAAATGACACCACCAAGATGACAACATAGGCCATTCCTGAGTTCATTTCAATTTCTGAATCTCAGGGATAAATCCCAATTTTCATGGTGAATGATCTTTTTAATGTGCT
This sequence comes from Cryptoprocta ferox, assembly GCA_028646485.1. NCBI lineage: Eukaryota > Metazoa > Chordata > Mammalia > Carnivora > Eupleridae > Cryptoprocta > Cryptoprocta ferox. The sequence goes on from CM053578.1 coordinate 35,534,587, forward strand.
GCTGAATTAAATTTGCTAATATTTCATTGAAAAAAATTTCACTTATGGGGTGCCTGGCTGACTCAGTTGGTAAAACATATGACTCTTGATCTCGGGGCTATAAGTTCAAGCCCCACATTGGATGTAGAGATTACTTAAAAATAAAATCCTAGAAAAAAAAGAAAGAAAGAAAATTTTGCATTTATATTCATGAGGGGTATTGGTCCATTCTTTTCTTTTCTAGTAGCTTCTACTTCTTGTGGTTTTGATATCAGGATAATACTGGTCTTATAAAATAAGTTTGGAAGTGTTCCCTCCTCTTTTATTTTTTAGAAAAGTTTGACGAAGGGTGTTAATTGAAAATGTTTGATAAAATTCACCAATGAAGCCATCAAGTCATGGGCTTTTCTTCATTGGAGTTTTTGATTACTGATTTAATCTCCTTACTATTAATTGGTCTATTCAGGTTTTCTATTTCTTCCTAATTTAGTATTAATAAATTGTATGTTTGTAAAAATTTTCATTTCCTCCAGGTTGCCAGCTTTTTGGCATAGAGTTGTTCATAATAGTCTCTTATGATTTTGAATTTTTGTCGTATAAGTTGCAATGACTCCTTTTTCACATATAATTTTGTTAATTTGATTTTTTTTTTTTGCTTGGTTAGTCTAGCTATGGGTTTATCAATTTTGTTTATCTTTTCAAAAAACCGTTAGTTTTATTAATCTTTCCTATTATATTTCTGTTCGCTATTTCATTTAATTATATTCTGATCTTTATTATTTTCTTTCCTCTATTCACTTTGGGCTCAGGTTGTTTTTCTTTTGCTAGTTCCTTAAGGCTCAGGATTAGGTTGTTTATTTGGGATCTCTTTTACTTCTTGTAGGCCTTTATTGCTATGAACTTCCCTCTTAGAACTGCTTTTGCTGCATCCCATTAGTTCTGGTATATTGTGTTTACATTTTCGTTTGTCTAAAGAAATTTTGTTATTTGCCATTTAAGTTCTTATTTGAGCCGTTAGTTTTTCAGGAGAATATTGTTTAATTTCCAGGTATTTGTGAATTTTCTAGTTTTCTTCTTGTTAGTATTTCTAGTTTCTTGCCATTGTAATAAGGGAAAATACTTGATATGATTTCAGTCTTCTTGAATTCGCTAAGACTTTTATGTGGTCTATCACATGGCCTATCCTAGAAAATGTTCCTTGTGCACTTGAGAAAGATATGTATCCTGCTGTTGTTGAATAGAATGTTTGTATATGTTTATTAGGTCCAAATTGTCTACAATGTTGTTCAAATTCTCTATGTTCTTATCGACTCTCTGTGTGGATAATATATCCATTGCTGAGAGTTGATAAATTACAGTTTATTTCTCTTTTAAGCTCTGGTAGTTTTTGCTCTATATATTTAGGTTCTCTGATGTTGGATGCCTAAATATTTACAATTGTTATATCTTCCTGATGTATTGACCCCTTTATTATTATATAATGGCCTTCTTTGTCTGTTTTTGTCATTTTTAATTTATAGCCTATTTTGTCTAATGTAGGTATAACTACCCCTGGTGATTTTTGATCATCATTTGGTTGAAATGTCTCTTTCAAGCCCTTCAATCTTGGTCTGTGTCTTTCTTTAAGGTTAAAGTTAGTCTCTTTGTAGGCAGCATATTATTGGATCTGTTTCGCTAATCCATTCAGCCATTCTATGTCTTTTGATGTGGCATGGAAGTTCTGTACCCTTTCTTCGTACCTTGCCTTATAGATCTCTTCCATCTGGCTATTCCTGAGTTATAGACTTTTATAATAAACTGCTGATCTAGTAAGTAAAATGTTTCTGAGTTCTGTGAGGACCTCTAGCAAATTAGTGGAACATGAGGAGGGTTTCTTGGGAACCCTTGATTTATAGCCAGTCAGTCAGAAGCATAGGTAACAACCCGTGCTTGCGATTGGCATCTTGAGTTGGAAGGGGTTGTTGGAACCTCCATTCTATAGACAGCTGATCAGAAGCACAGGTAATAACTTGGGCTATGGCTGGTGTCTGAAGGAAGTTATCCCATGCAATGAAGCCCTTACCCTGTGGGATCCGATGTCATCTCCAGGTAAATCATGTCAGAATTGAGTTAAATTATAAGACACTCAACTGGTGTACAAGAATTGCTTGTTGGTTTGGGGAACGTCCACACACATTGGAATTAGCACCAGAACCATAAGAACAGACTATATAACTATAAATATTATTCTTAATAATATTTATTAGAGATTTGCTATAGCCAGATTTATACACACATTTTTACCAATTATACTATATTCTATAGTTTAAATAGATCATACACTATTTAATAATTCCCCTAAAAAACTTTTTAGTTCTTTTCAAGCTTCACTTTTACAAACAGTGCTACGCTAAAAATCCATGAGTATATATCTTGTAGCTTAAGGAGAATTTCTCTAGGAAGTATACTTAATTTTGGAGCCTATTTTCATAGGTATTGCCAAATTGCTTTCCAAAAATGCTATCCCAATTTACACACCCATCAACAATTTTAGGAAATGGCTCATTTCCCCTCATCCTCACCAACAAAGGACACTGTCTATGCCCTTAATTTTTTACTCGCTTACAGTTTAAAAAAATGGTCTTGATTATTGTTTGTTGGAAATAGTAACAAAAAAGAAAAGGGAAAATTGTTGTATTAAAAGATTATTTCAGAAAGCCTAAAACCCTTAGTCTTTCTTCAGGAGTTCCCAAAGGAGAGAAAAATAGTATCCAAAAAAAAGAGGGAAATTTTTTCAAAGAAATAATTGAGAATATTTTTCAAGGACAAGGGGCCCACATGGTGGAGAAGTTGGGGGATCCAAAACTAAATGGCATTCTATACTGTGATGGCCCGGTGGATGCACAACACAGAATAATACATTGAGAATCCAAAACTAAATGGCATTCTATACTGTGATGGCCCGGTGGATCCACAACATAGCCCAGGAAAATCTGACAGGACTAAAGTTAAAAAGAAGATCCTAAAGTAATCAGAATGGCATAGCTAGAGTGACCATTATAAAAATTTAATAAGATGATTTTATTCCCCAGTTGAAGTTTCATGGTTCTATTAATTGATCCCTACTGCCTATTGATGCAAATATAAAACATAAATTCCTTTGTATGCCTTTGTGGAATCCAGAATCTGATTACCAGTCTAATCCTGGCCAATATCCCATCTTTGGATTTTATATGCCAGCATTACCCAAAAACCCTGGGCCTTTTATATTTCTCTGCCTTTAATATTTATATCCCCTTTTTAACTTAGAAGTAAACTCCTACTGTCTCTGCAAAAGAGAGGGCACTCCCAGACATTCTTGGGCACCCCATCTCAACATGTGGCTTATAGGCCACTGTTTAGAGTTTTTAACATACTGCACTGAAAGTTTGTTCTCATGTATGTCTTTCTTCCTAGACTGAAAGAGACTTGAGAGCAGTGACTATGGATTTTTTTCTTTGTATGTCCCACATTTCTGCACTAACACATAGAGAATTGACAGTCAAGACTGGTCAGATAAATGAACCCAAAAGAGCCCCTTCATGATGAACAGCATTATAAATCACCAAATACAACTATAAAGTGATGAGTGGAAGATGAAACTGAAATAAAAAGTACTTGTATTCTCAGAGCCTAATAAGAGAGTGGGAATAGAAAGGATAAAAACAGCCCTACCTTACTAGGGACTAATCATGTCCTGGGCTATTTTCATCTCATTGACAGATGAAGAAACTGAGACATAGATAAGATAAGTAAATTGCTCAGCGTAACACAGCTAATAGTTGGCAATGCTCAAAAAACATAAGTGTTTTGTTGGTTACCGCTGATTGGTACTTTCATTTCAGTGCTCATAGGAAGTATCAGGAATCTTGCTCAGTCTTGTACATGATACAGTGCAATGCATTCTTGAGCTACGAAATAACTATTATCTTGCATTTAGACAACTTCCACATGTATATCCAAATATTCAGAACTATTCCTCAACATACTCCTTAAAGAGTCTAAAGCTACCATTCCAGGGGGGGCCTGGGTGGCTCAGTTGGATGAATTTCCAACTCTTGATCTCAGCTCAGGTCTTGATCTCAGGGTTGTGAGTTCGAGCCCTGTGTTGGAACCCCTTACTTCTCCGCCATGTGGGATAAAATCATTCATTCCTTTTAATAACATGTGTTGGCATGGAGCCTACTTAAAAATAATAATAATAATAATAATAATAATAATAATTAAAAAACTACCATTCCATTGGAGCCTGCTTCTTTCCTTTCTTTTTCAAAAACATAAAGCTTTAAACCAGGCAAGTAATCTAATTCCTGAAGGGTTCCTGATATTAGCACAAACTAGGTTAATTCTTTTCTAAAAACTCCAAATAGAAAAGGACAAGGGGAGCAAGGTATGTACACAGAGTCTTATATACCTATATGGAAAACAAAAAACTCTAAGACAAGGGTTCATCTTACTGAACATTCAAAATTTCTATTTCCACATGCGTCCAGATCCTAGACACTCAATGGAAGTTCAAGGTACCCAGAATCATGCAAAACTGGGCACTGTGTATCACTCTACTTGCTTATGTTTTATCTACCTGACCTAGCCCATTTTAAACAGAGAAACTTTGAACCAGCAAATAGATAAGTTTTATTTTAATTGCTAAACAAATGTTTTACTTGCCTTTGATTAGGTATGCCATTATTTATGTCCTAATTAGTGTCAGAGCAATTTTGTGTCTGTATATGTAATAATATGTCTAGTCCTTCAAGCGTTTCTTCTGCATTGTATGTCTTAAGAACATAAGTCATTATTTATAAACCCACAAAGAAAGTGTTAAGCAACAAAGCTAACCATTGTCAAAAACTCTCATGTTCATACTGACTCAAAGACATCTTATTCCTTGGAAAAAAATCAATGGAAGTTATCCACATATGTTAAAGAATCATTTCAAAAAAATACTTTTTCTATAAATAAATACATTTTGTATAAGTAAGCCAAATGTACATAATGTAATTTAGATACACTTGGCATCCTAAAAACACTTGGGAGAGTATTCACGAAATCATTCACTAAATGCTATAATATTCTGTCACTGTATCATAATATTTTATATGCAAAATATGCCCTTCCTAAAGTGGGCCTAAAAACACTCATTTCTGAGACGTTTATCTGGAATATAAATGTGTTAATGCATTATGGGGTAAAACGCTTGAGTGCCTAAAGATTTTCACTCGGTCCCAGAAATGTATCTAAAGATAAATCATTCATTCCTTTTAATGACATATTCACAGCAGTTAGCGTCTAAATATTAAAGTGTTCATAACAATTTTTTTTCAAATCCTCATTTCATGACATGTTACCCTTTGTGCAGTTGGAAATAAACTGGGATTCTGTCTCTGACATCCAAAAGAAGCAAGACAATATTGGCCAAGAGAAAGAAAGATGGCCTTAGTCAAGCTTGTGAGACCACTTTAAGCATTATCATTTTACAATTCTATAAACAGACAAGTACTTCCTAAGAAGATAACAAAAGTTAACTGCCTCAAAAATCAATCTAATTCACAAAGTCAACATTATATAAACACTGCCCAAGCTATGTCATGGCTAATAGCAATGTTCTTGTACCCAAGGAAAATTCACATGGTGTGCAATGATGTAGTGAATTTGAAAGAATATAAAGAACTCATTCATACAGTCTCACGGCATAATTCTGAGCTTCCTTAACATGCCCCCTCAACTCTAGTTGGATTTATCCTATGCCTTCAAATGATAGAAAGAAACCACGAAGAGGACAGAAAGAAAAACAAAATTGCATAATCATTTCAGGAAGTTTTGTGGTCAAAATCCAGAGCTCAAGGAGTACCTGGGAGGCTCAGTCAGTAGAGCAACTGACTCTTGCTCTTAGGGTCATGAGTTCAAGCCCCACATTGGGAGTGGAGCCTAGTTATAAATAAATAAATAAACAAACAAACAAACAAATAAATAGAGCTGAAAATAATGTAAGGATTAAACTGAACAAAATGATTAACATGCAAATTGAAGGGTCTGAACTAAGTTTCCACACTAAAGCCATGACGAGACTAAAAAGAAAAAAAGAAACGATTAATTTTTGAAAACCCTCAATATCACTTACAATGAATTCCTGGTTATTGAATAAATTAGAATAACAAAAATACCTTGCCATTAAACAGCTTTATAAATCAAGGTATAAGCACTGTAAACAAAATAATCTAAAATTCAACACTTCTTTAAATGATCAGAAGAATTAAAAATGTTTGAAATAAGCTAATCATGAAGCTAAAAGCAAAAATCAATTCCCCGCCCCATCATTCACATTGGTATTTTCAAATGCACAAATAGTTACATCAGAGATGCTCTTGCTAGAAAAGTTTACCATTAGTTTTAGAAGAAAAAGTCAATGATAGAGCTTTGTTTACTCTAATTATTTCTTTTGTGCAAAAATAAGGTCATTTTCCCACTAAATCATTAACACAGTAACAAAAGTAAAGCAGTTTAGCAATTACAAATGTTTGCTCACAGCATAGTCTGTCTACCTGTGTAATCCCTTCTCCTTGCTTTTTAAGGCAAAATGATTAAATTAAATCTCTGGGCTGAAGAGTGTGCTAAAATAAAAACGCAAATTATAATTTCATTTCATTTACGAAATGAAAAAAATCTACTGAAATCTTACAGCACCCTCTTCACTTAATAAAACTGTCTAGTAAATATAGTTCATTGACTTTTATCAGGGCAATGCATTTTATAAAACATCACTTTTTCTCCTTTTTTTTCATTGAAATATAGTTGACATACAGTGTTCTATTAGTTTCATTACAACATTATTTTTAATAAATAGTCATAATAAAGAAAAACACAGAATCTCCTGCAGCTAAGGAAGAAGTTTCCATCCAGACACTTTATAAATCATCTTGAAACTAAAATTATGCGGCAAGTTTTGGTATAAAATCCTATTAGAAATTTAAAGATATTTCAGAAAGAACCAATTGGCTATAATCGACACAAGCTCTCATGTACTAGCTACAAACAACAGCATCCCCTCCAAAAAGTGAAACAAATGTTGGTTGTTTTTTCTTTTCTCTCTTTCAATTAGCACAGTAAGTCCCCTAGAGTTCAGATGTCAACACTGACTACATAGCTTAGGGGAAAATACCTGTGTGCTCCCCCAATATGAGACCTCACTGTTAGAAGCTTAAATTATACATATAGTAAGTAGCAGTTCAAATAAAGGCAGACGATAAGTCAGTACTATCGTGGAATCATACATAGGATCCTATCCAGAAATAATTACACGCAGCCTTCTGCAGCATTCATGCCCTGAAAGCCTGCATATGTTGGCTTCTCAGCAGCCTGACAGCAGGCAGTTTCAAAGTGCATGGGGAGTGGAGAGCTCACGTTAATGAGATTCTCCTTCTGCATCTCTCTACCTCACATGCTGCATCTTCCAGCACAGGAAAATCACTCTTTCACTAAGACAGAGAAAGCAGGAGATTCTGATGAGGCTTGAGTTCACTTACTTCTTTTTTTGTTCTCTTTGCCATTTATGTTTTTAGATCCATTTGTATTTCTCATTGACACTGGAAGAAATCTTTTCCTTTACTTGGCGTCCAGAGGAGCTAGGGGATGCTTTGTAAAATCCTTTCCCTCACTTCCATGCTTATTATAATTTCAAGTGGCCACTTCATTCCATTCATTCTTTTCCCTTCCAAGCTGAGCCAAGTTTCAGAGGGGGCTGACAGAAAAAATACTAATAAAAGATAAATGAGAACACTCTTACTTCTTTTATCAAATTGATAGTGGGCTGAGTTCCATCAACATCACCTCCATTATGAGAACAATTCCTTGAGAGGAATATTTTGTTAAAAGAAAACAGTAAGATCCTCTAACACTGACCAAGGTAAGATTACTCTACGATAGAATATACGGTCAAGATCAAGGTAGATCTAATGCTAAGAAGACCCATGAAAGTAGGAGTGGTCCTATTTTTAGGACAACTTCATTTAAGATTCACTCTGACCGTTATCTGAATGTGTCACATTTAATTTAAACTACATATAAAGTTCTTCATATTCTAAATTGAAGTAAACTATTGTTTTTTCTTCCTTTTCCTCTTTCTCATCCCAAAGTGTTCCACTAGTGAAAAAGCAGCCTTTTTTCCTTTGCATTAATAAAAGCAATACAGTTGACCAATTCCTCAAAATTGCTTCCATTATTTTACACATAACATCACTGCGAATTATTTTCCTGATAATCTACCAAATTCCTCTTTACTTATTTTCTTCCTCTAACCTCAAAGTTATTGCCATCTTGGACCAATCTAAACAATTCATCTTCTACCTTGGTATTTACACTCTTCAAATAATCATACATGGTTTTCTTGTCTCTCCTCCCCTGTACTGCTTGTCTTGTGTGGGTAAGCAATACATAATTGGTTCTTTTAATCTTTCCTCATAAGTCAATTGCACCAGCCCCTTAATCATTTTTGTTGTGGTTCTCTGAAATCTGTCCAATTTGTCAACATCCCTCTGGTGCTGGGAAGTTCACGACTGCATGCAGGATTCCGGCACTGCCTTGTCAATGCTTTCTGCAGAAAAGGATTAGCATCTCTCTTATTCTGATGGTGAGAAGTCCCTGGCATGCAGCATAAAAAGCATATAAGCTTTTCTGCTCCAACTGTACATGGAATACTGCGACCTAATTTTAGACATTAGCATTTTACAAATATTTCTCTTGCACTCACACTCTGTATTTCAAATTTGTAATACTGAGACATGTACTGGATGTATTTGCTTTCATCTTTTTCAGTTTATAAGTGCTTTATTTTCTCTGAGTGTGCCTGATCTCTCTTTATGCCGCTGTGTTTCTCCAGTCTCACCAAGTTCTCCATTCACTGCCATTTGTGAGGGTCATTAATACGATGTTTGTCCATTGTAAGGATTGTTAATAATGAGGTTAAATAAAAACCTTATCACAGCACCCCCACTGTATCACTCCACACGAGTCGGCATATTGTCAGATAACAGCTTGTTGTATTTATGGTCTTTCCATTTTTAGCACATTGTGGCAGTGCTCTTGTTAATCTGAATAAGATTTCAAATAAGATTTTGTGAAACTGTATCACAGGTTTCATGTTCCTTTTAGTTACCAGTTTTGTCATTTGATCAGAGGGTTGTTAAGTTTGACTGCTGTGGTTCAATCTTCAATTTAGGAAGTTACTGTTATTAGCCAGAGGGAGAAAAAAATGATTAGGCTATCCATAGGGCGGGGAGATTGATTTCGCTAAGTGAAAGCCATAGGAACATAGACTTTTAAAAATAATAAGCGTTCATTGCAAAATCATATATGTTTAATAATATGCCTACTTTCCATATTTATGGTCCTGTTTCACTAAGTTATTATCAAAATTTATGAATATGTCTACATAATGCAAGTATTTGTATTCTAGTTACAGAGAGGAAAAAAATCCTTATTTACAGCTTCTCATTTATAGTACCTTGTCTTTTCTCTATCATCCATTGCTACTTGCAATCTAATGAATAATGCGTTTCTCACCCACACCAACTTTCCTATAATCATCAAATTCCATAACTACTTTATATTATTTTACATTGGAATGCTTATTTTGAATACATGTTAAGGGAAATTAACTCACGAAAAGACAAGCACTTGATTTTCTTTTTCTTGCTTTTCGGTTAAGTACATACAAGAAATGTAATGAATGAATCAACAGTACATATTTTGATGAAAGCAATGCTCAGCATACAAAACACTGCACATTCAAGAAAAGCCTTGCATTTTTTTCCTAACTCATAACCTAGGAAATGAAATTCACAATCTTGTTAGTGTCACACTATAATCATTCACATTGCTCTACACATTAAAATAATATATATTTTAAAAAAACAGCTCTTCACCTTCAACGTTAAACTTTTCTGGTGTTTTGTGTTTTATGAATGAAATTTTGCTCAGGAAGATCCTCAAAGGGATGTACATGTCCAAAGGCTTTGTTAGTCAAGAAGAAAAACTGGGAAGCTGCAAGTCAGGAGTGCATGTAGGTGGATGTCTTGCTACCATTTGAATTACAAGATGCAACATTAAATACTTCCACTAGCTGAAAGTAAACTTATGGTATTCTCACAAACCCCAGGCCACAACTGCTGTGTGTGTCATGGAGGTGATATGTGAGTCCCCAGGGAAAGGGGACAAAGGAAAGTGCACATAAAACTTCAACTCCAGAGGAATAGTGGCCGTGACATCCCCAGACAGAGAAAGTTGCCCCTTTGTCCTTCTTCCTGGAGGGACAGTGCTGCCCTGGCATGTGACAACAGGTGGAGATTAAAAACAGGAGAAATAACTGGGACAAAAAAATGTCAAAGCCTTGGAGTCAGTTGCAGTCTTAAAGAGAATAACATTTAAAGGGAAGCCACATTATTAGCAACATCAGTTTTAAAAAGGGAAAAAGTAACTAGCAGCTTATTAGTTGTGAATTACAAAACTTTTGGCCAAATCTCACCTCATGAGAAGCTGAACAGACATTAGGACAGACTTTGTGTAGCACTCATGTTTAACACACAAGGTAAAAAATAAGGGGGGGGGCAGCAAAGGCTTTTCAATTAAGGATGTTGCTTTTTCCAGTAGTCAAAAAACAAATGGTAGATCTTTTAGTAACACGGTACTAATAAACTCGAAATAAAATGCCTCACCAAAGATTAGCGGAATCTTTTGAAGTCATTTACCGAATTCTACCTGGAGAACTAACATAGAATATGGTACAAAGGGAAGACAACCACACTATCAAATCTGCATTTCATTCAAAGAAGGCTATTGAAATCTCTGATTCTATATGTATTCACGTATATGTTTTCTTATAAAATACTTACCTCGAGGCCACCTAGATTTCTCAGTTCAATTGGCAGTTCCCTCTATGGACCCTTCCAGAAATAAATGAATAGAGGACAATTCTAAATGCTACTCAAACTGATTGCAAACCCTCTATTCATTATGCCAGATTCTGGTACACAAATTCCTTGGCTTCTGAGAGCATAATCATTCCATAGAATTGCTTTTCCTTATTTGCTAATCTGGGACCATAGTGAATATAAGATGTCTGACACGTGTCAACTGAATTTTTTCTTTAAAAAGTAAAAATCAAATTATCTCTTATTTGTACAGCCCTCTTTTTATGGCCATAGCATGGAAAGCAGTAACAGCCTAATTCATTAACACATTATTTGCATAAATAGCAACAAATCATTTATCCAATAAGCAGACGTATAGACCCCAAATATAAACACCAAAAGCTGAATTTTAGTAAGAAAACATGCACTATTGGGGGAAAAATGCAAGACAGACAGAGCAGTACACCATACACAAAATGTCAAACATGTCAAAACACTCATGAATACCAACATCTCCCACCACACCACGACCAATTTTAAAGGTTATTTAGGGCTAACACATCTGCAAGTGCATATTTTTACAGCAGCAGACTTTATTTTCCTCAGATATATTAAAAATAAGTCACTGATGTGTCAAATGTTCTTGATGTTGTTTCCATACATGTGGCCCAGGCACATTCTGCCCCGCATGGCTGAGGGCAGGGCAATTACACCCAACACAGATTCTTAGCATCGAATAGATTCATTATGGATTTCTGGAAGCTTGGGTTTAGCTGTATCAATTCAGTATGCAGGGTGGATAATTAGGCAAAAGATCAGGAAAACAAATGCAGCTATCTTCATTCCTCAAAAAGAAAAACCCCTGTGAGGGTTTCCATAATTCAACTTCTCAGAACTTCATTTCAGAAAGGCACTTTCAGAACATGTCACAAGGCTTCCTTGTCCCTAAGTCACTGATTGTGAATTATTTCCGGATAGCTACAGACAAGTTTTATAAAACAAGAATCAGAACATACTTATCCTTGTCCCCGCCCTCAGACAAGTGAAGCTTACATTAAATGTCAAAGACTAATAAAATCCATTGTATAAGCAAATAGCTGACCTAAATCCACCATATTTTGTTTGTCAACTGTGAATATTCCAATAAATTTTATAATATAATAAGACTATTTTTTGCAACCTTTTGACCATGCCAAGTTAATGCAGGGAGTCTTCTGAAGAAATATTACTCTCTGCTTAACACTCAGTAAAATCTACTCATACCATTTGGTAGACTGAGAGTAGCTTTAAGAAAATGTTAATCACAGTTAAACACCACAGACCACGAAGAGAGAAATAGAAGAGTAAATGGCTCATACACAGTCAGTTTTTACAAAGTGGTCTGCTCAGGGCTGCAACTGAAGTGAGGTTACTGATGTGCAGTTTGGTTTTCCTGATAGGAAACCTAGATGCTGGCTAAAGATCAAATGATTAATACAAGGAAATTCAAACAGCTTGGGGAGAAAAAACATTTTCTTACTACCTTTAATGTGACTTTCTCGGTGACATAAACACATGCAGCAGTCATTCCCAAGCTTTCCTTTTCTTGGGCAGCAAAGCAAGCAATTCAAAACTCCTTCACACACTATGAAAAGCAATCAAAATAATCCTATCTAAGAGAAGGGATTATTCTCTTAAGAGAGAAGAGCAATATACCATTATCACTACCCCACTATGATTTTAGGTCAATGCTTCCCTCTAGAAGTCTGAACACACCTGAAACAACATCTTTGACTCTTAGCAGAGACCCGTAGTCTGTTTCAGCAGATACTGTGGGGAAAGGTACAATCCTTCTGGGCCAGGTATCGCAAAACCACGGCAGCTGGAATTGCATGTCTTGGTTCTGAGTTTAAATTCCAGCTACTGCATGGACTCACAGGCCAAGGTATTTAACAATACCTTTGAGCCTCATCTCTTTATGTGTAAGATGGAACTGATAAATGGGAATGACACAGGTTGAAGCTGAGAGGATTACATGAGAGGAGATCCAGCCTTGCCACATATGGTAGGTAGAAAGATTGTGATGGAGGAAACTCAGAACCCATGGAATGTGGCCTCATCTGTCACCTGGCCCTGCTTTTCCCATTGGCCTGAATCTTGGAAGGAGTCCACATCCCCCTGCTTGAAGACTGCAGCAATCCTTAGGAAACACACCTAAGGGTTTCCAGTCCCTTCAGCTAGAATGGAATGACAGCAGAGGGACCTCTCCTTGCCAACGGCCTTGGTCCTTTTAACTCCTTTGAGATAAAACCTGAAACTTCTGTGTGGTCCTCAATAGCCCAAGGCTTCCCACACCTAAAGCCACCCTCTCTTTACATAATCCTTTTACTGTGCCCTCCACATCCAATTTTCATCTCATCCACAGCATCTTTTCTGTGCCCTTTTTATTAGCTCTTCTTTATCTCTTCTTTTTTCTTCAAGCTCCTGCACATCACTGTTGATGCCCAGAATCCCGTATTTCTAGGGCATTTTAGTTCTCTCCTTCCCATTTCTGTGAGCCTTCAACGCTGACACTGATTAGCTTCTCAAGTTTCCCTCTCCTCCTCCATCTCCTCAGTCCCCACTCAGCTCATTCACAGTATGGTTCATTATCTTCTTCCTCACCTATCTCTATTTCCCTCAAAGCTTCTGCTTCTTTCCTTGTATTGGGCACTAGCACACAAATGAGACAGCCTAGCATGTAGCAGTAGACAAGGTGACGATCACTCCCCTCCCTTCTCTGGAGCTTCTCCAACGACCTTCACTGTTCACTCTCTTCCCTGACACTAGGTTGCTGAGGGGGAGAAAGGGGGGGGGGCACAGTGTGCTTGTCTCTTGGCCATTACACATGATGCCCAACAGGGTTCCAAGCATACAACAGGCCAGGGGATAAAGAGATGTAGAACCCCACTGGAGTTAGAGAGGGGCAGTGAGGAGATAGGGGAGAGACAGAGAGAGAGAGAGAGAGAGAGAGAGAGAGAGAAAGAGAAAGAGAAAGAGAGGACTGATCTCATAACATCACCACATTGTAGGCATTCCCTCTCTTTCATTTCCAGTTACAGTCTAGTCCATCAGCAGTGGCTCTCCAACTTTTTAAGTATGACCCACACTTATAAATATATTTTATATTATAGCCCAAGAAAAGTTTCAGCAAACAATACTTAAACTTTTTATGCTTTGGCTACTCTGTGTAAAGCCCTCATGATTTCCATTCTGCTCTTCTTTTATTTCTTTGAAAGAAAATTATGATTGCAGCCCACTATACTGATTTTACAAATCATGAGTGGGCTGAGACCCTCAGTCTGAAAAACACTGGCCTACTTGCACCCTACTGGTCAAGAGTCCTCTCTCTCTCTGTCTTCCAACGTACCCGTTTTAAAAGTCCAATTTATTTTGAGATGGCCAACACAATCCTCTCCCGCAGGCTTCCAGAGACAGAAAATCTTAGCCAGTTCAGTCCCTCTAGCACCCGATGGAGTCCTCACATGTGCAGCAGCCCTTCGACCACCCTCTACCGCCCAGGGAAGTCTCTAACAGAAACCTGGGCTCTGTATCTGTTCAGACAGGTGGCACGTGTCCTGGAAATCCTAGTTTCTCTAAACACAAGTTTAAATAGAAATATAAGGAAATAGGAGTCAGAGAGATCAAGTGGGGGAAGAAGAAACGCGGAGGAAAGCGCAGAAGCCAATCTCTCCCAGGATCCGGTCTCTGTTCGGAGCTCGGTCCAGTGCCGCTGAGCTAAGAAGAGGGCAGCGAGCCAGCCGCAGTCGGTGTCTTCCAGGCAAGAAGGAGCGCTCCCGGCGGCTGGCAGAGAGGGGGACTGGCTGCCCCCGCGGCCCCTCAGGGCGCAGCACTCAAGTGGCCACCTGACGAGTCGCTTCCTCCGGCTCCCCGCCCTAGGACTCAGAATTCGCGTAGCGAGGAGATCGGAAAGCGGGACCAGGACGTGCGCCATCTCTCCTAGCAGCTTGGGAGTGGAGAGCACACGTGCAGGGGCACGCGTGTGGCAAGGAGGTGTGGGCCCCTCTCTGGACTCTGACCGCAGGTTGGACGCGCTCTGGCACCCCTGCCCCACCGTTTTGTGCTCCCCCACCAGTGGAAAAAAAATGGTTCCCCCCGCGTAGTGTGGATGGATGCCCCGGGAGACCCAAGTCTGACCACTGACGGGTGGGTGCAGGGGAAGCCGGGGGCGCGCTGGCCGCACGCGCTCGCGCCCTGACGCACCGAACCTCGCCCTGCTGCGACTGGAACCTGTGGCGGCCTCCCGCCCTGGGGGACAGCACTGGGAACAGCTGGGGACGCTGCAAGGGGCAGCTGGGGAGGGCAGGGCAGGAAAAGAAGGAAGCAGAGAGTTAACCCAGGCGAGTTTGTCCTAATTGTTCCCAGGCTCCCACGGCAAAGTCTCTGGCGCAACCTGCTGAGTCCAACTCTAAGTCTCCAAAACGCAGTGGGCAGCAGGAGCGCTCGCTTCTCCACTCGAGCCCTCGGCGGAACTACTAACGGGCACGTCCTCTTCAGCGATCCCAGGGCCTCAAAATCACACCACGCTTCAAGGGGGCCTAGTGAGACAGGGTGGGGCGGGGAGTAAGTGGCTGGAGCCTCATTCTCAGGAGTCCTCCCGCCACTGTCAGTTGGGCCCGTGGCGCACTTCGCGACTGGGAACCAGGGGTGCCGCTCTCCTCCAGACGCCCCTGGGGTGGGGTGGGGGCTCACCCACAGCCCCAGGAGGTGCCCTCCGACCCAAGCGGGACTTGCCCTAAGGAAACGCAAGGTTCACGTGGGAGAAAAGTCCTTGCGGGCCCCAACGGTCGTTTCCATTCCTCAGGAAACATACTAAGGGAAAATGGCTTTAAATAACAGCCTCGCTGTTCTAAATAGTTATGTGTGATACCCAACTAGGGATTTCTTGTAAAAATTTAAAAGTAAAAATGCAAAGGGGATTTCTGTGTTTATTTTATTATTTTAAAAAAATTCCTAAAAATGATGACCTTGTTTGGAATTCCTATCTGTCTTTACCAGTAAAGTCAGCCAATATCGACTGACACCCCCTACTCACCCGCACCCCCAGCCAATACAGCTATACAAAAAGTGATCGCTCGGTTAGAGTTCCGTCACATGCAGGGATCTAAGCAGAGCCCCTGCCAAAGACTGTTGCACCCGGTGCGCCCTTTTCAGTAGTTGCTGAGACCTGTGCGACGGAACGGGTGGCTGGGAGTTGGTTGGGACCCCCTCAACCCCACCCCTCCTCTGTGGGACTCTAAAACTGAGTCAGGTCCCTGCGCCTGGGGTGCACCGGGGTCGGACTGCTGAGAAATTCCTGGGCGCACCCACGAAGCGACAGTTCCTGTTCCCGAATAGCGGTGACAGGTGGAGGGTGGGAGGGGGAGAGCCTTAGGAAGATGTCTTAGAAAGGTACTCGGTGCCAGACCTCTTTTCAGTCATCAAAATAATACCGAAGAAAGTTTTAAATCCGCGGTACTAGACACTCTCCCCCCCACCCCCCACCTCGAGTCTTGATAGAACCCGTCTCCATTTTCGAGGTGGCTGCGAGCACACAGGGCCTCCAGACCGGTGCCTGTCTCACCGGGAGAGGCGAGGCCGGCGGGAAGACCCCCAGCCCTGACTCTGCGCAGCCACCTCCGCGCTGCCGCGCCGCGGATGAAAAAGGAAACGGACTCGAGTGCGGACTTGGCCGGGAGCTTGAGGCGCCAAGATGCGCTGCACGCGCGGTGCCTAGAAGTGGTCTGGTGCCGCTACCGTGTGTGGGGCCCTGTCGGGATGGAAAGGTACCGGAAAGCTCTATGATCAAAATATGACCATGAAATAAAACTTTTTTCCTCATAGTCCTGTCCATATCTTGGAGTATTATTCACTGCCGACGCCTAGGTTTAAAATATAATTAGATAAGTGGATATTCGTCTAGACGCACTGACACCGACCAAGCCAAGAGAGTCTCAAGGCAAAGTAAAATGGAATCTTCAAGTGACATTCTGAAGTTGGCAAGAATATGTTTCTCCTCGTCGCGCGCCCCTTGCACACCGAGAACCAGTGTCCCGAAAGACTTGTGACTGATATTTTTGGTGGAGGGGGCACCCAAACTCTCGAGGGACGGAGTCGTGCACCAAAAGGAAATACACAGGATAAGCTCGTTGGGTGCTGCTGTCACTGCGGAGTGCCATCACCTTCGTGGGTCAGGCATATCTCTCTTGTTAGAATCAGAACCAGAAATGAAAACTTCCCTCTCCTCTCTCTTCTCTTTCTCTGTCTGTCTCTGTCTCTCTCAGTCTCTCTCTTCCTCCCACCCCACCCCCCAGAGGAAGATCGGAGCAAGGGCCGCCTTGGTACCTAGGTAGACTACGGAGGTACGGAGGTCGCCTGGACAGCGGAGAAGCGTAACCCACCAACTAGCAGGGCAGTAGCTCGGCTTACTCGTGCTTTGAATTAGGGCATCTCTCCATAAAGTCAGGGCGTTCTACGCAACCACTCAAAGTGAGTCTAGACACCTTGAAGACTTAAAATCAGACCTTTCAGAGCTGAGAGATGTATGGTCATATCCTCAGAACAATGATTATGTGTTTTCCATAGCTGGAATGATAACACAATAACTGAAATGCTTAAGAGAACGTGGGGAGGTGAGTGTGATAAAGTTCATTCATTATAAAGTTTTAGTATCTTTCTAAAGAAGTTCCATGCAACGTCTGGCTTTTGCAATGCAGCGTGTCTGTTGCTCTTCCTGGGCTTTACTCCTAGACTAGGGCAGGATAAGTCCTCAACTGCGCGGATCTCGGAAGATTCAGGACAGATGCTTGCGAGGTTCTTTCCTCCTGCAATCCGGTGCGCAGCCGGCAGTTGGAAATTGACTCGGTAACTGTGAAGCAGAAAAAGCACTAGCCACTTTGCAATTTAGAAATTACAGCTGAATGTACAAGAAACAGGTGCAATCTTCACGCGGGCATGGGAGAGAGCCATCCCTCCCTCCTTCCACCCCGAATTCTCATTCTTGGGAGGCGCACTACCTAACACCCCACCGGCCTCGGGTGATGCGCAGCCTTCTCCTTAAGGGAGACCCCTCAAAGAGTTCATTTCTGGGTTCAACTCTCAGGGATTCTGAGTCGGAATGTAATTGTCTCGGGGCTGCAGACACCTGGGAGACTGGCGGGCTGACGGCTCTGTAGGCTCCTAGCATTTCTAAAGAGCTTTCTCTTTCTCTCTGCTTATTAGTGTGAGGCTTTGGTTGGGCGCAAGTTGTGAAAATAAAAGGAAATGACAAGTCCCATCTTTTCAAGAAAACCAGGACATTGGGTATTTTGCTTGGTATTTAATCCCGTATGTGCCCACCCACTTTTCCCCTCAAAGCTACCTGCAGAGAAATGTATCTGGTTAATATAACGTTAAATTACCCCCGAACTTGCCTTTTCTCCCCCCTCCAACCACTTGCAAAACGTGTCTTTAGAAAAAAAAGAGGGGGGAGGCAAAGTGAAATAACAACCTGAGAACTCTCGTGGCAATGGCAATTTACTGTCCTAACTCTGCATTTTGAAAACAATAACACTCTCTGTAAATTTCAGTGACCTGGAAGCCATGTGTAATTCACTAGATTTAGCAACGGAAGGTGGTCCCCATCTTGCTCTATGAATTCACCGCTGGTCGTAGGCAAAACAGGCAGGACCTCCGCAGCCCTAGACCAGGTCGTTGAGCGGACAGAAGCTCAGACCTTAAGTGGCTGGCGTCTGCAGTTTCAGTTGCTTCCTTTACTAAAAGTTGGTGCTGGTTGTAATCCTAAGGTCTGTGGTATAACATGCTTGTAGCAGACCCAGGATCTGACAAATGGATATTTTATTATTTATCTGAAAAACCTTAAAGAAGGAAATGTTATGCTAGAAGTGCAAGTTGTACCTCATCACTATCCACTGAAGGAGGAAAACAAAAAGTTTTAAGAAACACCTTAACTGAGTTCTTTCTTTGCCAAGACCACAGACCCAAGGCCCAGAGCACCGGAAATGCTTAGCCTTTCCTCGAAGACTTTTTACAACAGTAATAAGTAGAGGAATTGGAAAAAACAAGATAATGTACAACACGCTTCAAATCCATGTTGACTTCCTGAGTCTTAAAAAGATACTCCCTAAACATTCTGCAAGACAAAAACTTGATAGGACTTCAGACCTTGCAAAAGTTTAAAAGTTATCTGGTCTCCAGAACTTCTGTTCTGAAAGCTGCCCTTACTAGCAAAATGAACAAAAGAGTTGAGATATTCTCAAGTGATTCTGACAAACGTAGGTTGCCACCCTCGAAAATTCTGGTGAAGGAAAAATATTGTACTGAGTTTTCTGGATAATTGGCTTAATTCCCCAGGCTCTTTTGCTAGAATAGATCTAGGCTGTCAGTTTGAAACTCAAATGTTGAAAAAGTGACCGATCCTAAATCAAGCTCCAAGTCTCTTGTATATTGCTGTTCAGTCATCCTTTTTTCCTGACCCAGAAAGAAGACAAACTTCTGTTCATTTACATAGTTTATTGTTGTAAACATTAAAATTGTCTTTCTCAAAGAAAGAATTTATCAGAAAAAAAAATCAGCGTCTCTAACTGTCATACACCATAGAAAAAAAGGCAGTGACTCATATCATGTGCCATACTGCAAATATACAAAGGAAAATACTACAGAATATGGCAATATTAAAATTCTTACTCAAACATAAAATAATATATTAACTGACAATTTTGACATTAAAAAAAACCAAAAAAATTCAAAGTGCTCAGTAATTTCCAGGGAGTTATGTATATTATAAGCACTCTGGAAATAGTCAAAAGCTGCTGCATGCAAGTTTTGTTTAGCTTTAGACAACAAAATAATCAAGATATAAACTTTCTTTTATCAACATCAACGGTACATACAACACTTACAAACAAGGAATGTTGGACGGTGTTACAAACACTATGTGTCCCTTTTGTCAGGATTTTCTGATGTGTAATACTTGTGCCCACCTATTTTACAATTGAGAAAATGTTTAAGCTCAGATAACTACCAATCTTTATAAAATCTAACAGACTACATAGTGTCTGAAATACTATTTATATAATATAGACATTACTGAAATAGCAAGTGCCTATAACATCTTCGACCTAGAATCAACATGCTTGTCCCTTTTGTGTGTAGTTCTTTTTTTCTTTTTTCTTTTTTTTTGCAAACACACTTATCTTTTAGAATTTGTAATATGTATTCATAAATAGGCACAAAATAATTTAAAAAGCCAAACTGCATTGGGTAAATTTACAAGCCTTTCCCTTCTTCAACTCATGCCACCCACGCAACATTTAGTTTTACTATATATTACAGCTTTCTTTACAGCAGAAAACTTTGAAGTCTTTTAAAGGGCAATACTTGTGGGTCCCCTTACAATGTGTGAGGTGTGTGTATGTATGGGTGTGTGTGTGTGTGTGTGTGTGTGTATTACATTTGTCTTAATGGCAACAACCAAACATGGCCAAACATTTCCCATCAGACATTAGGAATCTTTCTTCTGAACAATAAACTGATTTTTAAACTGATAATAAAAAGTTTATACCACTGTATTTGTGTGTAGTCCGTGTTCTAAATCCAGGATGCCCCGGAGCCAAAATGCCCTTTCAAGTTCTGCCTGCAGGTTAGGAAATAGCAACAGTTTTTGTTGTTTTGTTTTGTTTTTGTTTTTGTTTTCTTTAGGGATCGAGGGGCTGGGGGGTTATGGTGGGGGTGGGGGCCAGCTAGAGCTGAGACAGCTCGTGGGGATATCTCTGCCTTGTGACTTGCCCCCTCTGGATAGTTTTAGGTTTCTTTCCAGTTCCTTTGAAGTGCATGGGAAGAGGTCTTAGAAAGGTAAAGTGTCCAGGAAAAGTTTGTCAATTATTGCTGGCGGTGGTACCAAGTCTTCTAGTTTCAGGTAGAAAATGCGCTGTAGCCCCTGTGTGCAAAGAGTACGAAGTTCTGGGAGCTTCCCCAACAGTTTGGACAAATAGTTGGGGCGGTTCAACCCCCCATTATTGAAAGTCACATGGTCTTTGAGACAATTTACAATCTTGTTTTGTAGTTCTTCCACTCTCTTGGGTTCCTTGAGACCGTGTCTCTCTGCAGAAAACACAATCAGAAACAAAAGAGGAACACACAAAGCGGTTAGCTAGCTGGCAGGACCGCGGAGGATCAGTGGCAAGGGGACACCGGGATAGATCCCTCTGGGCAGTTTTGGAGAAGTGCCTTGCACCTGAGGTACTGACCTGTGACCATAGCCAGGGCAGCAATGCAGGAGAAGGCAGAAATGTCGATGTTCATATTCTGCAAGTTGGAGGAGAATTCAACAATGGAATCAATCCATTCCCCAAAGCCACGAACGCATTGCAACCTGTGCAAGACCACCCCATTGCAAAAGATGAGTTTACCCTCCACTGGGTTGGACCTGCAATTAATACCAAAGAGAGAGAGGGGAGAAAAAGAGAGAGAGAAAAGCTAAACAACTAATTACTCGAAGAGCAATAAATGAGGGATTTAAGAGGCACCTAATTACGGAAGAGTTAATAAAATGTAGACCAGTAGACCTTGAAAGGGTTTAATTTCATAACAATCAAGAACGCCCCCTGTCCCACCTCCATTCCGTTCATCCAAGGCTTCTGGGCTCACTCCTTCCCTTCTCCTTTTGTCTACTATCTTTTCCTTCTTCTCTCCCTCTTTCATTTTCCTATGCTGTCCTTTTCTCTTCCCTCTTTTTATTTCCCTCTTCGTCTTCCTTTCCCTTCTTGACTCCTCTCTTCCTCCTTTGCCAGTCTCCCTGGGTTGCCTCCTCCGTTACCTGTAGGCTAATCGCAGCACAAAGAGTTCTAAGAAAGCGGATTCAAAAAGCAGGTCTTGGTCAGCTTTGGGCAGGTCAGCGAAGCCCGGGATCTTCTCGGCCCAGCCCCTGATGATCTCCATGGAGCCCGTCAGGAGATCATAGAACTGCTGGATATGCTGGGTGTCATCTCCACTCATCTGATAGTCAGGGTTCGCCTGGAACTGGAATTTCATTTTAAAAAGCACTTAATGAGGTTCTCTAAAATATATAACCCGTGAAATTGCTAACCCCGCTTCTAGTAGGGGAGCCAGGTTTTTATAACAATTAAACCTCTCTCTGACCAGTAAGGAAATTAGATGTTCCGGGGCAATTAATTCAATTAGGGATGGTGCTATGAGGTCGCTGCTTTAAATATGTAAATTACCATTTCCATACAGACTAAATACAGTGCCATCCAGCCCTGGGAAACGTTCACTCTTATCTCCACAAAACAATTGACATGTTAGTATTCATGCCAGTCCCAGAGTGGGTCTCGAGCAGAGACGTCCTTTGCAAATCTTAATAAAATTGCAGTGGCTTCTAGGTTTGCCCCCGACATACTTCCTCCAATGAAAGCCCACACATTTCTCACAGCTGGGGTAAAAAAGGAATCTGACCCCTTGATTTCCCACCCCACTGCCATTCCTTATACCTCTCTCTTTCCCTTCCCGGACCCCCAAGCAGCCATCCCCCCCATCCTGACAGTGCCACAGGGGATGAGGATGAAAGCATCTCTATAGAAGATTGGGGATCAAATCCAAGGTGGGGGGGCATTTTGTACAGCCTGTGGTTTGGGCATTAGAGGCATGAGTGTGTGCGTATGTGTGTGTGCGACGGCAGTGAGAGATGTGATCACTGTGGCCTGTGCCCTCTTCCTTCCTCTGTTTGTTTGTGGCTCTGTCTGCTGCGGCTCTGCCCATGGCTGTAAAGCCTCGGCCTTGCTGGAGTCTGGGGGTTAGTGATGGGTGTGCAAAGGGGTCCTGCCCGTCTGTCGGTTTGTCCACATGCCACCCCCGCCAGCTTCTTACCCTGGAATAGTCCAGGCTGGTCATAGCCGGGTTGGAGTCGACATGGGCCCTGACGAGGGCACTGATCAGACTCACCGGGGGCGAGGGGGGAGAGGGCTCCTGTGGGCTCTTCGGTTTCGAGGGCAAACGACCTCTCCGGCCTTTTAAACTGTCCGTGCGAACCACTGCGAAGGAACAAATGGGTTAGCGTCGCTCCCCCTAGCGGGACCCAGCTGCCGCCTCGGCCCCTCCCGGGGGAAGGCCGTAGCCGCCCGGGCCGCCTGGCCGGGCTGCGCAGGGTCCCACTGCTTGTAAAGCCTTTACTGGCGAGAAGCATAAAAAATGTGGGGTGGTTTTATGTCTTCTTCCAAATGGGTCGTTTAGTCGAAGGCTAGGAGGGCCTGGATGCTTTCTCCAGGGCGGGGTGGGCAAGCAGGCAGCTGCTGGGTCGTGGAGGCCAGACGCGGATGGCGGGGAACCCGGAGACGCCCCCCCTCCGGCTCTGGGACGTGGAAAACGGGCACAGTTTCCCGTGGGTGCAGACGGGGGAGTGGGCTGCTCGTCCCCACCTACCTTCTTTGACCATCCCAACAGCCAGGCACTTCTGAAATCGGCAGTACTGACAGCGATTCCGGCGCCGCTTGTCCACTGGGCAGTTTTTATTTGCTAAACATACATATTTTGCGTTTTTTTGCACCGTGCGCTGCAAAAGGAGACAATATAGACCGATTTTTTGTTTCTTTTGAAAAGCCAGCAACCCAGGGACTCCAGGAAGAATTTCTCAACGGCTGGGATCTACACTCCCTCCCCACAAACAAACGCATATACATAACTCCTTCTTATTTTTTTTCCTTTTCCTTTTCTTTCTCTTTCTTTTCGTTTTCCTCCCCCAGGGCATTTAACAGGAGAAAATTGATAGCGTTAACATTTGAGCTAACCTTGCCGCTCCTTGCTGTGTTTTATATGCCAAGAGAAGGAGAAGGAGACGCTCAGTAAATACAAATCCGTGGGCATTCATATTATTTACATTCCTTGGAGACCTTCTCTATTTAAAATGATAAGATTATTCAATCAGGATGGCGAAATAAAGAGATCACTTAATTTGACCATAGGGAATTCTGTTCCACTTGGTTAGCTCAGACACGGTTCTCTGTCCTAACCAATTTCAATCTGAACAGAGAAGACAGCTCCTAGCACATGCAAATGACCCTCTTCTAACTCTGGCTCCAGCAACTTCGGGCTGGGGCCTGCCGGGTCTTCGGCGTGCAGGGGATGCGACCCCAGGTCTCCTGGCCTTCCTACTTCCCTTTCTCAGGCACCCAGAAGCCTCCGCCACCGTCCGTGGACGGCTGTGGGGCAGCCTCCGCGGACCCTCGGAGTTGGACCCACTAGGTAGGACTGGGCTGCCTGCGCCCAGGCGGGGCGCGCACTCCGAGGCTCCCGGCACTAGGGGGCCCCTACCTGCCTCCTCCGCCCGGTCCTTGCTCACCTTAAAGAAACCTTTGCATCCCTCACAGGTGCGCACGCCATAGTGTTGGCAGGCCGCGTTGTCGCCGCACACGGCGCACAGCCCCTCGTTGGAGGGAGAGCCCCGCGACGGCGGCGAGGGCACCTGCGTGTCCAGCAGCTGCGACGCGTGGCCGATCTGCAGGCCTGGGAAGCCCATGGACGCGGGCTTTCGGATGGGGTTGGGCACAGCGAAGGTCTGCCCGTCCACCACGTGGTGGCTGCCCGCCTGCTCCGGGTTCATGGGGACGTGCAGGGGCCCGTCGAAGCGCATCTGGCAGCTAGACACCGGGGTGCCGGGGGGCGACTGCTTAAATGAGAAGAGGGAGAGGCGGGAGACGGGCGTTTTCCTCTGCTCGATCATGTGCGTGGTGGCCACGTAGTTCTGATGGAAGTTGTGGAGGGAGCCTGGGTCATCCCACATGGGGCTGTGCTGCACTTGGAAGCCCGGGGTGGTGGGCGTCGGGGGCGAGGAGGGCTTGTAGTAAACCGACCCGGAGTGCGGCATCATCTCCTCGGACTGGGGGGGCAGGTGGCTGTGTTGCTGGTAGTTGTGCATCTGAATGTCTTCTACCTTAATGGAGGACTGCTGTCCGGACAGGGGCATTTGGTACAAGCAAGGTGGCTTGACGTCGTAGCCTGTGCTGTAGTTGTCCATAAAGGTACTGAAGCTGGGGAGAGAAGTGGTGGCAGTGATTTCAGTGTTGGTGAGGTCCATGCTAAACTTGACAAACTCTGGAGTTAAGAAATCGGAGCTGTATTCTCCCGAAGAGTGGTAACCGTAGCTCTGAGAAGCGGGGCTGGCTCCTTGAGGCGAGGACCCATACTGCGCCTGAACACAAGGCATGGCTGGAAATGAAACAGGGTAATATACACTCAGCCTGGTCAACTGAACACTTTTCCCGGGCTCGGGTACACCTGGAGCTACACCGGCAGCTCGGGGCGGTCAGAGAGCACGTAGGGACGCGAGAGGAAGGGCAGAGAGCGCGAAGGCTGCGAAGCAAAACAGTGTGGGGCACGGAAAGGCTGGTCCAAGAAAGACCCAGAGCTAGAAAGCTATTGAGGGTCTCTATTCCCGGATATTTCAAACGCCTCCCGCCTCCTCCCCCCGCCTCACCCGGACAGTCCAGTCCGGCTCAAATGAGCCTTTTCTCTGAAGCTCGGGTTCAGCAAACTCATTCTAGAAATGAGGTTGAATTGCACAATGCGAATGTTGTTCCCGAACATGATGGGCCGGGAAAACCTTAAGTTACAGAGTTTGCTGAGGAAGATCGCATTGCCCTGTTTCTTGATGTTCAGGGAACTCGGAGGAGGGAAAGCAAGAAATGAAGTTGCACTAACCTTCAGCCGAATTACAGGCGTTTTCGAGGAAATTAAAGGTGGACAGTGTCGTAATTCAATGAAGGACAAGGTTTCCAAGATTTTTAGAAAAGCAATGGGGAGTCCAGCCTGTCGGATCTCCTCCCTGAAATACAGACACAAGAAGCTTCAGGATGACTTTCTCGACAGATTCAGCTGGGCGTCCGTAGAGTCACCAGGCAAGTCCTTCTATACCTTCCTTGATTGTTTCTTTGGAAATTAGTGTGCAGCCTTTACCGAACTTAGGAGTTAGAATGAATGTGTAAAAGAGATGGCTGTAAACAACAGAAAATGCCAACCCATTGCACTGTGTAAATCCTTGCAGAGAGAGGGTTCTGAAGGAGAAAAGGTACTTCATGTACTTATTTAATACTTATGATGTAATAAATTGGACCCTTTGCTAAGACGTAGGGGGGTAGAGACGGGGCTGGGAGGGTCGTGTCATTTCCATTTTAGCTTAATTCGGACTCAAATAAGAAAGAACTAGAGTTCAATAAATGCAGCACTGGAAACTTCTCTTAAATTTTTTTTTTCTGTGGTGAAACCGGCTTTTCTTTGGGGAGGGGTAAAGAAAATCAAAGTCAAAAAATAAAATTTTAGAAAATAATCTCTCCCTCCACTCCTCCGGGTTACAGAATGCTAAGCAAGGCCTGGGCAGCCCTGAAGGCAATCTGAATGGAAGGGTCTGGATTTCCTACATGTTTCTGACAGAACACTGGGGTTGAGGATACAGGTGAATTGGCATTCACTTCTCCAGGAAACTTGACTTTCAACATCTTTAAATGCCAAGGGGTGGGAAGCCTAGACCCTACTTTTCCAGGAGCATCTTAGCTCAACTGCAGAGGGAGGGAAACACTGCTTATCTGGTATTGGCACCAAGGTTAGAAGCATTTCCCAACATAGGAAGCCAAACACCTTCCCTATACAGCCTTCCACAATCTGCCTACTTGCCGGAACAAGGCATTCTTGTGTCCTAGTAATTTTCAGATGTTGTCACTTGGAAAGGATTCTAGAGCACAGTCCTATTACTAATGAAAAAGAAAGCCAAATATATCCATTCCTTCTGTTCCCTTTCCCCCACCCCCATAATCTTGCTTCATGGGGAGGAAGGTTAATCAGAAAAAGTAGAAAGGAAAGAGACCTATGGTACCCACAGCCCTTAAGAGATATGCCTGTGCTGGATATTAACCTCCTGGTAACTTCGCAGTTTCATAACTGTACTCTTTACTCTCTGTCTCTCTGTCTCTGTCTCTCTGTCTCTGTCTCTCTCTCTGACGCACTCATATAAACACAAGCACGGCATGTGTCAAAACCAGAAATTTCAGGCAACTTAGTAATAGGACACTCTACCAACAGTAACACCACCCCTTATTCAATAATACCCAGGAAACCCTGGCACTCCGGCCAGCCTTGGAGACACAGTTCCCAAGCAACAAATAAACTGAAGAACTTTCTCCCTGTCACTTTGTGGGCAGTGTCCAAGCCCCTCGTATATACAGGACCCGGAGCCTCTCTGTCCAATGGTCACAATCAATTCTGCTCCAAGAGCAAACTTTGGGCACATTTCCCCGGGCAAGTCCACAGCTCCCCAAACTATGCAAGTCCCCCTTCCACGTCCACCAATGAGGAGCCTGGAAGGCTGCTGGGAGCCAACTCCCCCCTAGTGCCA
The DNA here is from genome assembly GCA_028646485.1 of Cryptoprocta ferox. Lineage (NCBI taxonomy): Eukaryota > Metazoa > Chordata > Mammalia > Carnivora > Eupleridae > Cryptoprocta > Cryptoprocta ferox. The sequence continues at coordinate 35,561,884 of CM053578.1, forward strand.
GCGCTGGAGTTCGGGCAATGACCGCTGTAGCTGCGCGCACCTATTCCCCATCCTCCCGCCTCGCTCGCGCTCCGACCCTCGGGCGCCCACTTCCAGAAAACCTGTACCACGCATGTAGAAAGAAGAGACGTGCAAGAGAAGGAAGAAGGATACAGGAACTCGAGCTGCACGGGCTGCATCTACTCACTTAGGAGTTCTCCGCGGATTTCTTCATTCATTCAACTCGGCCGAAGTGTAGTTCCCTCTGCGAGTCCGGGCGGCAGGGTCGGGTAGGGGTGGGTGAGAGGGGCGAAGGTAGCCTAGTCGCCGAGAGCAGGGAGGGAGCAGGAGAAGGCGGCCGCCTGGGCAGGCGAACGGGACCGCGGAGCCTAGCGCGAGCCGCCGGGCGGACTGGCCCTGGCCGCCAATGTGCCTTTGTTTATGTGGCTCGCGCTGCCGCTGCCAACATGCACCTAAAGTCTCCGCGCGTCAGCGCGCGTCAGCGGCCCGCCGCCCAATCGCCGCGCCGCCGCGCTCCCCGGACTCCTGGCCGGCTCTCGCTTTGGTATATTTCCGACCTGACGTCACGAGTAGGGCCGATTTTAAGGTGGGAACCGTTCTGGGTTCACCTTGGTCGCCAGCCTGGGTTTTTTTTCTTTCTTTTTTTTTTTTTTCCGAAAGAGGTGTGACCTCTCCACTCCGGTCCGCGCAGCCCTCAGCACCGCGACATCTCACCTCACCTTCCCCCTACAAACCCCCAGGCCACCGCGGCAGCCCGGCGGCTCACTTGTGGGGGGAGGGTGCAACAAAAGCCCGGGCGGAAGGGAACGCTGACAAGGGCCAGGTAGCCAGCACCTGGACTAGCAAGGGATGGGGTGTACCTGGCAGTGTCTTAACCTCACGCACTCACAATTGTCACCCCCATTAACGGAAGCGCGTACAGATGTCCCATGACCTGAGACGCTCAAAGGGCTCAGGCAATTAGGGTGGGATTTCCCTAGCCCGATGCATATCCTTTTTCTCCCTTTTCCTTTCCGTGGCCTCCTCCTTTGGCATTGGCATTCTCTGTCTCTGTCTCTGTCTCCCCTCCCCTCTTACACACACACACACACACACACACACACACACACACACACACAGAGTCCAAGGTGGAAGGTACTGGGTAGGGCCTATTCTCTGGGTTCCCTTCTTTCCTTGCAGTGCCCACGTGCAAGGGAGGATGTGGTGCGTGGAAAGGGGAAGAGAGGGAGCAGGTAGGGAGCAACCCAGCCCTTCAGGGATCCCCAAAGTCAGAATGAGGCGTCGCCCACTTTGCTTTCGCAGACAATGCAGCCGAGCAGCGGGCAACAGGTGCGCCTTCAGCGGAAAGGGGCTCTAACCTCACCTTACACCAACTCTAATACTTTCGACCCTCCTCGGTGCCCACCAACTTGTACCCTAGCACGAGTTGTAGAGAAATAAATCAACCCTTCTCTGAAGCACAAGGCCTCTCGAAGCCTCAATCTGAGAGCCAAGAGGGAAAGACAAAACATGGGCAGAGGGAGGGGTATCTCCGCGAGCGTAAAGTTGTGCGACTAGCCTTCCCAGGAGAGGGACCCGGCGCACTGTGGCAGCTCGCCGCACCCCCGCGGCTGCCCGCGTCCCCGCCGACTCCACTTTGCAAGCCAATCCACCCGCCAGGCTGAGGGCGCAAGGCGCTTTCTAGCAAAGGAAACGTCACTTCTCCCGGGAGCGAGCCCCCTTCCCTGTTCCTCGGGCCCGAGCAGGGCGGGCCTCTGAGGGCTTCTCCCAAGGGGCTGGATGAGGCTGGGACATGGGGAGGGAGGGTTCCGAGGCATCCCCTCTCCGCCCGCGAAGAGTTCCAACCGCCCCTCCTCCCACGGCAGGGCTCGCTTCCCGGCTGCGGGAGCCCCTTGGCAACTTTCCCCCGACCCCCATCCTGGTGTTCCCTAGATGGGCCAAAAGCGCCGCGGAACCGGCCGCGTTCGGAGCCGGTCGGCTCTAATCTTCACCCTAGCCTTTGCCCGCTCCCCAGCGGCTGGAGAGGCGCAGCCACCAGGTGTCCTAAGGCTGCCCCGGGAAGCCTCGGGCTCCTCTGCGCCGCAGCCTCGGGGAAACCTGCTTGACCACCTTAAGTTTCCCCCAGATGTTTCGACTGCCGCTGCCGCAGCCGCCGCCGCCGCCGCCGCCGCCGCGGCTCAGCGGGGCCCCAGCGGGCCCGAGTACAAATAAAACCAGGAAGTGTGTGTGTGTGTGTGTGTGTGTGTGTGTGTAGGGGGGCTCTTGTGAGTGAGGATGTGTGAGTAGGGGGAAGAGGGGAGGAGGGCGAAGAATAGCCTATTAGCATGAGCTCGGTAGCGTCAGCGCCCCGTGGGCAGGAGCGATTCCACGCGAACGAAAGGGAAAAAGTGAGAGTTTGGAGAGCTGGGGAGAAGGAAAGGGGTGGGGGTGGCGGTGACGCAGGGGCGCAGGCATTGACGCACCCGCGGGGCTGGGCCCAAAATAGCAGCGGCTCTAGCTCGGTGGCGCCCTCCCGGGTTCCCTTCCCCTTCCGCGAGGGAGCAGGGCGCTGCCAGGAGGAGCTTTTCCTTGATCCCAGCGGTGGGCCAGGCTCCCGGCAGCTATTTTCAGGCAGTCGGAAACTCAAACGCGGCCACGCCGGGGTGGCGGTTATTATTTTTTAATATATTCCTAGGAAAGCAGGGGCCAGGAGAACTTTAAGGTTGTAACCAGCACCCTCCATCCACAAACACGCACATCTAAGTAGATACATTCCCTCCACAAGTTCCTCCTCCCTTACTGCCATTAAAAGCACTCGGCTTTAGCCTGGGTTGAGCCTGGGGACAACTCTAGAATTCTCTTTCAGAGAGTGGAAAAGTGTTCTGCAGTTCTTAAAGTGAGCTCTGAGGTAGACAAACAGTGCAGTGGGATGCGTTATTCTACAGCAGCAACCTGTCGAGTCTGGCTTAACAGAGCCCTTGCCCAAGTCTTAATGCACCCAAGATCAAGAGGCAGTTTCCCACAGCAGCTGATTATAATTATTGATAACTGGAAATGGAGGGATTCAGTATACCATTGAAAAAAGAGACAAAAGGTGGGCTTTTCCCCTGGCATCCTACAACTTGTTAAAGAGTTCTCCCTCTTCTTCAAATTCCTATTTTAGTTCCTGGCAAGTGTCACTTCTTAGGAAGACACCCTGGATGCAAGACTGATAAATTCGTTTGAACCAATTGCCGGGTAAGCTACTTCTTGGGCTAGCATTTTTGTGCTTGGGGTGGAAACGATGCAACACAGGCATCAGAAAGAGTAAAAAAGAACCACGCTCAAAGCTCCTGACTCCTGTGTCCCCACCAAATTGTGACAGAACGGTCTCAATAGAACCGCCAATGTCTGTAATTGACTGATCCTGTCAGTAGGGGGCCTGACTCCACAAGCTTCTGGAAGATTTCACTCACTCAACAAATTCACTCACAAACTCACTCACAAACTCACTCACTCAACTCACTCACTCACCAGCTAGCTTTTTACTACTTAGGCCAAACTCTAGGAGAGAAAGCTGCAGGCCCAAATATTCCTACTGGGCTGGAATTTATAAATAGCTATAAATCTTTTATTCTCTTCTATTTTTCTTAAAAGGGTAAACAGTGTAACACATGGAATTAGGTTCACAATAGATTTTCTTTTTTTCCTCCTGCTCATGTTTAACTCACTGGTAGGTCACAGGGAGGAAAATCAAAACAGTAATAAAATCTCTCATTTTATCACCAAGTAGCTCAAATTGGCATATAGTTTGGAAAAATGAAAGCGTGTTTTAAAATCCTATGATTACATGTTTAAATAAATTATAGTTTAGAAGAGGATTCCTGTGGGTGTATTTGCTAGTACATAAGAGAATGCTTTTGTGCACAGAGGTTTAATTATACATATAATGGAATAAAAATGTAGAATTGAACAACCTTTTAGAAAATGTTAAAATGATGCTTTAAGGCTAAAAGAAACTGAAATTTTGCATTTATATGACTGAACCCTTCATGATCATTTTAAACACAAACAGATTCTTGAAAATAAACTATTTTATAACTCAACTAAAATGACAATACTAGTTTTCTTCGGGGCCAAGATTCTGATACAACTTTAAATTACTGCGATGTATAAATGTGTAAAATTAGCCCCACTGAAAGTCTATTTTCTTAATGAGTTAAATAGGAGTGAAAATTGGTCTTATACATAAGTAGCTCCTTCTTTTGGAAACAACTAAATGACGAAATTACCAATTCTCTCAATCTATACAGTTAAATGACCTCAGAAAAGCATTTAGGGAAGTCATGTTACCATATTCTCTTTTATGATATTACCCAATGTTAAGGAGAATATATTGACACATGTATAGAGATATTTTTATAAAAAATAATATCTAAACCAAAGTATTTTATTTTATGCATGGCTAGACAGATTATACTTAATAAAATTGAGCTTTTCGTATAATTTAGAAAGCAAACATAGATGTAATCCCATAGGATTTTCTATCTTAATGCATGGGAAAGGGGTCTTTAGGGAATATTGTCACTCTTCTCCCAAAATGAACTCAGAGTAGCCCTTATAATTCAGATATAGTGAATAGACACAACTATTATACTGTAGGAGTTGAGGTATCTTTAACATATTTTGTAATAAAATTACTTAATGGAAACTATCAAACATTAAAATGAGATATATATTTTAAGTTACATTTTGACAAATTTACATTCATGGCATTTGTTGCCATTCAGTAGGAAATTTTACATTAGTGATAGAAGAGAGAAATTTTCACTTTGAAAAAAATCTCAGTTATGGAACTACAAAATAACTTTTTAATATTGAAGGTTTTTGGTTTTTTCCTTTTGCCTTTTCATTTGCATTAATAGGATTTTAATTGGTCAATCATTTATTCTTTTCCTATAGGATGCTTACAGAACAAGTCAATTGCTTACCTGATTTTCACATTTTGGCTCGTTAATATCTTTTTACTCAGTTTTATTCAGCCCATTTGTTTTTTACCAAAATCACTAAATGCAAAATTATTTCTTATTTCAATACAGAACTCCATTCTAGAAATGTGTAAACATGTGAAGAAAACAGCACTTTTTTTTCTAGAAGCATCTATTTGCAAATTAAAATTATAAAACTGAACATATGGTAAAGCCTCATGCCACTCAAAAAGTATTTTGCATAATAAAAATCCTTCATCTTTTCTCTAATGCTTGACTCTCAGTAACCATCTCCTAAACAATTGCTTTTAAACTAATCACTCAATATTTTCTTGTTGTGCTTGTGATTAAATACGCAGAACACAAAATTTACTATCTTAGCCATTTTTACGTGTACTGTTCAGTGATGGTAAATACATTCACATTGTTGTGTGTGCATTACCACTCTCCCTATCTCCACAACTCTTCCTCTTATACAGCTGAAACTGTATACCCATGAAATAGTAACTGTCCCTTCACCCTTTCTCCCAGCCTATGGAAACCACCAATATTGTCCATGTAAGATTTTTTTTGGGTAAGCAAGGAAGGGTAACTTTGGTTTTGGATTTCATTACTAATTTCAGTAAACAAGGAGGGGATGGTCATTAAATTGTACCAAGTCCTAGGAGACATCTTAAAGATCCTGAAAATAAGTAGTTACATGCTAAGAAATTATCAAGGGCTCTTGAAATTCTACAAGTAGCTAATAACATTAGTAACTATCACCGTGTTATATAGCATTCTACGTAGATAAAATGCATACACTTTGTGACAGTTTTTGTACTTATAGCTGGCTAGTTTTTGTTCTACCTTTAATGATAAAATAACCACTTTTGATTTTTTTCTTTTTCCTCAGACTAACTGGTGGATAGGAACCTCTTGATTTAATAAAAAATGATCTTGTACTGATATATTACGACAAAGACATATATGCCCTTTTCCTCATCATAATTCTGCAATTATCCAGCCTACAATTTTAACACTACAAAAGTAACTTATAGCAAGGACCCTTATAGTGATAAGTAATAAATCTAATTACCATATCCTTTGAATAGATGTAATATAAATTTCATTGCTCACTTAAAAGTTCTAAAGTTAACAGCATAAACTTGAAGTTGAGTAATTAAGTAATCCTTATATAGACACTTATTAAAGTATTTATACATATTATCTTAAATCTACATCTATCATTTTGCCAATTAAAATTAGGACTTTAATTGCAATTAAGTAATTTAATTGCCAATTGAACAGCAAAATTGCTAAGTGACTAATTTTAATGCCTATTTTAATTACCAATCATGACTGGGGAGGGAGCTAATCAAGTTACATCAAGCAGTACCAGAGTAATGATGTGAAGAAAAAAAAAAAGTAGAACAAACATTCAAGGCTACATGCTTTAAAAAAAGAAACATAAATTAAATAAATGCAAACACAATCTTATAAATGTATAAAAATACTGTATTTCAATATCTGAATACAGAACATGAAAGAGAACAAGATTAATTAAAGAAGCCCCTGTCAATCTTCAGTCAAAGTAAGGAAAACCAAGTCAAATTTTTATGTGGTATTTACATGGCACTCACACTAACCCAGATAAAAACAAAGCTGCATATAGCTGAGAATAAAAGCCTGCTTCCTGCCTGGCTGGTTAAATATTTACAGACTGACTGTTTTTAAAGAATTCTTTAAAAATGAAATGCTATAAAAGAGAGAAACAAGTTTCCAATGCAGCAATGTAGATTTTTAAATTTGAAAAGCAAACAGGGCCAGTGCAGTGGGACAAGAATATTCTGTACGGATGGCTCTCCTCCCCACCCCCACTCACTTGAATGCAGAATTCTATTAGAGGCCTAACGCCTATCCATAACTTGTCCCATGTTACCATGAGAAACACATACATCTGCCCTATCTTACATATTTTAAAATACATTTGTGAGTCAAAAATAAGAAGGCAGCTAGGATTACATAGAGCATGGGGAATATACCCTCCTAAGGGTATTTCTTCATTTTCAGTTAAAATAAACATGCCAGCTCAAGATAAAAGCTGTAAAACCAGCAGGCAACTGGAAACAGTGGTGAAAATCTTCTTGGCCAATACAAACACGTTTTCAAAAGTTTTCATTTCCAAACGAATCCTCAGATTAGCAATATGGAAGGGCAATAGTGAAAGAGGGAGGTGAAGTTGAGAGCTCAAAAAATAGAAAGTGATTCCCTCTTAGACAATAACAATGCTAGTACTTCCCAGCTACAGGGATTGCCTTGGCAGCCAGCCACCTCGTTTAGAGTAACAATGGACATCCATCAAATCTTCATTTAAAATAAAAGTCGTGATGCAAGATACATATCTTGGTTTGATTACTGTACATGTCTACCAAAAATATACATAGTTTATGTCTACAAAAGAGCCCCAAATCATTCATGAACTATATGTAATGTAACTTGAGAAAAAGCAAATAGTGCCGCTTAGGATTTTATTTACTAATGGACTTGAATTCTGAAATGAAGCACAGCAGGACTTTCGGCCTGGCTTTTGAAGGAGGAACACGTTAATAATCATGGAGCCTAACAAAAGGCTGCAATATCTGCTCATGACAATAACAGCTTTATAAGGCGAGTTCTGTGTGACTGATTAAAGGACACACTCACTGCCTATTCAGAAGTCATGGAGATGGAGTCATTATTGACAAGCTCACTTCTGATCAGGGTTAAAACTCATTGAGTGCTGGTGCTACAAAGAGAAAACCTTAGCCATTAAAAGATTACCAAAAACAGCCCCCAGAAATGGCCTCCATAACTCAGATATAGATCTTAACGTGTTCTGTGGATTTTCTGCTATATAAATACACAGGTCTCATATTCTTTGGTATTGCCAAGATCACTGCACTAACCCAAGCACTAGGTAACACATCACCTACTGCAAAAGGAGGGAAAAAAAGGAAAAATACCATCTTTTAACTTCAAAATGATACTGAAAGGACATGATGTATATAGACACACTTTCGGAATGTTAGCTTCCTGACCTTGACATGACTGAAAATACATACTTGTTCAGAATGCTTAGGTCTGTCTTGTGTATTTTGTTAGTCTATCTATCAGTTCACGTGAATTCATGTGGTGTACATATTGTTGGAAGCAAAATCTTTTAAAAGATAGTACGTCCATAGATTTCAGGTATCCCTTAATGGCTAAAGGTAAAAAAAAATGTTTTCATAAGTTATTTACTTTTTTTGTTTTAACTTTCTTTCTTGTTTTCCATGTTGCCTCCCTGCATCGGTGAAAGTAAAAGGAGGGATTACACTCAGAGACAACCATGTTTATAACCTGAAATTAGAGGCAATCAACCATTTTATTAGTCACCAGGATACTTAAAATAAGACCTGTGAAATATTACAGAAATATTCCACTAAGATCTAAACAGTGACTTCAGTATGCTGTGACTGACCTGCTGGGGTGAAAAAAACAAACGACCAGCACCACCACATAGATGATCCAATTTAAAGTACACACATAGTGTGTATATGAGAGGGTGGGGGGTGTGTTTGTGTATAGAAATTGTTTGGTTGAGGAGTTCCTCCTTATATTCTTTATATTTCATATTTCTGAGGACTGTTTTCTGTAAGTTACTCCCCTAAGTTTAAGAATAATTAAAGTTTATTTTAAAAAAAAAACAGAATTTCAAATAGTTAATGGAATTGAAACAACTCACTGAACACATATTTTTCGTAGGAGTTCTTTAATTTTCTGGATTCCAAGAGTATGGTGTTCCTAAATATTACCAACTTTTAAGTAACTAGCTCTGGAAATTCATATTTTCCATTTCTCCATACTCTCATCAATTAGTATTTGGTTGGGTGACTGGAAATTTCTGAGACAACGGTTTTGCCAAACTTTATAAACTTTGTTTTGTTCAGGAGTGGGGGCGGGGGTAGGGAGGAAGGCAACACAGAAACCAGATTTTACAGCCAGAAGGCCCCTCAAACCCCAAATAGAGGTTATAGGATTTGAAACGTAGCTGTGTAGCTCAGTTTTATACCACGGAAACTGTGAGATGCTATCTCCCTGTTGTTATAACGTATCAGGTCAAGGGATATAAATTGTACCAGGTAATTCATTTTGCCGTTCAGAGAGTCATTAAGTTCCTCCCAGAATATATGTGATTGATATCCCTGGAGGTGAAAGGCTAAAGGAACCATATGGCAACATGTTGCATTCCGTATGCTATCTGCCCATCCGTGCTTAAGCTGCCATTAGCAACATCTGTACCTTACGGAAATCCAGCTGCGCCGACGACGGCTGACGGAATTGTACTTGGGGGGGAAATCTAGCTTAGCGCCATTAACTTGAGACTTAGAGTCTATCTACCAGGACGGATGGAAGCTTTCACAATTACACGAGACGACACAAATGCTTTATTAAAGTTTAATTTTGAACTCCCAATTAGCGAAACTGCATTACAAATCGATTGCAATTTCCTAGAAGGCACAGCAAGTTCTCTGCCTGCCTGCCACGTGCGAGAGGCTCCGGAGCAAGCTTCCCCCGCTCCCGGCAGCCGAGAGGGGACGGTTCAGAGCCGGTCTCCGCGTCCCAGGAAGTCCCTAAAATCCCCGCCAGCCCCTCCTTCCGCAGGGTGGGGGCGTACCCGGCCAGAACCCGCAGGGAGGGGCGGGGGGAGTCCTCTATTATCTTGGTCTCTCGGGAGGAGCCTCATCTAGTCAGTCACGCAGAAGTTTCTCTTTCGCTCTTGGCGTTACACCCCAGATCGGCTTCGTGCGCGCGGGCCGGCGGGGCGGAGGAGCCGGGAGGCCGGAGTCCCGGCAGGGCTGCCCGGCGCTCGCACGCACCCCTGCTCCCCTCCCCCCACCCAGACAAAGCCCCGCTCCAGGTCCAGGATACGTTACCTGCCCGGCGCTCCCGGCCCCTCGGTCACCGCATCCCCCGCAGGCGCGCCTTGTGCGGGTCCCGCTCCCCGGGACGCACAAAGTGGCCGCCCCCGGCCGGCTAAATCCCCCTCTCTCCTCATGTTGGGGGTAGACGGGGCGACGGGGGAAGTGGAAGCGGGGAGGCTGGGCCCAGGGGAACTTACTGGTAAAATGAAAAAAAAAAAAAAAAAAAAAAAAAGGTAGAAGCTGCTGGTGAGGGGGCATGGGGGGGCCCGGGTCCCGGCCAGGGGCAGAAGAGGCCGGTTACCTTTCGGGGAAGTTGAGGGCGGGAGGGAGTGGGGGGGGGGTCAGGGAGCGGCCGCCCGCCCCCCTCCCCCGACCCCCAGCGGCGGCGGCAGCTGCACACACAGAAGCCCATTGTCACCGGCGCCGGGCGCGCAGCCCCGCGGACTCGGCCCCGCGGCTAAGCGCGTCAGCGGCCCCGTCAGCCGGGCCGGGCTCCGTGACGCGCGCGCAGCCAGCTCTATAAATAACCCGCCGCCGGGCGGCTCGGGCAGCTTTCCAGTGACGCTGGGGCAAGGCGCGGGAGGAGGAGGGCGAGAGGAAACAATAAAGCCGCCCGCCCGCCTCCCCGGCCGCCCCCCGCCCTCCCCCGGCCGCCCTGGGCCCTTCCCGCCGCGCTCGGCTGTCCCCGCCCCGGCCCGCCCCGTTCCGAGCGCCGCTCGCGGGTGGGAAGGGCCGAGCCGAGCCCAACCCACGAGTTTAGCGAAGGGGTCGCTGTGTTACTTACTCCCAGCTCGAGTTCTACCTCCGGAGGCTTTCTCCACCCTCCGATACCCGGTCTAGTGCAGGTAGGGTGTGTTTGTGGTGGCAGATCCTCAGTTCAAACAAAACCCTTCCATCTTCCGTGCCCTGATGTAGCGTCTTTTAAAGTATATGCGTGCGTTCGCATCTCCTAGAGTTCCGCCCACGTCCCTCTCTCTATCTGGATCAAATCCTTGTTTACTTCAGACCCCACCGGGATTATTTATCTAGGTAGGTTTTGGGGGAGCCAGAGCCATGTTACTGTTTGAATTTGGGAAGTTGAATGAAGGGTGCCCAGTAGAAGCAGCGTGATCCTGGCTTCCAGGACTCATGCTTTCAGGCTCAGCGTTTTGCATACCTTTTTGGCTTTGAATTAGCGCAGGTCTTGAACATAGCACATTTGAATTTTCCAAAAATCTACAGTCTTTCAACGTTCTGGACTTTGATCGAGGCTGCCGCTTAAAGGGACTTTCTCTATAGGTAATTTTGTGTGTGGGCGGGGGGGAGGGGACCTCCTGTTCAAGTTTTCATACTTAGGCCAGTCTGTCCCACCCCTTAACACTCCTCGTGCCCATTAAGGGGTTCATATACAACTGGAGGTAGTCTGTTTGCTTGTAACCAACCGTTAATGAGCTAGTAAGACAATTAATTTCTCCTCCTGAGCAAAATGCCTCAGATATATGAACTCCACAAAATTTCTGGGATGCCGATATGTAATTTGCAGATGAAAACAAAGTTTTTAAGTGACCTGGCATGGATAGAGTGAGTTAAAAGGGCTGAGGAAATGGTTGTTGCTTCACAAGACAAAATGGGGTAGTGAAGGGTTCGCTGGGGTGGGAGTCGGAAGACTAGGAAATTTGGGTTTTAATTAGGTAGGTCTGAATTGTGATTCTCTGTGCCACCTTGCAGAAATTACAGCCTCTCTGCCTCAGTTTCCTTATCTTCAAAATGGAGAAAGGGTGGTTTCTAAGACCCTTTCAACGCCAACATTCTAGGATACTAAAGGACATAATTGTGTTCAGATACATAAACTTATTAATATGAATACCTGTGTCTCAAGGGAAAGGATAACCAAGTATAGAATTATTCAGTCTTCTGACAATTTATTACTTTGTACATTTTCAAAAAGAAAATATATGAGGGCCACTTCAGAAAAAGAATGAATTCAACTATATCATTAAAACTACTTTAAGAGAAAAAATGGTTGTCACTGTCAGCTTCATGTATGTGACAGTCATAATTACAGTCTGATGCTGTCTTCGGGCCTTCCAACACCATGTCCTCTCACGGGAGTGAATGAGTATGAGTAGCAAAATGTACTAGGATCACTTTTCTCCAATTTTGCCCCCAAATCTGGTTTGTGTAGTTTTTAGGAGGAAGTTTTCATTTGAAAGACACAAAATTGTTTATCTATGAGTGGTGTTTAAGAGACAGGCAAAGTCTTCTTCTGATTGACCCTCATGATTGTCAGAATCTGCTTTATTTTTCTGTCTGCAGGTTGGTCAAGGCAGAAAACGTAAAAAAGGCAGAAACAAGTTTAGAGCCGAAACATTTGCTTCACATAGATGCCACTGAGGTGTGGTCACAACTAAAAGTTAACCAATATTTTCCTAGTTCCAAAATCACATCTGTCTCTCTTTGCCATAAAATGTTTGGTATCTCTAATTTAATATCATCTTAAAGTTCTTTCTCCTACAACTTAGGAAGAGGTATTTTTCTTTCACTGTTACTTTTCTGAAACTTCCCAGCTTCTCACATAGTTTTAAATTAAAACATCTTTGCTTCCTTCTCCTTTTTTAAATGTGGTAAGTTCCATTCTGCATTATCCTTACCCTTAAAAATTTAGCAGGATGAGAATTAGGCTTAAACTGAAGCATGCCCAAAGTTGTTTTTTTTAGCTCTGGAACCCCCTAGAAATACAATAAAACAACCAGTATCCCAAAAGCAAAAGAACAACAACAACAACAACAACAACAAAAAACCCCAAGAAAACACGCGCTGAAATTTGTGAACTAGGAGACTGAAAATGTGGAAAATCTCTCATTGGATCTCCTTGATAGCATAAAGCTTGTTAACGATTTTTTAAACATGGTGAAAGTTTTAGAATATGGTTATTTCTCAATATTTCTGATGTTTCTGTCTACCTGTGGTCAAATCCCTTTAAAAAACTCCTCTACAGTAACAGTATTGAAGAATTTATTAAAGAAACTACTGTGCACTCTTGCTGTATTCCTCAGTTAATCCTGCTCTGGATTTAGAGACTGCTGCCAGTCAGGTTGAGGCTTCAAAGGAATGAGCACAAATATTAGCTATATATCCTGTGCAGTATCGTTTTGGTGATAGAATTCATTTCGGAAAATATCATTGAAGTTACAGAATAAGCAAATCTCAGCAACTTTCCGATGGATAAATAGAAGGTTAACGAGAAAAGTGATGAGGCATTTTCAGCATTCCAAAAGAAAGGAAAGGAACAACCGAGGTTATAGACCAAGGAGTTTTCTGCATTTAAAAGGCCAATCAAGGCAGGCAGTGTTCTTATAAAAATTTTAAAAAAATTCAAAATCAGGGATCCCAACATAGTTCAAAATATGTGCGTACGTACATAACTAGCCCTTCTGATAAGGTTGTCCTGATTTTAATGGTTCACCCCCAACTGCACAGACTTTGGTAACTCATTGGTGGGGATCCATGGCACACAACGTTTTTCTTCCAGTACAAATTATAACGTCAAAGGAGGATTTGTGAACTGTAAGTTTTAAATTCCTTGTGAGGGTTCAGGGTCCTAGGCCTTATTGCCCTTGGATTCATTCCTGACTCTTTCTCCTTCTCTGGTCTTTATCAAGGTGTGTGTGTGTGTGTGTGTGTGTGTGTGTGTGTGGCTGGGGGGGGGGTGTGCAGGGTAGGGGTGAGGATGAAGAGAGGTTGTCCTGATCCTGCCTGCTGTGATTTCCCTGCCTTCCTTAGGAGCTGGAATTCCCTGCCAGCTGGGTGTGACCAATGGAAAGCCAGAGCTGGGGGACATCCCACCCAGCCCCCAAGCTCTCTACTCCTGCCTAGGACCTCTGACCCTGGGCTCCAGTAACTCTGCCTTTTCCCTTTATTCCTCCAGCATTTGGGTTGTATTCGCGTCATCCTGTTGAAAATCACTGTCCTCTTTTTGTTTCTCAGCCCTTCAGTCACCTGTTTACAAATTCCTCGAATCAAATTCTCCCTGGGCTGAATGCCTAGAGCAGTTTCTGTTTTCCCAGTTAGAGCCTGACTTCGTACATCCTATTGTGTGGCTGCATTGGCTGATATAGTTGGAAAATCTATCATTCCTTGACTTTCTTTTGCCAGGAATTATTTTTTTATTGTGCTATTTAGAAAGTGCTAATAAAGGGTGCAATCCTCAGAAAAAAATTAAACATTTCTTAAAATGTCGTTTTAAGAATTTCTACTGTTCAGTCAGAACAGGGCCAATGCTTAACTGAACCTGATACAAAAATCCCACGCTATAAAGAAGGGTGGCATATAATACCTGTCAAGGTTTAATTTACATCACACATCGTCTGTAAGGCCCACTCACCAGCTCATCTGCCAGTGGTTTTTCTGTACCCTTGTATCTTAGTGAGGAAGAGAGAGAGAGAACAGAGAAGAGAACATAAAGAAAAAAAACTTAATTATTAATTTGAAATATCCTGTATGTGGATCCTTGGGATAATATTTCAAAATTTAATTATGTTTATATTTTTTTCTCCCTGTATTTTCTGCTACTGTTTCTCTCCTCCCTCCGCACTCCTGTAAGCAGGACTTCTTCTAGGTGTTCATTGTTCCTCGTAGGAAGAGGCAGAAAGAAGGGCAACAAAAGGGATCTATGAGGATTTTTGGCTTTTGTTTATAAAATCCTAAAATTTCAAGGAGAAGAAATTCCAGGAAACCTTCCAAATTATCTTGAAGACACTTCAAAAGGAAAAGGATTCCCCTGAGACTGGAAAGACCTTCCTGGGCACATACAAGGGAAGAGAGACACAGAGAGTGGTCAGTGTTTCCTGAGGAGGAACTTGGCGCTTGGAGTGGTACTGGAGGAGTTGCCCAAGAGGAGAACCAGGAGTTGGCAGAGGAGTCTCTGAGGTCAGGCTTCCTGGGCTAGCGTACAGGTTTGTCGGGACATGAATCATTGCCCACATACCACCTGGACCTCGCTCATCTGTACTAAGGATTATATTAGTTCTTCCGTTTGTTGTCCATTAGCACCAGGTCGCCACAGTGACTGGTCAGAACGTGTGTGGGAGCCACCATGAAAGATCTCTCTCTTTTTTTGTTCTCTGTACTTGAACATGGAGAGATGTAAACTGCCACCACGCGGCAAGAGTGTGCTGGAGAATAGAGCCAACACAGAGAAAGAGGATCCAAGAGATGGAGAAGAAGGAGAAATTGGGTGCTGAAGACATTTGAGCCTGGCTCAAGCTATTCTTGGAGCTAAACCTACCACCAGTTCTCAAGTTATGTGAGTAAATCAGTTCCCTTTTAGCTAAAGTCAGTTAGGATGGAATTTTCTGTCAATTGCATTATAAAAGAGTCCTAACTGATGGACCTGTCCTTAATACCTTTTCAAGGCAGTAGTTATGGGATATAGTAAGTACACAACTTACCTGATGACTAATAGTGGATGCATACCATATGATACCAATTTATTTTGCTACTGCTACTGGGCAAGGCAAGGGAGGACTTAATATTATCACCTAGGAAGTAGGATGTCAAAATCAAGTGGGAGTGCCCATTGTGGGTTAAACTTCCAGGAAGGATGAAACTCTTCTTGTCCCAGTCATTAAACCAACCTTCCTTCCTTCCTTCCTTCCTTCCTTCCTTTCCTTCCTTTCCTTTCCTTTCCTTTCCTTTCCTTTCCTTTCCTTTCCTTTCCTTTCCTTTCCTTTCCTTTCCTTTCTTTCCTTCTTTCTTTCTTTCTTTCTACTGTTTGTTTACTTATTTTGAAAGAGAGAGCATGTGAGCTGGAAAGGGGCAGAGAGAGACAGGGAGAGAGAGAGTGGCAGGCAGTCTCCGCACTATCAGCGTAGAGCTCAGTGTGGGGCTCCATCTCACAAAACTGTGAGATCATGACCTGAGCTGAAATCAAGAGTCAGATCAAGAGTCAGATGCTTAACCAACTGAGCCACCCAGGTGCCCCTAAACCATGGGATCACAAGATAGAAATCAGTGGTCAAAGCAGGAGACGTGAAACATGGCAGCCTTTGGTCCCTGTGTATCTCCCACCTCTTTTTTTTATTTTTTTATTTTTAATGTTTTATTATTTTTGAGAGAAAGAGAGAGAGAGATAGTGCAAGCAGGGGGAGGGGCAGAGAGAGGGAGGGAGACACAGAATCCGAAGCAGGCTCCAGGCTCTGAGCCGGACGTGGGGCTCATACCCACAAACCACGAGATCGTGACCTGAGCTGAAGTCAGATGCTTAACTGACTGAGCCACCCAGGGGCCCCTATATCTCCCACCTTTTTATTGCTACATTCTGCCTCTAGCCTCCAGTCCTCACCAACTAAAAGTAGTTCTCTAAATTGCTCATGCTGCTTCATATGTTAGCAACTTTGCACTAGCTCTTTCCTCAGGTTGGAATGGATTTCTCCTACAATCTACCCTGTGAGACTCAGCTTGTGTGTCCTAGCTTCTCTGAAATTTTACCTGATACCAACAGTGCCCTGCTTCTGACACCTAGCACCCTTATACTCTAAAATTGAGCACTTACTGTGTCATCCTCTGTATATCCTTCTCCTGTGACCTATATGCAGTTATTTGTTGGGGCACCTGGGTGGCTCAGTTGGTTAAGCATCTGACTCTTAATTTCGGCTCAGGCATGATCTCATGGTTGTGAGATCAAGCCCCCCATCCCGCTCCATGCTGAGCGTGGAACCTGCCTCGGATTCTCACTCTCTCTCTCTCTCTCTGCCTCTTCCCCACTTGTTCTCTCCCTCTCTCAAAACAAAAATAAATAAATAAATAAATAAATAAATAAACTTAAAAAAATTTATTTGACTCAACTGAGCTCCATGAAGGCAGGAATTCTCTCCAATTCTTCCTGGAATTTTTAGGGACCTGGCTATTAAGCAAGCTATCAAAAATTCTTTGTGAATAGTGGAAATAACTGAGTACATGAAGTGAATGAATATAGAATAGAAACAGAAAGTCATACATTTTCATAGCTGGGACCTTGGAGTTCACCTAATCCTTATGATCAAAATATTTATCACAATAGGAGTTGCAAGGTTATAAATTCTAAGAGAGTAGAATGTTAATTTTAATTAGAACTCATTATATAATAGTATCCTTTATTTTATTTTTGCATAAATATGGCAATATATTACAAAGTACCTATAAGAATTCTCGTTTTTTAAACTTGACTACGTTTCTTCTCTATTTTAAATTTAAGGTTTTTAAATTCTGTTTAAGTATTTTATTTCCTATGCATGTCTGTTTGCTCCTCAGACCTACACAATATTTGTGATTAGATAATATTTTATTATAACCAAGAACCAAAACATCAGTTCAAATAACACATGAAATGAGACACTTAACAGAGCCAACCTAATAATAGTTGGAAAAGACCCTCCACCCACTTTATACAAACACACACACACACACACACACACACACACACACATTCATATCCATACCCTTTAATAATTCCAGGATTTCAACATCTTTGTGTAGGAAGGGAGTTGCTGTCACTTGAAAAGGTTACAGTAATGCATCCTGTTTCTTATAGACCTATAGAAATCTGGGCATGGTTAGAAGCAAGAGGATGAACAAAGTGGGAATCGTCCTAACTGTGCATAAAAATGTAGCCAGTTCTCTCCATGTAGGGTAGACTCAGTACAGATTATATTTGGGGAAATGTTTCTTTTTTTTTTAATGTGAATTGTTTTTGATAATTATTATTTGTCCTTGGAGGTTATGTATGTGTAGAATCCAATAGATGATCAAGAAGAATGAGGTGGCAAATCTTCACTGCGACCAATAGGCAAAAACTGAAATGCAAATGCTATAGGGACTATACTGTTACAGACCTTCTGTGTTGCTTGACTGAGCCTTCGGGAAAAGTATAGCTGCAAATAATATCCTGTGGGTTGCACTGGTTGGGAAAGGGGGATGAACCTTCCATGAGATTCAACTACCATTAGTAAGGTGTAAGGTAGTAAAGATATAGACTATAGAGCAATGAAGGAAGGTGCTTTCTAAGACGAAAATACGCAACGGTGGACCTTGAGATTAAGGAGTTAAGGATCTCTGTGTAAATATTTTACATTAAGTTTTTTGTTGCTCTTATCCTTTGAACTATCGGGAAGTTTTATTTTGTGAACAGTTTTTAATCTTTCCTTTATGTTGTAATTCTCATTTGTTTCTAATCTTTAGTTGTTCTTAATACCTGTAGGGACTCCTATGGTGGGGATGTGGGACAATCAAAGAAAAAACAACATAGGCAAGTACAACTTTCTGCATATCACATCTCCCCAAAGGTGTAGTGTTGTGGTCCCTACTTTTGGCAGTGCGGGTGGGGGGGACGGGTAGAGTTGGGGAAAGAGTAGACATCTGAGGAAGAGCATGGAGAACAGGGCTCCTGAAAGGGCTGTGGATAAGCAGATATCCTCCTTGTGGTTAAGCAGATGACTCAGGAGCAGACATGGGGGGTGGAGGGGCAGGGTGATGGGGGCTGGGGTTGGAAATCTTCTTTGTCAAAGCAATCAGAGCTTCCTGTCTATTCTACCTTTCATTACTGAATCACCAAGCCACTCCTGCTCTCCCCATATCTGGCTATTTTTTACCCCTCCCTTCAGCTTTCATCATTTTTTACCTAGATTTTGGCAACAGGCACCTACATTGTCTCCTGTCACCAGTTACTTCCTTGCTCTGGTCTGGTCCTCCGTAGCATCACCATGGCTGTCTTTCTAAAGAGCGCTGCCCTATGACCAGTGCTCTTGCCAGTACTTCCCTTAAAACATCCTTCTTTCTGCCTTATTATCCTCGGTATTTCTTTTGAAAAGTTGGCACCTTTCCTTTGGAGACTTAGGTATTCAAAGCTATTGGATACCAGTTTGGTGAAGAGGTGCCATTAAAGTCATTTGTTATGCTAAAAAGATTCCATTTAAAGATTTACCCATTTAAAGATTACGCAGATTTTCTGTTATTGAGACAGATGGCCCCACAGTAGAAACAGTCATGTCCTTGAAAATCTATTTTGTTTAGGAAAGTAAATGTTCACACCCTGATCAAAAAAGACTTGTGGGATGTGCCTCTTTGACAATTCTTATAAAGCCACCAAATATTTTTGTTCATAGATGAGTCTGGGTGGAGAGAGATGGTAATATGATAGAAACAATGGTGGGGTCTATGAGCACAGATTTTGGATACAAATGGATTAATTCACGGGCATGTCTCTTTACCTCTGCACCTCGTTTTATCGTGTTACATCATGGGCTTAAGAAAGAACACACACAGCCCACTTAATTTCCTGAAAGTTAGTTATTTATAGCATTTAACAAAGTCTTCTATGAAGTTAAGTTCATGCCTGAATTTTTTAATATGCATAATGATTTATACACACATGGAAGAGAAAGGAAGAGCCAGAAAATATGCCCCTTAATGCATCCCAGTAAGTGATGCCATTGAAAAGGGGCCCAGACACAGCTTTGAAATCCAGTCTGGAGTTCCAATTATCCCTCTCTTTTCATATGTTTTGTCTATGATGATTGAATAGATAGCATGAAACCGATATATGTCTTTTCCTCATCTATATTGTAGAGAAGCCCACAAACGACGTCTTCAAGCATGTCATTAATATAAGATTTCTCCTATATCAACAATAACGTTATAACACATTCAACTTTGGTATTTAGTTTATACGCCTTAAATTCAAAAGCTCTTCACCCACTACTGCCCACATATGCTGACAACTGTTCTGATCCCAGCAGGAGTAACAGATTTTCTTTCTTAAGCATTGCAGAACTACAACCAGACTGTTATTATTAGATGAAGGATCTCATACTAGTTTTGCGATAGAAAAAAAAGAAAGAATCGAGATGAAAATAATCGAGGCTATTTATAAATGCCCACATTTTCAAAATTGTAATTCACTTTGGTTTTCAAAGGTAACATATTCAAATGGCTCAAAATTCAAAAGGTAAAAAATTCTAATCAGAGACTAATACCTGTCATACCCCTGGTCCCCTGCCATTGGGTTCTTCCAGGCCACACTAATGCTATGTTTTTATTTTCTCCCAGAGATAGTCTACGAATATACAAACAAATGTAGACACACATATGTGTTTAAGTATATATCTTGCCTATTTTCCCTTAACAACTTATTTTGGAGGTGGTTTTGTATCAGTACATATAAAGCTTTTAAATTATTTTTTTTGGTTGCATACTATTCTGTTTCAGGAATATACATAAATTATTTTGCTGGTGCCACGTGAATGGATATTTAAGTGGTTTCCAATCTTTTGCTAGCTATGCCTATACGATATCCCTATACCTACGTCATTTTGCCTCTGGACAGGTGCGTCTTTAGCATAAACTCCTAGAAGTTGAATTTCTTGGTTAAAACTGTGTGTTCTGATTTTTTAAGGTTTATTTTTGAATTGTGATAAAAAAATCGAAAGGAACAAATGGATACATTTTGAAAAATAACTCTTTCTCGTTCCCCCTTTGCAGAACCACACACTTCCTTTCCCCAGAAGCAAATTTATGCCTCTAGTTTCTTATATATCCTTTCAGAGATTTTATATACACACAAGCACACGCACATACATACCCGTATGGACAAGAATGTGTATATAGGAGAATTTAATTTATTTAGTCAGATTTTATTTATGTTTGAGAGAGGTAGAGACTGTGCACAATTAGGGGAGGGACAGAGACACACACACACACACACACACACACACACACACACACAGAATCCGAAACAGGCTTTAGCCTCTGAGCTGTCAGCACACACACACACACACACACACACACACACACACAGAATCCAAAACAGGCTTTAGCCTCTGAGCTGTCAGCGCAGAGCCTGACTTGGGGCTTGAACTCAGGAGCCGTGAGATCATTACCTGAGCCAAGGTCGGACGCTTAACTGACTGAGCCACCCAGATTTGTATTTTACTATGTACTGTCATCTACAAGAAACAGAAGGCTTTTGCAAAATGGCTAAAAGGATTCAATGTAACCATTTAAGTTAGGAACATACTCTTTTATTGCCTCATACACCATCATCATTTGAAGTGATAATTCCACTAATTTTCTCTATGCACATCTGTTCTGTGTAGAGGGAAAGGAGGCTCTAAAGAGCCCTGCACTGTCCTCAGCCAAAAATTGTCTGATGAGATCCAGTCTGGAGTTCGCTCTGTATGCCTGGTAAAGAGCAATTACTCTATAATCCTATCCTCCTTATCAAGTGAGTCTCTTCCTCTTTCTCTTATTTTGGATCCCCTGTTTCCTCTGGTGCATGTAATCCTCTTTTTCTTAGTGTTCTCCCTCACTCTGTCTTTCTTCTGTCTCTCTGTCTCTCTGTCTCTCTCTCTCTCTCTCTCACACACACACACACACACACACACACACACACACACAGAGAGAGAGAGAACTACACATTCTCTCTCCCTTACATCTTCCAGAACAAGAGTGTCTAGGAGGTAAATTTTTTGAGATCTTGCATTCTTAAAAAAAAAAACAAAACTCTTTATTCTTTCTTCCCATTGATTGGCAATAGAGTTTTAGGTAGGAAATACTTTTTTTTTCCTCCAGAATTTCGCAGGCATTGCTCCAGTGTTACTGCTAAGAAATACAATGCCATTGTGACTTCTGACCCAATTTTTTTCCTCTCTGGAAACTTTTATGATCTTCTCTTTGTCTCCAATATTTACCAGTGCCAATGATATGCCTTGAAGTGATTTTATTTTCATTGATTATATTGAACACTGAATAGGCCTTTCAATCTAGAAATTAATGTCTTATAGTTGTGGAGAATTTTCCTGAATTATTTTAGGAATTTTTATTATTTCACTAATAATTTCCTCTTGAATGCTCTTTTTCTCCTTTGCTACTTTTCAAGTACATATATATGTTTAGGTATATATACAAGTATGTATATATTTGAATTCACTGTATATTTTGAGAAAATTTCTCAACTTTATTTCCCACCTGACACTCTTTTTTTAAAAGGAATCTCTGTATCCAATGTGGAGTTCAAATTCATGATCTGAGATCAAGAGTCAGATGAGCCAGCCAGGCACCCCCCCCCCCACTGACATTCTTATGTACTTTAAATTTTTTACTTTTATGGTGACTGTATATATACAGTGTGTGTGAGGGAAAAAAGCCTTTATTAATAAGTAGGTTACAAGGAAATAAATAGAGTGATGGTTTGTTGGGGATTAAAAACTCTAGTAGAATCTCAGTCTCTGTCTATACCAGCTCTAGCTTTCAGTTTCTGGTTTCTTACTGGCCAGTTTGGATGATGAGGTCTCTCGCTTTCTCTCTCTCTCTCTCTCTCTATATATATATATATATATGTGTGTGTGTGTGTGTGTGTGTGTGTGTGTGTATATATATATAAAACACATAGGATTTACCATTTTAACCAGTTTTAACTGTACAGTTCAGTGACATTAATGATATTCACATAGTGGTACAACTGTCACCACCATTGATCACCACAACTTTTTCATCTTCCAAAACTCTAATTCTGTACCCATTAAATAATAACTCCCCATACCTCCCTTCCCCAAGCTTCCTGGCAGCCACCATTCTATTTTCTGTCTTTACGACCTTGATACCTAGAAGTACCTCATTTAAGTAGAATTGTACAATATTTATGCATTTGCGTCTGGCTTATTTCACTTAGTATAATGGCTTCAAGTTTCATCCTTGTTACAGCATGTGTCAGAATTTTGTTCCTTTTAAAGGCGGAATAATATTCCGTTGTATGTATGTACTACATTTTATTTATCCATTCATCTGTCAGTGAGTGTTTAGGGTGTTTCCATATTTTGGCTATTGTATATAATACTGCTATAAATATTGCTGTATCTTATTTTTTATTTATACTATGATATATTTTTTTTCAGGAGTTTTCTGAATGTTCCATTTGTATTATATTTTGTTCTTTTTTTAAGGCTATGAAATTTTATCTTAATTCCCCAAAGTTATAAATGTTATTGTATGTATGAATTTATTATATAAATTTATTTCTCCCTGCATGGTATTCACTTTTTCCAAGTTGCACTTGATTGCTTGTTTATTTTGGTCTCTTTTCCATGTTAGAGTTTTTTTTGTTTTTCAGATGTCTTGTAATCTTTGATTTTCTACTCTTGATTAAGAATGAAAGCCTAAAAGCTGATAGGGAGCTCTGAATGTGTGTGTGTGTATATGTGTGTGTATATATATATATATATATATATATATATATATATATAGGGCTTACTGACCTTGAGCAAGAGGATCTGCTCAAGGGAAGCCTATGTGTTGGGAATCCTTGTTAGCAGTATTTTTAGGTCTTTCTAGTTGGGATGGCCAGGTCCCCAGAGAAAAGTCCATCCATCTCATTCCTAGAGGGTTAAGATATGGCTGCCAGTGTCCTGGGTGCTGAGTATGGAAAGGAGTTTGAGGGGATGTTTTTGATAGAATATTCAGGTCTTCAAATGTGCCTGGCCTCTCTCAGTCCAAAATAAAACCATAGACTTGTCCAAGTTTGGGAGAGTCAGTCTCCCACTGGCCTGGAGTTGGGAATCAGAAGAGATAATCGCTTCCCAGTCAGTGTTGACCCAGTCCTTCAGCACTGACCTTGCCCCTTTCACTTGCAGTTACAGAATTACCTAGCGCTACCATTTCTTGAAACTTCTGAGGAATCTGTTGCATTAATGGGAATGTTTCTCAGCTTTCCCCGATGACAGCTTAGTCTCTACTCTGTGAGGTCTGCTAAATCAGTCAGGTTTCATCCACCTATTTTCTGAAAATTTTCCAAAGTCTGTCGCTGCTGTCTCCTCTCTTCCCCCCCATCTTTTTGTATTTTTAAAAAAATGCCTTTCGGATTGCTTTCACATGATTTTCTGAAGTGGTAGCTGTTGCTATGTGTGTATTCAATCCTTCCTTTAACCCTAACCTGGCATAGCATACTCAGTGCTTGTCTGGGAAAGAGGATAAGGACCTCCTTGACTCACCAAACTTCCAATCAATTTAGGGATTTAAAATTGAGTTTTATGCCATTAACTTAATTCTGCCTTATTGAATATTCTCACATTTCCTCATTTCAAGGTAATAGTTAGAAATTGGTTTATTTTTCCATAACTCAGGCATTAAAGTTTTGGCCTAAATCACATGAAGCATCTATTCTGAAAAAGCAGTTGGTATGCCAGTAAATAAATCTATTTATTTTAAGGTACAACTTGCCTATAGATATTCTATTAGAAGGAATAATCATTTAGAAAATTATATTTACTTACGAAGGATTTAAAATTATTAATGAGTTGTGTTATTTGGGCCCCCATTTTTTTTTTTTTTTTAAAAGGGACTCCTCTTGGTCTTTAAGAAGAAGTTTCATATTTTTTCTCTGAGGTCATTGCATTTGGTCAAATTAAAGTAGTGTTGCAGTAATTGAAATGAATCTGCAAGAATAAAATAACTTAAAAATAAAAATGGCACCTGTTTATTACCCAGATATAT
Source organism: Cryptoprocta ferox (assembly GCA_028646485.1). Taxonomy (NCBI): domain Eukaryota; kingdom Metazoa; phylum Chordata; class Mammalia; order Carnivora; family Eupleridae; genus Cryptoprocta; species Cryptoprocta ferox. The sequence continues at coordinate 35,586,254 of CM053578.1, forward strand.
CTGTTCCCTCTGCTTCGTTTTAGTCATAGCTATTTAATTTCCTGAAGCAAAAAAACAAACAGATTTTTCACTAATGTCAGTGCTGCAAAGCTTGCATAGGACAGAAGAGCCAGCTGTACTCGATTTCGTCTTATGCATCATCAACAAAATTGGCAGCTAAGTTCTGATTTCAGAGCCTTTATGGTTAATAATGATGCACAAGCTGTGCTTGATTTTTAGATACGAGACTGATCTTCGCTGACAGAAAAATCTATTTTTGATTTGTAAATTGAGCCAATTTGATGCAAAATTATTGATGTAGGATAAACGCAGATCATGAAGATATCATTTTTAGACTCACATTTCTACCCCTAAGACCAGTTCGGTTTATTATTATTATTATCATCATCATCATCCTTATAATTATTAGCATCACGATGATGGTAATAAGTATTTAACTAAAATTGCAGTGAAGTTTTGTGAATGAGTCATGTGTCTACAAATCTTCTACTAACTTAACAATGTGACGGCAATGAAAAGGAACCACAGAACCAATTAGCAATAGATTCTATTAGCATCCCTGTTCTGGGTGTAAGGCTAATTCCCAACTGTAAGTTGCAAGTGATCATGAGCAAAATCTTCTGACATTATGTAAAGAATGCTGGAGCAAATAGGTGTGAAAGAGGGGGAAAAAAATGCTTCCTTAATTACGAGCTCTTTGACAACAGAAATATTTCAGTAATTGCTTAAGGCAGCTACTATATTTTTTGAGTTCATACAAATCATTTTATCATACTTACCAATGGTGTACCATTGATTTTATTTATTTATTTATTTTTAATTTAGAAGCAGCAGTAATGGCCTTGTGCAAAATCATGTGGCTCTAAAATCTTACCTTAGATATTTTTTCGTCTTGGTCCCATATAGGAGCCCTGCCCACATGTACCCACAGTTCTTTCATGCTACCTGTTTCCTGGAGGTAGTACTTCCTACGCTTTGCTCTGATTTGCCCCTTCTTATTCCATATGTATCACTCTTTAACCTTATCACAGCTTACCTGTCTTCTGCCCCATCCCTTTAAGATTTTGTAAGGATACATATGTTAAGAGCTTGAAAATGTTTGTTTTTTAGATATATTATCCTTCTAGGAGTACAGATTTGCATTTTAAGAGGAGCTCTTGAAGACCTATTGCCAGAAGTTGAAATGTCACATTTTTCTATCTGTCAGAGTGGCAAAAATCCATATCCTACAATAACTGGCTTTTACTTATTGATTTTACCCAGCTTAAAATGTGTGTTTCTGAAGCATAATGAGATAGAGATTAAGATCGAGGGCTTTGAAGTCAAATGGATCTAGATTTGAAACTCAAGGCTGCCACTAACTAGCTGTTAGTTACATTTTCTTATCTTTAAGGTGGGATTCTAGTACCCACCTCCTAGGGCTGTTGTGAGAAGCATATGAATGAATGCACATAAAATAATTACTGTAATAGTGAGTAACAGTAGGCGTTCAATAATTGTGAACTGCTATTATTATTTATGTAATTGATTTTGTATATTTAAAATATTCTTTCTAAATTATTGATTTTTCTTGGTCTCAAATATTGGTTATATATCTCTATATAGATATCTCTACATATAATCCTATACAAAGGATATATATATCTAAATAAAGCAAGGATATGTAAAGCATCAAGCCTTGTTCAACTTTGTTTTCCCAAGACTCTGCATATAATAATTGCTAAATAAACATTAAATTTTATTCAACCCATCATGAAATGTCTTTGATTACAATATAAATTTACTATAAGGTGGAAATGACTTAAGTAAAGAAAAAAGATTGGATTTCACACTTATGCATTTTAATTGAATCACATTTTTTGGGTTTATCTTCAGGAAGATCAAACAAAGCATTCTCTTAAAAGACGGGCCCAACTCTTTTGTTATCGACATAACAGAAATCTCACAAGTATAAGCAATAAACCAGTATCCAGGGCCTCATTTATATCAAGAGGCACAGTAGACACCTTGAGATTACTAGCAAAGTATACCAAATTATACGCCAGAGGTCTTAAAGAGTTAATATCTCCCTATAAAATGCTACCTGCTTTGTTATCAAGAAATAATTTAAACATTTGGGGAATCTCTTTAAATAATATCAACAAAACAACAACAGTACCAATGAAGTTTGGTCCAATTCTGTAGAGTATAATTAGGGCTGCAAGTTAAGAAAATCTTGCAGAAGTGGGGGTAAAAAGTTGTTGTTCAAGAATCATTAAAAATGAACATCCAGGAGACCATCTCCAGGTACAGAGCTTACTTAGTATCTGGAGTGAACTCAACCCAGGGATCTGTTGACGTTGTTTCTATAGATTGAGTTCAAGATGCTGTCATATTGAGTGATTGATGACTGACTCTAAGTGAGTCTGACGCAAAATACCAGGCCCTCAGCTAGATAATTTAAAGTCTCACAAAATCTAAAGGACTGCTTGTTTGGAAGCTATTGAATCATTGAAGGAACCCAAATTAAACCTACTTAGTGACTGAGTTTTGGGATATAGATATGAGTGGAGTAAGACAACCTCACCCCCACTTGCATCTTTTTCTTTAGAAACACAGTCCATGTGTTTCCACCTATACTGAAGCCTTGTCTTGTCCTTTCCCCTTGAATTGGAGTCGAGTCATCGGAGTCAACAACACTGAGCATCCTGACAAAGTGGTAGTTCCAGGCCTCCCACTCCAGGTGAGAGCCGCCCTGTATTATTACACTGGGACCGTTCAAAAGTCGATGCTCCTACCAAAACTATTGCCCCTTGCCCCATCACAGCAGTTGCATGCCAAGGTCTTCCCACATTCCTCACTGCCACATTTGGGAGCTGAGGACCAAATAGACACTTGGTAGCCTCACATCTTTCATCTTAAACTGGCTGTCCTCCCTTTCTTAAAAGATGCCAAACATCCATTTTGACCCTCATTTCCATTTCTTACGTAGCTCGTAATCAGAAGCCCAAGCTCATTTTGTTACCTGCTCTTTTTAGTATCCATGGGCCAAATCCAGCCCACTGCGTGTTTTTGTAAATAAAGTTTTGTTGGAACACAACCAGGCCCATTTCTTTACATATTTTCTATGGCTGCTTTTACACTAAGAAGGCAGAGTTGAATAGTAATGATAAAGGCCATTTGGTGTGCAAAACTTAAAATATTTACTATTTGGCTTTTTTTTGTTGTTGTTTTCTTTCTTTTTTTTTTAATTTATTTATTTTCAGGGAGACTGAGACAGCATGAGTTGGGGAGGGACAGGGAGAGAGAGTGGGAGACAGAGAATCCCAAGCAGGCTCTACACTGCCAGCACAGTTTGTCGCGGGGCTTGAACCCACAAAATGACAAGATCATTCCCTAAGCTAAAACCAAGAGTCGGACACTGAACCTCATGACCTGAACCAAAACCACGAGTTGGACACTTAACCGACTGAGCTACCCAGGAGCCCCTGTTGTTTTCTCTTTTTAAGTTATTTTATTTCATTTTATTTCATCATGATAAGTGTACTCTTTAAGTCCCATCCCTATTTCACCCATCCTTCCATGTACCTCTCTTCTGGTAACCATCAGTTTGTTTTCTACAGTTAAGTCTATTTCTTGCTTTGCCTCTTTCTCTCTTTTTATTTTCCCTTTGCTCTTTTGTTTCTTAAATTCCACATATGGGTGAAACGATATGGTATTTGTCTTTCTCTGTGTGACTTATTTCACTTAGCATTATACCTTCTAACTCTATCCATGTTGTTGCATATGTCAAGATTTCATTGTTATGGATGAATAATACTCCATTATATATATATATATATATATATATATATATATATACATATATGTATATATCTATATATTCCACATCTTTTTTATCCATTCATCTATCAATGGATACTTAGGCTGCTTCCATAGTTTGGCTATTGCAAATAATACTGTAATGAACATATAGGCGCATGTATCCCTTTGAATTAGATTTTGTATTTTTTGGTTAAATACCCCATAGTGCAATTACTGGATCCTAAGATAGTTCTGTGTCTAAATTTTTGATGGACCTCCATACTGTCTTCCACAGTGGCTGTACCAGTTTTCATTCCCACCAATAGTGGTGGAACAAGGGTTCCTTTTTCTCCACATCCTCGCTGCCATCTGTTATTTCTTGGGTTTTTTATTTCAGCCATTCTGATAGGTTTGAGGTGATACCTCATTGTGGTTTTGATTTGCATTTCCCTGATGATGAGTGATGTTGAAGATCTTTTCATGTGTCTGTTGACCATCTGCATGTCTTCTTTGGAGAAACGTCTGTTCATATTTTCTGCCCATTAAAAAAACTTTTTTAACCCCATTTATTATTTTTGAGAGAAAGAGACAGAACATGAGTGGGAGAGGGACAGAGAGATAGGGAGACACAGAATTGGAAGCAGGCTGCAGGCTCTGAGCTGTCAGCAAAGAGCCCGTCACGGGGCTCGAACTCACAAGCTATGACATCATGGCCTGAGCTAAAGTCAGACGCTTAACCAACTGAGCCACCCAGGTGCCCTGTTTCTGCCCATTTTTAATTGGATTTTTTGTTTTTTTGGGTGTTGAGTTGTATCCGTTCTTTATATATTTTGGATACTAACCGTTTATCAGATACATCATTTGCAAATATCTTCTCCCTTTCAGTAGGTTGCCTTTTAGTTTTACTGATTGTTTCCTTTGCGTACAGAAGCTTCTTATTTTGGGGCCTTTTGTAGAAAAAAGTTTGCTGACTCCTATCCTATAAATTCATCTTCATACTACTGTGTACGTCCACTTATCTGGCCTGATCTTTTACTTCTACTGCCACCTTAAGCTCTTCCACTCTAATACATGGCGCTAACTGTTCATGATCCACAACCTTGTCTGCATTGTCAACTTCATTTCTGAATATTCCCTTTGCTTTCTTACTGTAGGTAAAACCTGGATGTGTCCTGTCAAAATCACTCCTAATGCATTGTCGTCAGGGTAAGCTGTTTTCTTTTATATCCTCTGTAACTACAGGGCTGATCCTGGAATGGGTGTTCTTGCTTTCCAGTGACACTTCCAAATCTATTCTCTTCCCTCATCCTTCCAAACACCCAGCTCTTTGAAGTTTGTGTCATCAGACTTTGTCACCTACCACTCCTCCTCATTGTTGTCATCTAGAGAACTTGGTTGCCTTCTTATTTGATACCTTTAGCACATAGCTCGTTGTCTTTTTATTATTCTGCCATTATTCTCACAGACTTCTTACTGACTTTGGTACGACTTAGTGATACATCGAACACCTCAGACTCTCTGTTTCTAGACCTTCCCATCCTTCATTACTTTCACTCTGCTGTCCTCTCTTACCTGGCTGAACTTTAACTCTGGTTACACCCACTAGTCCCTGTGCACCAAAACAAACTAAATACTGATGAAGGCACAATAACTATGTTGGCCAGTATCACTTTAAATTCTGGCTATAGATCTCAGATGGGTAGTTATATTAGTTGGGATTTTCCAGAGAAACACACCGAGAGAAGATGATTGATGGATGGATTAATCGATAGATAGTTTTATTATAAGGAATTGGCTCATGTATTATGGAGTCTGAGATCTTAGTCAGCAAACGGGATACCCAGAGAGTGAATGGTATAGTTCCAGCCCATGCATGGACGCCTAAGGACCAGAAAAGCCAATGATGTAAGTTCCAGTCTTAGTCTGAAGGAAGAAGACTGATGTCTTAGCTATAAGATAGTATGGCAGATTGAGCGAATTCTCCCTTCCTCGTCTTCTTTGTTCTATTCAGGTCTTCAGTGGGTTGGATGAGGCCCTTCTGTTTACTCAGTCTCCCTATTCAAATGTTAATCTCATCCAGAAATACCCTCACAGGCCCACTCAGAATAATGTTTAACCAAATCTGGGTACCTCATGGCCCAGTCAAGCTGACATAAAAAGTTAACCATTGCAGTAGTCAAGAGCAGTCTTACTTCTTCCATGGGACTGTTGCATTCCCACTTTCCAAAAAGATCATTCCACATCTTGTCTTTACTCCTTACATTTCCTGATCCCTTTTCCTCTCCATACTCTCAGCATGTAACATCACTTCATAAATCAATGAGGAAATGGAAGTAATCCAATAAGAATTCCTTCCCCTTTTCAACCTAAAGCCCTCTGCTCATCTCACTCTATACCTGTTTTCCGCCTGCCTTGTTTTATTATAAAGCAGGTGTCTCTGCTGCCATCACTGGCAGGCCCTTCCATCTGTGCTCTGGATCCCCATCCCCCTCACCTTCTCAAAGGCTTGGTTTCTCAATTATGTCTTCATTCTCTTCTGAATCCTCACTTCTTTACTCAATTACTCCCACTGTCATAAACCACTTCTAGTAACTCCTTCCTTTTTTTCTTTTAATTTTCTTTGTCATGCTTATTTATTTTAGAGAGAGACAGAGCGCAGCAGGGGAAGGGCAGAGAGAGGGAGACACAGAATCTGAAGCAGGCTCCTGAGACACAGAATCTGAGGCAGGCTCCAGGCTCTGAGCTGTCAGCACAGAGCCCAATGCAGGGCTTGAACCCACAAACCATGAGATCATGACCTGAGCCAAAGTCAGATGCTGAACCGACTGAGCCACTCAGGCTCCCCATAGTAACTCCTTTCTTAAATACACACACACATTCACACACACACACACACACACACACACACACTCACACAGCACCTCTACCAAACACCGCCACCACTACCACGACTAATAACAAACAATAGCAACAGCAGCAAAAGACCCTTGCTTTGCCTTACCTCCTCTTCCAGTGGTCTCTTGTTCTCTGGGATATTCCCTCTCCACCCATTTAAAAGTAGTTACATAGTTACTCTCCATCTTATCATTCTACTTGAAGTCTCTATATTGCATGTATCACTCCCTTGTGTGTATATATGTTGATGGTATTTGTTTACTGTTTTCCCCCCAACAGTACCTATGATTCGTGCAAACAGTTCTCTTTTTGTCTCTGTATTATCAGCATATATGACAGCAGAGAGTTCTCAATAATGATTTTTTTGAGTGATTGAATGAATGCATTATTTCCTTCTTTTTCCATTTGGACTACTAGGCCATAAGATTCTCAAGGGCAAGGACTTTGTCCTTGTGTCTTATATGTCTTTGTAGTTGGTTTCATAAATGCTTATTGAATGAGTGAGTGGATCATTGATATAAATGAGCAATAACCTAAAGATACAAGTTATTAATATAATGTTCTACTTTTAAAATTTGCATTGGCATTTTTACTTTAAAAAATTCAGAATGATTTCTTTTAGGGTTATACTAATTCCTTTTAAACTGCTGCTAATTTGTGTGACTTATCCATATGCGTCTAAATTAATTTTGCTAACTTTAACTCAGGCTTATAAATAAATAAGTATACATATATGTATGTAGATGGATGGCTATATATACACCTACCCACACATATATAAAACATATGTTAGTCCTGTTCTAAGAATCTGCCAAACTCTCATGGTAAGACTTGCCAATTGCAGTCATGTGACGGGATGACAGTTCTCTTCTCTGGGAGAAGTCCAGACTTCCAGTGTCTGGGACAGAAATAATATAGACCAAGAAACATATATAGCTGATGATGGATGATTTTTGGCTCCCATGATGTGAGGTTTGGTCTTCTTATTGGGAGACTTTGAAAATCATTAGACCAGAAACCATTTTTATCCCTACACAGATAAAAATTTTCCTTTTTGTATTACTGTATGCAGGCATACTGCAAAGACAATTTTCCTGGTCACTATGGGTTTATACTAAACCCTGCCCCTCGATGATAGCATGAGATCTTTTTGTCAGTGCAGCCGCCTCATTTTTATCAGCATAGTAAATATGTGTCCAGATATACTCAGTTACAGATACTTTCCTGTAGTCACTAATGTAGGACTGCTGAAGATAAAGATGTTTTCATTCTTAGGCAGAACTGATTCAGAGGAGATGGCCAGGACATTTCACCGCTGGCCTTTATGCACAGAGAGGAGGTAACAGTAAGGAGTGTTTTCAGCTGCAGACAACAAAAGAGTCAACTAGCAGTGGTTTCAACAAAGTTGGCCTCGGTGACTTCATGACATTAAGGCTGCCATCTACTGTAATTCTCCTGGCCTTCCCTTTAAGTCAAACGATGACTGCAACACAGAATGTGTCTGGTGCACCTGTGCTAGCAAAAAAAGTGTTTCAATGCAGGAAGCAGGGTGTGGTGTGTGCCAGTGAATTTCTCCTTGTATACTAATCAAGGAGAGAGAACCATTCAACAGACTTCTCTTTACATCTTATCGGCTACAAATTGGTCTCCTGACAGTGCCTAGACCAACTGCTAGAGCCACCTTTTCTGAGAAGTGGGGATTGTTGCCTGGTTTCTGAACAGATTTGGGGTTTGATTTCAAAAAATAAAAATGAGAATGGCTTTTGCATGGGTAAAGAATAGTGCCTCCCACAAAGGGCTACCAAGACCATTCATGCTTCTGAAGGACATCATGCTCATGTTGAATCTTGAATCCGAGTAGAAGTTGGCCAGGTAAATAAAGTTCGGAAA
>CM053578.1:35595321-35617167 GCA_028646485.1 Cryptoprocta ferox
CTTTCTTGAAAGGGACTATCTTTAGTTCTCAGACCATGACCATCTTAATTTTTCACTGGGATCTTCTTCCTTTTATGAAATTATTGGGATAAAAGATGGTACTTAAAAAAATGTTCTTAGCAAAATAAAAATTAGCAAAACTATCGTCCGGTTTTGACTGTGGGTAATTGACCAGCATCTCTGTCACTATTTTCCTGACTTTAAAATCTGAGTGATAGGGGTCCCTGGATGGCTCAGTCGATTAAGTGTCGAACTTCGGCTCGGGTCATGATCTGATGGTCGGTGAGTTCCAGCCCTGCGTTGGTCTCCACACTGACAGCTCAAAGCCTGGAGCCTGCTTTGGATTCTGTGTCTCCCCTTCTCTTTGCCCCTCCCACACTTGCTCGCTCTCTCTCTCTCTCTCTCAAGAATAAATAAAACGTTAAAAAAATAAATAAAATCTGAGTGATAAAATGTAACAGTGTGGGGTTTTGTGCAGATTAAATGAGAGAATGAATAGAATATGCTTGGTTCATAAATACTGAGCATTTTCCTATGGTATCAGGTGAGATACTTAGGTTTGCAAAATTTGACTCCTCCTGCTTAAACAATAATGTTGATTTATTGTTCCAGGTAAGTGAAAAGCGTAGATCTTGTGGTGGGCATCAGGTATTGTTTAAATAGGGCTCTGGTTCTACTTTCCTGTGATTCTTTCTGTTTTGCCCTCTTCTTTGTTTTGGTTTTGCCTTTGGGCTAGCTTCTCAAGGTGGCTGCCAGGATCCACATAGAGAGAATGCTGTTCCTGAAACCAGGACCAGAATTCCAGTCCTAAGGAGATTGGACCACCCCTCAGCCATGACTGTGGCCAGGGAGTCCCATACATTGAACAGCTCAGCCCTCACTTAGTCTGTTCCTGAGCCAGTGCTGGTGTTAAGGGGAATGGTATCATCCTAATCAACTTAACACACCAGGACCAGTCCCTGGAGCTGGAGATGCTGTGAATCCCATAGAAACCACCTGCCACACAGTGGGCAGGAGAACAATTAAAGTTGGAAGAATTCCCACAATCCCTCTCATAGCCATCCAGTATACTTGCTGTTGGCTACCTGCATATGGCAGCCCCCTTCACATACGCTTCCTGCCTGCTATAACATACTTGGGTTAAGATGAAGGAAGCTGCCAACATTGCCTTTAAGGAAAATGTTATTTGCTTTATTTAATACTTTAGAAGTACTAAAATGTTGCTACTGAAGTTTGAAAAATAGAGAAAATTAGAAGGGAAAAAACAGGTTCTTCTCCTGCCAGAGAAGATAACTGTCTTTAAAGTTTAGTGTCTTATCGTTGTCTTTCTCTTATGTGTATGTATGTTTTATGTTACATACAAAATTTTTTTATGTTTATATTTTACTTTAAATTGAGTTTTAAACAAATATATATATGTTTCTTGACTATAAGAGAAATATCTAGTCAGGGTTTTTAAGTGGGAAAATTGAGAAGTGTGAAAAGAAAAGGAAGGAAGGAACGAAAAAATAGGAATCTTATTGAGATATCATCTCTGTTTTTCAGTGTGCATCAAATATTTGTTTTATGTAGTCGAGGTAGAGCTATTTATACTTGTGTTTTAAGGATAATTAACAAAGAAATGCTCATTTGTCTTAGATGACAGATAATATTTACCACTGGATGGTTTATTAGTCTTTCCCAATTAAAAAAAAAAGACTCGGGTAATCAATATGAGTTTTAAAGATGTGGAACCTCATAATACTAGCTTCTTAGCAATAAAAATGACCACTACTGCTATATGCAGTCTGTTTTATAGAAAAGAGGAAAAGGGCTTATGTATGATATGTCTCTCAACTCAGTAAACAGTTTAGCCATTTTTTAATTTTAATTTTCTTTTATCAAAGCAGTATGTGCATATAATTTTAAAAGACAAATACAAACACAGAAGCTTTTTACTCCACTTCTTCTGGGAGGAGACCCACCCCTCCTAGTTCATCTCCACAGGAATAACCACTTTTGGTTATTTGAACTGTGTCTTGTAGACTCTATCATCTTGTTTCCTTATAAAAATTTTTTTAAATGTTTATTTATTTGTGAGAGAGAAAGTCAGAGCATGAGTGGGAGAAGGGCAGAGAAAGAGGGAGGCACAGAATCCAAAGCAGGCTCCAGGCTCCTATCCATCAGCACAGAGCCTGACGTGGGGCTCAAACTCACGAGATGTGAGATCATGACCTGAGCTCAAGTTGGACACCTAACCGACTGAGCCACCCAGGCGCCCCCATACCATCTTGTTTCTTGATGCTTTTAGTGCCGTTTCTAGTACCTGGTTTTTGGATATTACTTATTACTTCCCAGTTCTAACACGTGAGGATTTAGCACTTTCTCACCACCCCCATCCTCCAAATATTATTATATCACGCTTTTTAGTTAGGTCAACCTAAATTGTTTATATTGTCTTGTCCATATAAACATTGTTTATAGATGAATATGTAATTTATTATGTTATATTTCTTTCTTTTTTTTTTCGATAACTTTGGTTTCCTGGGTTATTTATCGTCTAGTTTCGTTGTTGTTATGTTAGCTTCATGTTCTGTACATCTAGCATTATTTACCTCCCCAAAACCTTGATATTAATTTATAAAAATTGAACTATCCTACTGAAATGAAAAACATATCAATAAGAGCCAAACATATTAAGTTCTCGTTGCCTTATTTGCTTGTTTTTTTTTGGTGCTGTCTCCTCACCCCTCTGCCTTCCTGCTCCATTAATAACACAGACAGACATTTTTTCCAGGCACCCTACATACCTATCATTGTGGGAATTCCGCTAGCCACTCTTTTGGGTTGACTATTTTCTGAACCTAAGATTTCCCCTCTTTCCTTGCCCTCATTTTTGTAGAGCAAATCAAACATCAAAAGGCTCTTTTTGGGAACTTGCTTGTCTGATGAATTTTTATTCACTCACATTCAACAGTTTGGATAGGTAAATAATTCAAGGAAGGTGAGACATTTTCTTGTGGTACATTAAAGGCATTCCCCCCCCCCTTTTCTGGCATTTTGGGTTTGCACTTATCCTTCCTTGAATGTGATCTTTGCTTTCTCTCTAGAAGTACTTAACCTAACAGAGGTGTTCTGAAATCTTACCATTCCATGCTTTGATGCCTGTCTCTTTTCATTCCTTATACCAAGAACTCGTCGGGAACATGTTCACCAGTAACAGAATATTTTCTTATATTATTTCTTTAATATTTCCACTTAACAATTTGTGTGTGCTCTATCTCTATCTCATTCTCTTTCTGGAATTCTTATTGTCCTGATTGTGAACCTCCTGTGTTGCATGCTCGATGTTTCTTATTTTCCCTCTCCTGTGATTAGTCTTTTTGCCTTTTATACTATTTTTAAAAACTCCTGTATAATAAGCATACTTTGTTAATTTCAAGTGTACAACACAGTGATTCAAGAATTCTTTTTTTTAAGTTTATTTATTTATTTTGAGAGAGAGAGAGAGAGAGAGAGCTATCGAGCAGGGGAGGGGTAGAGAGAGAAGGAGAGAAAGAATCCCAAGCAGGCTCCGCACTAGCAGCATGGAGCCTGACATGGGAATCTCAAACAGTGAGATCATAACCTGAGCTGCAATCAAAGGACATGGTAGCTTAACCGACTGAGCCACCCAGGTGCCCCGTGTTTCAAGAATTCTACCCATTACTCAATGCTCAACACAGCAAGTGCACACCTTAATCCACATCACCTATTTTACCCCTTATCCCTACCAACCTCCCCTCTGTTAACCACCAGTTTGTTCTCTATAGTTAAATCTGTTTTTTTGTTTGTCTCCTTTTTTCTATGTTTGTTTGTTTTGTTTCTTAAATTCCACATACGAGTGAAATCATATTGTATTTGTCTTTCTCTGACTGATTTCTTTAGCTTAGCATTATGCCCTCTAGATCCATCCATGTTTTTGAAAGTGGCAAGATTTCATTCTTTTCTAATGGCTGAGTGATATTCCATTGTCCTTTGATACTCTTTTTTTCTGGGTGACTTCCCCAACTTTATATTCTAAACATTCTGTTAACTTTAAAAATTTCTGCTGACATGTTTTTGAATTTCTGTGAACTTTTATTCTTTTCCTTCCTCCTTACTACTTTAACTTCGATAACGTACTTTTCTTGATTTATGGATACGTTCTTTCTCTTAGCTTCCTGATTATATTAATTATAGGGTTTTTTTTTAAACACAGTTTTTTCAGTCCTCCACATTTCTCATTCTTCTACTTTAAATTTTATCTTTTAAAAAAATATTTATTTCTATTTTCTCTTTTGGAGATAGCACTCACATGCCTAGGGATAGTTGACTGTTTGTTCAGATTCAAGGTAGAAGCTCTGTTTGCTAATTGGAGGCTCTGTGCACGTGTGTGTGAGGGGTATGGCTGTTGACTTGAGGCTTTGCTGCGACAGGGCGAAAGGAGAAGGACTCAGCTGTACAAATCTCAATATTTGTCAGCCTTTTATTTGGGCCAGACCCTTTAGATCAGTTTTCTACAACTTAGGTAAAAAATTACCACAAACTCAGCTACTACAGATTAAACCAGCACAAATTTATCTCATAGTTCTGCAGTTCAGAAGCCCCAAATGGGTCTCACTAGACTAAAATCAAGGTGTGAGCAGGTCTGAGGTTCTTTCTGGAAAGTCTATAGGAGAATCAGTTCTCTTGCCATTTCTCCTTTCCAGTGGCTGGCCACATTCCTTTTCTCATGGCCTTCTTCCATTTTCAAAACCAGCAGTGGCTGGTCAGACCTTTATTACATCTCATCACTTTGCCCCTGACCCTTCTGCCTCTGCCACATTTGAAACAACCTAGGGACTACCTGGGGCCACTCAGGTAATCTAGGATGATCTTATTGTAAGGTCTACTGATTAGTAACCTTCATTCCATCTGCAGCCTTAATTCCCCCTAGGCATATATGTGTTCACATGTTTGGTGGGAATAGGACATGAATAACTTTAGGGGGTCACCATTCTGCCCACCACACATTTCAGTGTCCTGTCTGATGATCTATTCCGGGAGCAGAGCAAGGAATAGGGCTGATATGTTTTGGCATTTTATAGGAATTTTACGTATTCTCCCTGTTTTTTGCAAGGGTTCACTTCCCATTCTCTGATGTATATAAGTTTCTTGGCGTGTGGGTTCTCTATGGTTTAATTAATCTGGAAAATGAAACTCTGGCTCTCACCAAAGATGGAAATCCATCCAGAAGTATAAAACCTGCCTAGGAGGGTGAGAGTTCCCTAGATGGGAGGGAGTGGGGGTGGTCACGCTGTGGGGGTAGCTGAATGGCTCTGTACAATGGGATAAGAGGATTTGGGACCCTAAGAGCTGGGTTTTTTTCTCACTCCCTCAGGCTTTCAAATAATCTTTCCTTTTTCAACTCTAGCCACCACTCCCACCTTTTTAGATACCTCATGTATTCCCAAGCCTTTTTAGGATCCATCTATCTGCTTTCTGTCTTCCAAATTCATTGACCTTCTCTCTTCAATAATGCCTTCTCACATTATTCTTCCTCCCATGGGCTTATCTCTTACTTCATCCCTTTGTTTTTATTTTAGTGAGATTTTTGGAAGGATCAGAAAGAAACAAATATAATCATTAACCAGAAGTTGTTGATCATTTTTAAACAAGTGATAAAACCAGAGAATAACAGGTATTATGTACCTCACTAAACATGGAGAGGGGTTCTGTATAAACTGAGAGGTACAAAGTTGCACATCAACATTCATATCTGGCTAACTGGAAGAGAGAATTAAAAATTAAAAAAAAAAGGAAAGAACAAAATAGGAAGCACTGCAGATTAAGATTATTCCAACATCGTGGAATTCATCTGATACCACATTTTCAGCTGAATTGAGGAGAGGAATCCACACTAAGTAAGAACAACTGGGCAGTTTCTTTCATATCACTACTTCTGCATTTTTGAAATCTTAATTTTGAATCATCTCTGTGTTCTGAGATTATAATCCAAGACATGATATTTTCTGAGTTAAGGCATATCTAAGAATCCCTTTCTTTGCCCTCGTGCCTGAAAGACAGCTTGTACAAGTAGAAGCATTTTTAGTTTTTTTTTTTCTTTAAATCTCTTTAGATATTTCTCCCTTGTGTGGGGAAGATGGTGTTATGCAGGTGTTTCATGAAGCTGACCTTTTGTTCTTTCCATAGAGCCTTGCTATATGTTTCTGAGGCTTTTTTTTCTTGAAATCATAAATGTAAACAAATTTGGGTTATATGCTATTAATAGTCTAAAATAATAAACAGTGAAAGTTATTTTAACAAACATTGACACATTTTTTAGATTAGGGTAAAATATGGAACAGTGTTATAATCAAGGGTTCTTTGTATCAAATACAAATTGTCCTGCTTAATGATCTGTCCTAATTAAAAGCTGTCTTAATTTTAAATGAGATTCTCTATGGATTCACAAGTGGGATTATAAATTAAAGGCCAGTTAAAAGCTGAATCACTTAATTACCTGGAAATTTCTTACTTTAAAATTGTTTAAGTCTATGTACTAATTTACTCTCCTTAAAAGCTGGAAAGGCTAGTGTTTACCCTTCCTGTACGAGCTGACATACAGGCGGAGCTTTAGGTTTTATTATAGAGAGTAGACATTGGTAAAATCCTAGTTGGCCATTTTACAGGCCAAAACATATTTCACCAGATTTAATTTTCACCTTTTTTTCCCACTTTGGAGAAATCCTCTATTCTAATCACAAGTATTATTTTGATTCTTCCTAACCCTGTTGTTTCATGGTGTTATTTTTATGAGCTATAGAGTCCTTAAAGATATGGCCAAATGCCATTCATTTCCATATTTGCAGGGCCAGGCCCAAAAAAATTAGCTCAGAAGACCCTAAGTGTGGGTGAACTGTGGGTAATGTGCATTGATAGCAGAGGAGTTTGCTCCTTTGATAGCAAAGGAGTGCACTTAAGCCAGGAGTCACAATGGCCTTCCCCCTATCACTGCATATTACTCTGACCTCCAAGGGCAGATATTCTTACCGCTGGCCTTAGTTGTGAACTTCTTACTGGAAGTTAAGGCATGGATTGTCATTGAGTATACCCAGAATATTTGCCTTGGGGAGGCCTATTACCCAAGTCACCATGGTACTGCCAACAGCATATTTGACAACATCTTGAGAGTTTGAGAGTTTGAGGTCTGGGCAAGGATACATGTTGTGCAGCTATGGTACAATGGAATCAACAGCTCAGGATAATGCAAGTACTGAAAGAGATGAGAATGAGATACAGGTCTTGAAACCTGCTTAGAAGGGGAGATTTACCTGGATGGCAGGACTAGAGAACAACGCAAGACAGCAAACAATGAATTGCTACATTCTCTCTGCACAGAGCAAAATGAATTTGGATTCATATACTCTAGGCGAGCATCATTATTGAGGCACTGGATTTTTAGGGACATCACTATTCTCTTTGTATTCTCAGGGTATGTATATATATACAGGTATATACACATACATACATATTATACGTACATACATATACATTTCATATCTATATGGCACTATATTTTATCCCCGTTGAAGATATAAATCTGTTTACTCTCCATTGTCCAATGGGGGATTCTTTTTTTAAGTTTATTTTGAGAGAGAGAGAGTGTGTGTGCACGTGGGGGAGGGGCAGAGAGAAAGAGGGAGAGAGAGAGGATCCCAAGCAGGCTCGGCACTGTTAGCATGGAGCCCCCTGTGGGCCTGATGTGGGGCTCAATGCGGGGTTCGAACTCACAAACTGTGAGGTCATCACCTGAGCCGAAATTAAGAATCAGATGCTTAACCAGCTGAGCCACCCAGGCGCCTCACCAATGGAGAATTTTTTGATCATGGTCTCTGACAATTCCTTTAATGAATCAGGGAAGAGCTCGAGTATTTCAGCAAACATCAACTAAACTTGTAAGCAGAAACATCTAAGTAATGGCCAGGTCATTGACTTTACCTAAGCAAAACAAAGTAAATAAAGAATTAATCATCCTAAATGACATTCTGAATATTTGTTTCAGCTTCTGGCCTTGCCAGAAGCCTGTGAGAGTGTTTAGAATCCTGTCTTCTTGCTCCTCAGCAGACCTCTCCAGTCTTTTCCATACCTTTGTCATGGAAGAATTCTAGGATGGGGACGGCTCAGATTAATCTAGATCATTTGGAAGCGTTTTCATTCAAGTCCTAACCCCATGATGAAACGTACGTCAAAACTGAATATGATCACAAATAACAGCCACGGAAGAATCCTTAAATACCTCCCACTCTGGGTTATTTCTTTATGATGCAAGTTGGAATTAAAGGCTGTATGTAAAATTCTTCAAGGCAATAAATAAAACAAAATAAAGCAAAAATTCAAAATAGAAGTAAAACATAAGGAATCTCTTTCAAATTCTTCCCAGAATTATCCTATTTATGTGTTCCAGGGGTCTCCTCTATGTAGCCTCCAAACTCAATGGCATCAATATTCCTGGTAACTGATCTACAAATTTTATTCAAGCTAATGTATTTATAAATAAATAGCTAACACACATTACTTTCTATGAGGCAGGCATAGTTCTAAGTGCTTTGCATGTACTTACTACTCAGTCACTCAATCTCCATTTAGCTTTCGTTATTCCTATTTAAAACATGAGGCACAGAAAGATAGTAACTTTCTCATGGTTGCCCAGGTAGGATGTGGAAGAACTAAGGACCAGTCCCAGGCAATCTGACTCCAGCATCAAAGTGCTTCATCACACACAATAATACCTCTCTAAAATTTTTAATTTGGTACCCGTATTTATTCAATCGTGTAACTTTATTTTTAATTTTTTTAATGTTTATTCATTTTTGAGAGACAGAGTGTGAGCAGGGGAGGGGCAGAGAGAGAAGGAGACACAGAATCTGAAGCAGGCTCCAGGCTCCAAGCTGTAAGCACAGAGCCCGACGTTAGGCTCGGACTCACGAGCTGTGAGATCATGATCTGAGCTGAAGTCGAATGCCCAACTGACTGAGCCACTCAGGCACCCCCAATCCTGTAATTTTAAATAGAGTTAATTTGGTACCCATATTTATTCAATCCTGTAATTTTAAATGGTGTTTCCTGAGTGGAAGGGGGAAGCGAAGGAAAGCTGTTCAAAAATGTTAGAATCAAATGTTATACTGCTGTGTTCATTTAAAAAAAAAATCTTCACTTTCCTCATGAGTACAAAGTAATGTGTCCTCATCCAGATACATTAAATTGTGTGCTCCAGAAATGGATTTGAGCTCAGAATCTTGAATGATTATAGATAAAGTGAATTGGGAGGACCTAATCTAAACAAATTGATTTGAGCTAAGCACAAAGCTCAAATTAATGGTACAACCCAGAAATGCTCTCTGAAAGGCTAAATCTTTGGATTTTTATGCGATGTGGAAGAGGAGTGGGTTCTGTTAATAGGACAGACTTCGTGCAACATATGTTAAGAAAAAAATTGGAAGCACTTAAAAAAACACAAGTTGGAAGCTCTATCTTGCAAAAAAAGAAAAAAATCCTTAAAATATTTTGGAGCTTTTAGGAGAAAGTCAATATTAAAATTCGTATGAACATGAGAAAGGGCTTGATGAGTCGAGTGACTGTTGTTTTTCTAAATGTCAGCATGGAAACCCAAACAGAGAGGTGAGTTGGGTCCCTGGAAAGACTGACTGGGAAAGCTGAGTGTTAAGTTTGTGACGTGGTTGATGGCAACCAAAAATTGTCAATTGCAGGATGACAAAGCATTTCCTGGAACTAGGGGCAGCTTCAAGTCATAAACAAGGATGATGTTATGGAGGCCCATGCTTTAAACCTGGATGGCATCTATATGTGGCAATGTAACCAGTGGTTTGAAAAATATTCCCAGACAGAGGTGTCTGGAATTTGGAAGCCATTCATAGGTGGTTTGAGCTGAGCTTTATACTGAATTGACAATCTTTGTATACAGCAGAGGAAAACAACCAACTTTGAAACAGAACTTGCTCTCTGGTTTTATCTTGACATCATGGAAAATAACCAAGTTTAAAACATAACTTGTCCTCTGCTTTCATTTTAATGCCATGATCTTGAAAATATAATACTCAGCTCTTAACAGAGACTAGGACTTAGTTCATTACAGCTTTTGGAATTTTACCCTGAAAATTGTATTTAATTGAATTCTTACCTTTAATTCAAGATGACATGCTCTAAAGGTGTGACCCCCCTACTCTAAGGACAGCAGAGAAGTGTGTTCTAATTCAAAGTTACAAACACCTTTCTACCTTAGTTTTCTCATTATAACAAGGAACCATTGGGGTGCCTGGGTGGCTCAGTCAGTTAAGCAGCCGACTCTCGATCTTGGCTCAGGTCACGATGTCAGGGTTGGTGGGACTGAGCCCTGCATCAGGCTCTGAGCATATCAACAACAACTGAGTTTGATCAGGAAGACAAAACAACAACAAAACCCCACAAACTCTTATAGAAGGTTTAGACCAGTCATACCTTTTTTGCTTTTTAAGTTTATATATTTTGATAGAGAGAAAGAGTGTGCAAGCCCGAGCAGGGGAGAGGCAGAGAGAGAGAGAGAATCCCAAGCAGGCTCTGCGATGTCAGCACAGTGCCTGATGCGGAGCTCAGTCTCACAAACTGTGAGATCATGACCTGAGCCAAAATTAAGAGTCGGTGGCTTAACAGACTGAGCCACCCAGGTGTCCCTAACTTACTTTTTAATCTACTTATTATTTATTTATTTAAAAAAATTTTTTAAATGTTTATTTATTTTTGAGACAGAGAGAGACAGAGTGTGAGCAGGGGAGAAATAGAGAGAGAGGGAGACACAGAATTCGAAGCAGGCTCCAGACTCTGAGCTGTCAGCACAGAGCCCTATGTGGGGCTCAAACTCACAGACTGTGAAATCATGACCGGAGCCAAAGTCAGACGCTTAACCGACTGAGCCACCCAGGCGCCCCTCAAATTACTTTTTAATCTAACTTTTTCCTAAGAAATAATTTCCCTCAAAAATAAATATTTAAAAAATTAAAAAAGGAAATAATTTCCATGAATTGTATATTAATATAAACAAATTAAAAAAATAAAAATTAAAAATGCCCATTTACCATCTAAAAGCATCTCATGAACTAACAGCATTTAGAAAATCCTGACATAATATGGGGCTCTGGGTGGCTTGGTAGGTCAAGCGTCCAACTCTTGATTTTGGCTCAGGTCAGGAACTCACCTTAGTGGGATTGAGCCCCCACATTGGGCTCTGCCCTGACAGTGTGGAGCCTACTTGGGATTCTCTTTTTCCCTCTCTCTCTGCCCCTCTCGTGCTCCGACTTGGTCTCTCTCTCTCTCAAAATAAATAAATAAACTTAAAAAAAAAAAGGAACAACTGGTGTAAAGTTTTGTAAGAGTTTGTGGGTTTTTTGTTGCTGTTTTTGCCCTCATGATCAAACTCAGGTGTTGATATGACCTCCTTAGAGTGGCTATTAGTTCCATTAGAAGAGAAGAGATTATATAATATATAGAATAATATGCAATGTATTCATATACATATTATACATAAAATATCAGATATTAATAGATAAAATGGATAATATATATATAATTGTCTTAAGTGAATGTGATGCTCAAGAAATTCACCACACTATATACTAAATAAGAAGCACTCTGTGAAAACCAGAAAAGAAGCTTACCTAGCTTCTCCAATATGCTTCTCCAAAACATTTGATTCCCCGCAGAGTTAAGAAAAATACTTTGCAAAATATCTGAAACATCAGCCTGAATAGGGTTGGGACTCCTTCTAAAGCCTTGGGTGTTTCTGGCTCATACCTTACCGTTTATGTTACCATTTACAGAAACAATGAAGTGTTTTTGTTTAAAAGTCTTTCCCCTCTAATTAAACAGAGATGGAACTGAGTCAACAATGGAGTTCTGGAAGCTGACAAACTGAAAATGTCAATAAGCTATTAGAGACATGCTCTGTCTAAAGATACTAGGAAGTTGCATTGATCCTGAATTCTTAAGAAGAGAAAAAGACCTACAGATCAGAAAGTAGGCCTTAAGAGGACCTGGGAAACCTTAGCCTGATCATGTTCTTTCCCCCTTAACAAACTCTGATAGGCTGGAAAGAGAAGGCCAGGGTTTGCCAGAGTTTTGGGAAGGAGGAAAATTCCACACTCCTTTAATTATGCAGCATTTGCACTCTCTCTCTAGGATCTCCTACACCTTTTGTAAGGTAGAAGACATGTGTTTAGCAGAAATCCATCAGGGCCCAGAAAGCAGAGCAGCCTGTTTGGAGTGCAATGATTTTGTCTTTTATCTATTTTTTATACTTGGGTTGTGGGAGGGATCCTTTATCCATTGACCACAGAGCAGTCTCCACGTCCATAAAACTTTTACCTAACTCAACAGATCTCATGTTTTACAGTGATGGTTGCACAACTTTGTGAATATACAAAACCCAATGAGTTGTATCTTTAAATGGGTGAATTATATGGAATGTGAATTATATCTCAAGAAACCTATCATAAAAAAAATTTAGTGTGTGGAGCATCAGCTAGGATACAGGTTCTTGAGTCTCAGCCCAAAGGGCAGAATCTCTAGATGCTGAGTCAGGCAAATGTTGTTTTAACAAACATATCAAGGGGCGCCTGGGTGGCTCAGTCGGTTAAGCATCTGACTTCAGTTCAGGTCATGATCTCGTGGTTCATGAGTTTGAGCTGCGTATCGGGCTCCGTGTTGACAGCTCAGAGCCTGGAGCCTGCTTCAGATTCTGTGTCTCCCTCTCTCTCTGCCCCTCCTCCACTTGTACTCTGTCTCTCTCTCTCTCTCAAAAATAAACATTAAAAAATTTTTAAAAAATGTCAAGTGACTTCAATGAGATGACCCAAAGTCCACGCTTTTTAAGGAAATCTAGGAGACGATGTGTTTTGCTTTTTCCTCTAAACAAGAAAAGAAATCCCACCAAAGTTCACAACAACCAATAATAAATAAATAAGAAGCCTTCCTTCAGAAATCTTAAATTTGACCCAATTCTTAATTTCCCTTTTTGAATGTGAATATTATAAGTATTGTAGGGAACCCTGATACATTTTTACTGGAGCTGAGTCAGGTGTCCTCTCAAATAACTTAAATGAACATTTAATAGGCCACAAAGGAATTTTCTGTTCATTTTCTTACTTAATCCTCACAAAGACCCTGAGCTGAAGGAGCTATAAAAGCCATCCACCTTTTACAGACGGGAAAGGGGAGATTCAGCAAGGTTAAATGTCTTGCCCCAAACACCTAACAGGTAACTGACCAACCTGCTTGGATATCATGTCTTTTGACTCCTAGTTAAGCACTCTTTTCACTATAAAAACCTGTCTTAAAAAATGCTTCTTCAGTATGTACCAGTATGGCCTGCCCCTAACCTTTAGAAGCTGCTGTTGTTAATTATGCTTTAAAAAATGTACATCTTTGGGGCGCCTGGGTTAAGCGTCTGACTTCGGCTTAAGTCAGATCCCACAGTTGGGGAGGTCAAGCCCCACGTTGGGCTCTGTGCTGACAGCTCAGAGCCTGAAGCCTGCTTCGGACTCTGTGTCTCCGTCTCTCTCTCTCCCTCTCCTGCTAGCTCTCTCTCTTCTCCCTCTCTGTCTAAAAAATAAATAAACATTTAATGTTTATTAAAAATGTACATCTTTTTTTTCTTTATGCAGCACAAAAAGAAAATGCACAATTTAACACATTCCCCCCCAGTTCTCTGTGACAGTTTTTGTCTAAAAACTGGATTAATGTAAATCAGCAGTGGGGAGCATATGTGAGTGCGTGTGCATATGCATATGTGTGTGTTCAGAGAGAGAGAGAGAGGAGACATAATATTGTGTCTCCATGTGTTTTTGGAGAGAATGGAATGTTATTTTAATATGAAAGTACAAAATAGGATCATTTATTAATTTGTATGTGAACTATTAAAAGAAGGTAACATGTATTGAGTAATTAATATGCTATAAATCTACTTGCCTCCTGTCACCAACCCATCCACCCCCTCATTCCTTAAAGACATGCTCTGGCTCACTGCCTGCTTCACTCACACCCCACTATTTTCCTGAGGTGAAATAATGTCCCTTTGAATATCTAAAGCCTCTTAGTTCCTTGATTGTATGTGTTTTAACCTTTACTTCCACTCCATTTTAGATATCCACCCTAAGGGCAATGTCATCACCCTGACTGAAATTTATTCCGTAGATCCCACTGACCACAGCTCTCTCAATCTGACATCAAGGAATTCTGCAAGCATCTGGTCAACCCATTCATTTCTTTTACTTCCTTTCAGGAGAACCTGAGATTTTATGTTTATTTCTTCAGTCCCTACTCTTATCAATTCCCAAATATCCTGGCCCCATTGTCCTTTTGTCGAAGGCGCCTAATGGAATCTCTACTCAGGCAATCTGGCATTTCCCTGTTTCTGTGCCTACTGCGGGCCAGCAGCTCTCTGCAGTCCTCTTTCCAACCTCATCTTGGTCTCAGTGCTGCCTGGAATCCTTCCAACTCCTTTAGAGTTTTCCCATTTTCATCAAACTTTAGACATGGTAACTTGGCCATGAGACCAAGGAGATGAACTTTCTTCTTTACAGAGAAAAGAGCATTTTTCATGGAAATGTCTTCAACTTATTATCTCCAAATCTATAAAATTAGCTGTCTCCCAGAACACATCTTTTGCTACAGTAAGAAAGGCATGTCTCTCTTTTACTTGAAGCAGACATTTCTAGCACTCTTCACATATCTTTGTCATCCCCCTCTCTTCTGACTCCTTCATATTTTCAATAAAACATAATGAATCTTCTTCTGTCGTAACATAGAAACAAAACAAAAAAGGCTTTATTATCCGTAGGTGCTCTTCAATCTTCAATCTGAATAAATTCTTTCATTTAGTTGTTCAAATTAGAAGCTTTGGAATCATCATTTATTTCTTCCTTTTTCTTATTCTGTATATCCAACTGATAGGGAGGCCCTGCCAAACCTATTTCCTCAATGTTTCTTTGTTTATTAAATTGTATCCATTTCTAATGCAAAGGCTCTAAATCAGTTTTGTTCAATAGAAATATAATGTGAGTCCAATGTGTAAAATTTTCAGCTTTCCAGTAGCCACAAAACTAGAATGAAACAATGAAATTAATTTTAGTAATACATTTTATTTCATCCAGTATATTAAAATTATTATTTCAACATGTAATCATGATTAAAAATCATCAATGAGATATTTTACCTTCTGACTTTGGATTAGCTGCATTTCAACAGAAGTACGTTGCTAATGTCTACCATATTGGATAGTGCAGCTCTAGGTCATCATCGCTTGCCGGAGTCCATCAGTTCTTTGTGGATGCCAGGAGGAAGCTTCCAGTGGTTTTCTTGCTTCTTGTTGGGGCCCCTTCCCGTATGTTCTATACACGACAGCCAGAATAACTTTTCTAAAAATAAAATCTCATGTTGTTTTCCTGTGTAGAGCTCTGCATGGTTTCTCGCAGATCTCTGTGCATTTATATTTACAAGGCCCTTGCCTATTTTCCAGCTTCAACTCCTCCTTTTCATGTTCTGCAATACAGCATATACCCTCCCCACTAAATGTATTTTTATTCCTTAGAGCCATTACGATCTGGACTTTAGGTTATTGCATATTCTGTATCTTCCGCTTAGAATGCTCTTCATCCTCTGATCCTCACTCAGCCCCAGTAGGCTAACTGCTGTTCAAACTTCACACATCCCCAGAAACCTGCCTTCGTCTCCTAGGACTGGATTATGGGTTCTTCCTGTGTGTTCACATGCAACTGTTAGTTTCTTTCACCATATCTTTTATTACATTATTGATACTTTCTTTATATTTGGCAGCCTCCCCTAAGTACAGTGGGAACAGGGACAGCACTAACTTGGTCATTTTTATTTTATCCCTAGCTCCGAACATAGTGCATAGCATATGGTAGGTGATCAGTAGATGTTCCCTGAATAAATGAATGAATAAATGAATACATGTAATCTTTTTAAGTACCAGAAAAGAAAAAAGAGAACATTTCCTCCTTGTAAATTCTCCTGTGGTTTAAAAGTATTTGTGTCTCTTGTCTTTTCTTGATTCCTTGGACCTCCACTAATTTCCAGATGAATTTGCTCCAAAAGAAATCATTTATTTCAAGTAGGTATTAAAAGGTAAAGAGCACGAAATAGCTCTTTTACAAGAAGACAGGAAAACTTCCCACAGAGAATAACGGTGAATTGCATACATATATTAGAAGAATTAACACTCGATTTTATTGTGAAATAATTGTTATTAATGTTAACAAATGACTTCCCTGTCACTAAATTTAATGGACATTTTATTTTTATTTATTTATTTATTTATTTATTTAATGTTTATTTATTTTTGAGAGAGAGAGAGACAGACAGACAGAGCATGAATGGGGGAAGGGCAAAAGGAGAGGGAGACACAGAAGCCAAGGCAGGCTCCAGGCTCTGAGCTGTCAGCACAGAGCCCAGCATGGACACGGGGCTCAGACTAACAAACTGCAAGATATGACCTGAGCTGAAGTCGGATGCTTAACTGACTGAGCCACTCAGGGCCCCCTCGAAAGGACGTGTAAAATCTGCGAGAGCTTACCTGATTTCAGAGGTGACAGTATTTTAAAACTTACCTCCCTTTCAAAACATTCTTTTCCCAATGAGATCCCTGAAACCTTATTCCTCTACTTTTCCTTCTGTCTCCCTGGCTGTTCCTTTTCATTCTCCTTTCTCAGTCCTTACCTATTAGAGTTCCTGAAACCTAGATCATCAGTCCCCTTTTGTGTCATTCTCTGCTCTCTGCCTAATTAGTCTCATCCAGTCCCTGAGTTTATTTTCTCTATACTAGGTGTTTCTCAAGTATGTATTTCAGTGCCAAACCTTTTGTCTCCAAATCCAGCATCCAACTATCTACTGAAGATCTCCCTTTGGAAAGATGATTGTACCTCAAATTGAACAAAATAACAATAGAATTAATGACCACCTATAAAACTCACTCTCCCTCCAATGTATTCTGTTTTATTGAATGACACTACATGCACATAATTGCTCAAGCCAGAGCCCTGGGAGTCATCTTAGACACCTCCTTCTCTCATAATCCTTATTGACAATAACTCCCTAAGTCAAGCAACACTTAGTGAATTAATGTTAGGAATATTTTACATTTATAAACACACAGAGTTCTTAAAGTAAATATGTATTATGTATTACATATTATCATTATTATATATAATATGATATTATAGATAATATATATTTATTATATTATATATATATAATATATTATATATATAATTTTTTTTGCAGAGGTATGGAGTTTTTTCTGGGGGATCCACACAACATTTATTTAAGTGCTGTTAAGGGTAGAGGATTTTATTATCATTCCTGCCCTTTTGTACATCAAGGGAAAACTTAGTTTCCCAAGTGAGGTTAAGGGCAATGTCATAGTTGACATCTTCTTTGTTAGTCAAGAGGGACCAGAAATATGAACATTTGGATACCACTTAACACTTATATCCTGTTTCTCATTTTTAAAGGAGTTTGTAACAT
Organism: Cryptoprocta ferox; assembly: GCA_028646485.1. NCBI lineage: Eukaryota > Metazoa > Chordata > Mammalia > Carnivora > Eupleridae > Cryptoprocta > Cryptoprocta ferox. The sequence continues at coordinate 35,612,896 of CM053578.1, forward strand.
AATAACAAAAGTTTAGAATCGGAGGGCGGCAGCATGAAGTACAGTCTTTGGGAGCTAGACCTCTGCATCCGGGTGAAAAGTTACGGCTTTTCTTAATTTGCCTCTTAATCAGTTAAGGATAGTTAAAATACAGAGGAACTACTGAGAAAGAATATTTCATTTTGTTGTAATTGCCTTCATCTCCATTTCCCTTTTGGTGATAAATAAGCAAGAAAGTTCTATATTCTTTCTTTTCCTGGAATTAATAAAAAAAGAAGATCGCTGGCCGCCATTCAGCTTATCTGAGTCCAACCTTATTGACAGGGCACTGAAAGCAGTTTTACAACGCTAGTGTGTTGACATCTCTGCTTCTCATTAAAGTCAGTCTCTTTGGGTCACATTGGCAACATATGTCTGTCTATATGTTTACTTATGTCCTAGAAAGAATGATTCTTTTTAGTAATTAGAATTTAGGTTCTATTGTGAGAAAGAGAGGTCCCAAATAAAGTAGATTAAACATACAGAAAGTTTATTTCTCTCTCCTAAAAGTCTAGAGGCAGAGAGCACAGGGTGACTACACAGCTGTTTGGGATCCAAGCTCCTCCCGGGTATGGACTTGACATTTCAATCTTCACTTTTCTCCAACCCTCACTTAACAGCTAGATTTAGCCATGAGGGTAAGGTCTAGCTAAAAGGATGTGAGGGGAAATGAGGTTTGTTTACAACTCCTGACGCGTGTCCAGAAAGGGGGAAGATGTGCCTCTTCCTTCATGCTGCGGCTTGGGAGGGTAGGAAATGTCATTGTTTCTGGTGTTCATAGGTCTAGTTCATAGGTCTAGCTAAAAGTCAGAACACTTATTACAGAAAGGAGAAGAGCAGTTTTTGGCACATGCATAGAAAACATTTATTCAGCCTAGGGATACAGATTAAAGGGTGAGATAAGCTTGGCTTGACTTCTGCTTTCAACATCAGTACCTGTGTGAACTTGGGCAACTTCAAATGTTCTTGTTTGTTTCTTCCTTCAATACTCCATGCAAAACTCCATTATAGAATTCATCAGGTGTCATTGCAACTTATAATTGTGTTCCCGTGTGCTTCGTTTAGTGCCCAGCACATAGCTTGGGTTCCCTATTCTTGTAACAGTTATTAGAGACAATGATCCCCTACCTATTTGCTCCTTTCCTTCTATATTCATTCCTTTTGTCCTCCACTTTTGCTCTTTTGTGTACCATCTTTTTTCTTTTCGAATTAGTTATGCAGTCTGCATGTATAACGCCCCTCTGGACCATTAATCCCATTCTGCTGTTAACACGTTCCATTCCCTTATAACCCCCCCTCACTTTTTAAAACCTTATTAAGGTATAATTTACAAATCATAAAATTCACACATTTTAACTGTACAATTAAGTAATTTTTGGTAGTTTTACTGAGTTGTATAACCATCATCATGGTCCAATTTTAGAATGTTTCAGAATATCTTCGTTATCCCAGTAGAATCCCTTGTGCCCATTTACTCTTAAACACCAATTTTTAGAAAAAAGAAAAACAGCTTCCCACTTGAAATTGTAAGCAAGCATGTATTATATACCTATTGAGAACTTAGTGACTTCCAGTGCTGTGGAGAATTCATATAGAATAAAATACAATACCTAATCTTAAGGGGGGAGCTAGTTGGCAAGATCAGACCTCCAAGACCACCACAAGGAAGTATGTATCCTATTTCCAGCTTTTGTGAATAGGCCAGTCCTATAAGACTACAAAACTTATTGTGAACAGATCGTCTGAATTTGGAAAAATCTCTCAGACCCCATACAGATATTTTTTTCTCCTTCCAGTTTTAAAACACCCTTTCTTAAACTGACTGACCATTGATAGTTTCCAGAAGTATGGGCTTTTTCTAACATCTCTTCTCTAAATGTCATCTTAAATATGTACCTCCTTCTGTTTCCATCTATTTGTAACCAGAATCTAAATTATAGAATTTGCATCTTTCCAAGTAGGATCTAACTTGCCGTTCAATAAATACTTCTAATCCTAAATGCAAATTATGGTCACTGTAATTTTTCACTTTGGGATACTTATTGAAAAGAGTAGTGTTTATTAACTTTCTCTGAATTAAATGTAACCATAGCTATTTTGGCCTTCAGGTTGTTATTAATGATAATTAACTGTGGTGATGAAGAAATACTAATAGTTATGATCCTGAGGAGTAAAATAATGTATTGCAAAGAGCTCCCTGTACGTTTAGGTGTTGAGTAAAGCAATCCAGTCTTTATTTTCATCCAGGAAGACACAAGCATTGGGCATTCCCGGGTGCCAAGTGCAGATTACTGTCTCTCGCTCCATTCCTGTTCTCCCGAGCTTTTCTAATGGCTAGCAGATCAGCAGAGACGCCTCGCCTAGAGGAGACAGGATATGTTTGGTTAAAAAATGCTAGTTTTAGCACTTGAGCACCTGCCTTCGCCAGTTTTAGTTTATTTATTTTGAGAGACAGAGAGCACCAGCAAGTGGGGGAGGGGCAGAGAGAGAGGGAGAGAGAAAGTCCCAAGCAGGCTCCACAAGGTCAGCAAAGGGCCTGACACAGGGCTCAAACCCATGAACCATTCAGATCGTGACCTGAGCCGAAGTTGGACACTTAACTGACTGAGCCACCGAGGAGCCCCAACCACCAGTTTTATTTTTGATGAAGGAAAATAGGGAAGAGAAATTGGAATGAGTCAGCTTCTTTTCATCCTCTAGCAACACTAAGTCCCAAATGTGGGGGCCTCTGAGCAAGGAGTCCCGCAGTTTCAGAACTGCGACAAGTTCGGCTGCTCATAAGACGGGGTGGAGAACTTGAGAAAGGATGAACTCGAACGCTGTGGTTCTTTACCTTGGTGGCATATGGGGACACCTGGGGAGCCTTTTAAAAATGTTCAGTGACCACCTTCGGAATGGTTAAATCAGTATATTTGGAAATGGGATTCAAGCCTCAGATTTTTTTTTTCTAAAGCTTGTGGAGTACTTCCAATATGCAGCCAAAGTCAAGAACTACTGGTCTAATAATAGACCTCTCGTTTTTTCCCTCTAGTTTTATTGAGATATAATTTACATATAACATTGTATCAGTTTAAGGTGTACAGCATAATGATTTGGTATATGTAAGTATTGCAAAGTGACTAAAAGAGTTAAGTTTAGTTAAAAACTATCACTGGCCATCTCTTGTTGACATGCAAATAACCCTCAAGCAGCAGCCCCCAGGCTTAGCTGCTCCTTGGAACCACCTGAGATTTTTTTAAAATTTATTTAAATTAAAGTTAGTTAACATACAGTATAGTATTGGTTTCAGGAGTAGAACCCAGTGATTCATCACTTACATATAATACCCAATGCCCATCACCCATTTAGCCCATCCCCCACCCACCTCCCCTTCAGCAACCCTCTGTTTTTGTATGGAAGAGTCTCATGGTTTGCTTCTCTCTCTGTTTTTATCAGATTTTTTCCTTTCATTTCCCTATGTTCATCTGTTGTGTTTCCTAAATTGCACATATGAATGAAATCATATGATATTTGTCTTTCTCTGACTATTTCACTTAGCATAATACACTCTAGTTTTATCCACATTGTTGCTAATGGCAAGATTTCATTATTTTTGATCGCCAAGTAGTATTCCATTGTGTGTGTGTGTGTGTGTGTGTGTATACCATGTCTTCTTTATCCATTCATCAGTTGGTGGACATTTGGGCTCTTTCCTTATTTTGGCTATTGCTGATAGCGATGCTATAAACATTGGGGTGCATGTGCCCCTTCAAATCAGCATTTTTGTATCCTTTGGGTAAATACCTAGTAGTGCAATTGCTGAGTCGTAGGGTAGCTCTATTTTTAATTTTTTGAGGAATCTCCATACTGTTTCCAGAGTGGCTGCACCAGTTTGAATTCCCATCAACAGGGCAAAAGTGTTCCCCTTTCTCCACATCCTCACCAACATTTGTTATTTCCTGAGTTGTTAGTGGTATTTCATTGTGCTTTTGATTTGTAGTTCCATGATGATGAGTGATGTTGAGAGTTTTCATGTGTCTGTTAGCCATCTGGATGTCTTCTTTGGAAAGGTGTCTATTCATGTCTTCTGGCCATTTCTTCATTGGATTGTTTGCTATTTGGGTGTTGGATTTGATAAGGTCTTTATAGATTTTGGATACTAATCCTCTATCCATTATGCCATTTGCAAATATCTTCTCTCATTCCATCTGTTGCCTTTTAATTTTGTTGATTGTTTCCTTTGCTGTGCAGAAGCTTTTTATCTTGATAAGGTCC
>CM053578.1:35617267-35639707 GCA_028646485.1 Cryptoprocta ferox
TATATATATATATACACACTCTATAATTTTGGACATTTGGCCAGCATCTCTTCATCTGTGAGCAGAGTTGGTGCAGTTTTATTTGCATAAAGAATAGATGTGATCCAAGTTTTCCTGAAAAGGCTCCCTAATCCACAAATGTACCCCTGTTTCACCTTTCCCATCAACTCCCGTGGCTGAAAATGTCCACTGAGTTAGAGCCTTTCTTTTGGGTTAAGGCAGGCCAGTAAATCAATGGGTTATCCTCTGTTGGCTTTAGAGTTAACTTCATTTTTGTTATCAAATGCACTTAGGTGGGCCTTGGTGTGGTAGGATATGAGTGAGCATTTAAAAAGAGCGTTCTCTGGGCTTAGCTCTGAAATTTCAGAATTGCCTGAGAAAGAAGGGAGTTGTCCCCAGAAAGAGAGTTTCCTGGGGTGGAGGTTAAACAAGCCCTAACTTGAGGGAGGGGGACTAAAGAGAATGGCAAGGTAAGGTCACTAGAGGCCAACATACTTCCTTTACAATTAACTAATTGCTACAGTTGTTATTTGCCCTGGTGAAAACCTGGAGAGTGGAGAAATGGTTCTATCCCTGTTTCCCAATTCAGAGTCTACTGAACATGTTCATCTTTTAGTGCCTCAGACTGGAATCTAGGGTTTGGTTTGGAACTGTTCTGGCTTGGAGCAGAGCTCCTAATGGCTGTCCCCTGACGTGGTTTGTTTTTTCGTTTTTTGTGTTTTTTTGGACATTCTGTATTATTGTATTAGATCAGCATGCGGCTTGCCTTAGTTAAAAACAAAATCTGATTATGAGCCATTATTTGTTTAAATTACTGTAAGCAAACACAGTGATTTATTTATTTGTAATCTAAGAGTTGATTATGAAGCTTGTGGTTTACTCAGAATTATTTTGAAACTTTGCTCTGCTTTTTGGACTGCCCACCATTTCATTTATGACGGGTATTTGCTGCAACTGAAGTGAGTAGAACTTCTAGGCCCTCCCTGTGCTACCCGCTGGGTCTGCCTTACTGGTGGGCTGGAAGTGACAGCGATCCAGTCCCCCTGACACCAGCTGTCTCCCCTCCTCCCCTTCGGGTGCCTGAGGCTTCTACCACCCAGCCTTCGCTTGCCTGGGGTGGCGTCAGTTTAAACTGCACCGGAAGGGTCAAACACACATCATTCTGCTAGAATGCAAGTTAGCTCACTGTATTATCTAGCACTCAAACAACTGGGGAGAGGCAATTTCCGAGGCAACAGGACCCAAATACATTTCTTCATTTGGGGCTGGGAGTGCAATTCGTGGTTAGGGAGGGGAGGTGTTCAGTGACTGACTTTACTGTCTTAACATATTCATCAGATGGGTCCAAGGTGTCAAAATATCAAACAGAGAAAAATCCATCTTGAGCAGGTTCCTCGCCCGACTTTAATCATCATTTATATATTATACATTTAAGCTACAAAGAGGGTGAGGTGTCATTTTCTTTCTTTCAGTGTGGTCCCCATGGAAAAGAAGAGCATGTTGTGAAATCGTTTACACCTCGAAGAGTCTGGTGTAATAACCCCTACTAACCCAGTTTATGGGGAGTTGGCGTGAACAGGTCGTTTCCTTGGGGGGGTGGGGGGTGGGGGGAGATTAAGCCCTAAGGTTTCCGAGCGCGCCCTGAGGGTCCCCAGCGCTCTACTTCAGGAGCAGGTGTAGGCGGGCACCAGGGAGACGCTGGCGGCGCGGCGGGCTCGCTGGGCCCGCAGTTCCGACTCCCAGTCCCCGGGGAGCCGGCGGCAAAGCGGCGTCGCCCTTTCGGCCCCGGCGCCTGCGCGGTAAACCCGCGGAGGCGCTAGGCCCCGGGTCGCCCTGAGCTCGACCGTCCCGCCCCCGCTGGCGCGGCAGGGCGCCCTGTCTCTCCCGCTGCGCGCTCGCGGCGCGGGCGGGGGTGCTCGGGAGCTCGTCCTCCTTGTGTCGCGGAGCGCTGGCTGCACCAGGTCCCGAAGCACCGAGGAAGCAGCCTCAGACGGGGGTGGGAAGGGTGGAAAGGTGCGGCGTTGGCGCTCACCGAAGCAAGGTTGTGGGGCCTTCCTAATTCGACCAGCGCCAAAGAGGCTCAATGAATGCCTTTACCAGAAAACGAATACTCGGCTGGGGGATGTAGCTCAGTGGTAGAGCGCGCGCTTCGCATGTGTGAGGTCCCGGGTTCAATCCCCGGCATCTCCAGACAGCCGTTATCACTTTTCTTTTCCTAGCATAGAACACTACACGTGGGCCTTTTGTTCACATACGTTAGGGCGTCCAAGAACAATCTAAAAGTGAGGCCGAGAAACGCAGCGACGCCGCGGGAAACAGCCTTTTATGTTGTAAATAAAAGTGAAACTGGAAATTACCCTCGCTAGGTCGTTCCTTATTTGCATAAAACTAATCTTTGGGTATTGTTACCGAACTTGCTTTGGGAATCTAACATACACAGGGAAAAAGTAAACTGAAAAGGAACGTTGCATTGGCCGGGAATCGAACCCGGGCCTCCCGCGTGGCAGGCGAGAATTCTACCACTGAACCACCAATGCTCACGAATGGGAGTGCTTTCCACATTTTAATAGAAGAGATATTTACATGTGTGCAATGATTTTCTTGTTTGTAATTATATGTTTATGTATTCAATATTAAATAGAGCAGTGGAATCTGTAATTAAAAAATTATCATAAAATATTGGGAAAACATTCAGATTTACAAAAAATCCTATCATATTAACTTCTGTTGAACTTTATGAAGTGATTCTTCTGAAGCTGATCTCGGTGAAGCAGGCAAATGGAAATTTTGTTACCTATGTATGTGATTACACAGTTACCTAGCTGTATCTTCAGACCTTTAGACAAATTATAACACTCCTCCCTATTTTTCTTCTGTTATCTTAGCTGTTCAGACAAATATGTGATAATATTTGTTAGCAACAGGGAGGGGATGAGGATGAGAGACCTGTAAATGGAGCTAGGACCCTGATCCAAATTATAAGAGTGAATTAGAACGCTGTGGTCTGACTTTGAAGCATTGGTGATTCTAGCCAAATGACCTAAATTCTCTAAACTGCTCCTTCTTTCATTGATCCTGGGACCCTTTTTTTTAACACTAATCCTATGAATCAGAGCCTTTACCCGTAGTTTCCATAGAAAGTAAAATTGCAAACCATGCAACAAAAATATATGAGGGGGAGAAATTAAAGTGAAGGAAAAACATTTATGGAAATGAATCTAAATATAAGATAGAAGGCTCTGGATTTAGATAAATCTGTAAGAGGGAAATTCCCAATAATTTGCAGGATCTTTGATAGCCAAGGAAGGTTTGGGGGGATGGGGGAGATATGAGAAAGTAATAGAAAGGGCAGAGCAGTGATTCTGTGCTGGGCTATGTAAGGTTATTACACATGAAGCCAGTGAGGTAGGTATTATAATTATGTCAACTTAACACTTGAGGGAATTGAGGCTCTTAGAGGCAAGATTGGAACACATGTAGTATCCTGTTTAATCTCTGGTTGCTTAGCCACAGCCCTGTTATGCCTAGAACAGAATAAATCACTGTGTATTGTAGCTCAGGATATTATGTATCAAGAATTAGTAGAGTGAGAGAGAAACTCATAAAAGATTAATGACTAATATAAGAACATCTATATTAAGATTTATTTTTAAAAACTTTTTTGTGTGGATACAGAGCAAAATTTGAAGATAAATATATTATGAAATTATGAAGACATAAAAGACATGAAGAGATTAGGGACTCAGTAAATTGAAACTGCAATCCTGAGTAACCTCTGGAAGAATGCAGTCAAATCATTTTACCTCTGACAACCTCGGTTTTTTAAAATGAGAGAACTAGAACTGGAGAGGGATGTGGTTTTTAAGTTGCATCCTGAAGGGCTCTAACTTTCCAGAAGGCAGTTGGTTGGTGGGGCCCCACCTTCTTTGCCCAGCCCCCTCACTTCCACCAGACCATTTTTTTTAAGATTTTATTTTTAAGTAACCTCTGTACCCAAGGTGGGTTTGGAACTCACAACCCTGAGATCAAGAGTCAAGGGGTCCACTGACTGAGCCAGCTAGGCACCCCTCCACCAGGCCATTTTTAAACTCTCTTATTTATTTGCAGTTGTTTGATGGGTTACAAGTCTGAAATAAAAGATTTTGAAAAGCCCTGAACTAAATGACCTACGTTCCTTCAAACCCCAGAATGTTCTGATTCAAAATTTAAAACAGTCAAAAACTCTCAGCACGAGAAATACTACAAAAGTGTAAAGAGAAAGAGGATCAAAAAAGAAGTACAGCCTAGTGACAAACAATATTAGTGGTCTATCAAAGGCCGTATTACATTCTTTTTCTTACTGAAAGTCCACATGAGTCTACCTAGCCCTAGGAACAGATGTGGCGCAGTAAACCAGTTACTCCATTTTCCTTTCCAGAGATTGGTCTCAGATGGCTTTGTGACCCTTCCTTGCCAAAGACAGGGAAGTATAGACAGCTAGGGGCTTCTGGGAAAGACGGTACGGAAGGTCTCTTTTGCCTTTTCTTTCCTGCTTGTAACACTGCCATATGAGGTAAAATACTTGGAGCTGCTCTAGCCATTTTGTGACTTGAAGAGAGACTGAGGATGACCCAGAAGAAAGAGACACTGCAGCATCGTGAGATTTTCTCCATCCAGACTTAGGCAAAGTAACTAAAGATCTTTATTCTGTAAGCCCATTTGTGGTGGGCCCTTTGTTACACACAGCCAAAAGCATTCAGGGTGTGTGTGTGTGTGTGTGTGTGTGTGTGTGTGTTTAGCAGTTCACTTATTTCTGATAGAAGTCTGGTACAAATATTCTATTCTGTGGAGAACTGAGATGTTGAGATTTGGGTGAAGCTAACTTTCCCCCTCATCTCTGTTTCTCTGTCACAGTGGTAAGTACGTGAAACAGATCTAGCCAAATATTTCCCCTTGTCACTGTTTTTTTTTTTTAATTTTTTTAAGTTTATTTATTTTGAGAGAGAGAGAGCAGGGGAGGGGCAGAGAGAGCGAGAGAGCGAGAGAGTGAGAGAGAGAGAGAGAGAGAGAACCCCAAGCAGGGTCTGCACCGTCAGCGCAGAGCCTGTGGGGTTTGAACTAACCAACTGTGAGATCATGACAAGAGCCCAAATCAAGAGTTGAATGCTTAACCAACTGAGCCACCCAGCCACCCCACCTTGTCACTGTGTTTAATTTAGAGATGGTTTTGTGGCCATAACAGGAACAATCAGAACTTTCCAGAACTCACCAGAACTTTCTTTCTAGAGCTATAAGCAAAGACCATCTTTCAGCTGGGGTGAGGAAACAGATTGAATGTATAGCTAGGTTTGTTGATGCCATCTTGCTTGAGAGAGAGAGAGAGAGAGAGAGAGGGAAACATCCCCAATATGACAGTGAGCTCCTAAAAGCAACCATGCCTAACTAGAACAAATTCTAGATTTTGTGTTTATGTGAGTCAGTAAGTTGTCTTTGGAAAATAAATTATCTTTTTTTAAAGTCAGTTTGAGTAGTATTCATATTGCTTGCATTGAAACAACAAAAATTGAGAAACAATTTTACCCAAAACAGTAAATCTAGAGAACTCACATTACCCTTGTATGTGATATAGGCTGAAAATATGAACGTTTAAGAAAAATGTAAAGAAATGTATCTGTGGTAGAATTTGAAAAGACTTTTAAGACCGTGAAAAAGTTTGTAGGACTTATTCCAAGTCATTTGGAATAAGGGTAATTCTGTAGCAAGGAAAGCCCCTGAAGATTTTTTGAGCAAGAAAAGAATCAAAGCATTAAAAAAATTTTTTAATGTTTATTTATTTTTGAAAGACAGAGAGAGACAGAGCATGAGTAGGGAAGGGATGGAGAGAGAGGGAGACACAGGATCTGAAACAGGCTCCCGGGTCTGAGCTGTCAGCATCACAGCCCAACATTAGGGCTCGAATTCACAAACCGGGGCTTGAACTCATCAACAAACCGGGGCTCGAACTCATGAACCGTGAGATCATGACCTGAGCCGAAGTCAGATGCTTAAGGGACTGAGGCGCCCAAGCACCCCAGACTCAAAGCATTTGAAGGCATGATCTGGCAACAATGTGCCAGAGAAGTAGGAGTAAGAGAAACTAAAATTCAGGAAATTCACTCAGGAGGTGATTACAGTGTAACCAGAGAGGCAATGAGGTTCTGAACTAGGAGGAAGGCTGTTGCTTGAGGTTCATGGCCAGGTAGAAGGAGGGGAGAAAGAAATCTGGTTTAAGTGACTGGGAGAATAGTGGAATCACGTAGGAAAGTGAGGCAGAAAAATGAGTGGAAGGAAAAGGGTGGAGTTAAGTCTTTGCTTCCGGAAACACAGGCTTTGAGGTAAGTAGGGTGAGATGCCTTCTGGGCAGTTGACATCTAGCTCTAGAGAAATCAAGGCTACAAAAGTGGAGGTGGGGGCAACAGCACAGAAATAAAAAGTAAGCATTTGAAAGTGGAGGAAATCACAGAGAGAGGAGAGCTGAAGGCCGAGCCTTGAGAAGGTCTGTTTTAGGGAGTGGGAGGAGTTCAGAAGCCAGAGGTAGAGAAGCAGGGGTGGGGTGGGGGGTGGGTTGTCATGGAGTCTGTGGAGACAGGGCTTCTCCAGGCAGGCAGATCTTCCTTTTGCTAATTCTGAGTAGCTTCAGGATGCATGTCGTATCATGACACATACATGTATTGTGTTTCAGCGCAATGCTCTGTGTTACTCCTGTTTCACATCAGAGGTGCTGTGGAGGCAGTGATTTCGTTACTGGTACGGTTAAGCATGGAAAGATCACAAGATGGCCAACAGTGCCTTCTGGGTAGCACCCACTAACACTTTTCCTAGTCAGCTGAGCAATGATGCTCCGAGGAGTGGCCCTTCCTGAGACTGGCAGAGAGGAGAAAGCCAGGAATGCCATGGAATGTTACACAATTGTGTCTCTTAGGAAACCTGCCATTGTGACAGCCCACTGGGCAGGCAGGGGCTCGTAATTTGCATCATAGCACTTGGAGCTCTTGCTCAAGGCACCCTAGTCCCTGGCTCCCGTTGGCTCACCTTGGAAATGTGGCCGGGCTTATATCATCTGAAGAAAACAAACCATTAACGAACAGAAATAGTTCATATAATACGTAGCCACCAAAGCAATGCTTTTTTTTTTTTTTTTAACTTGTGAGTGATTGTATTGATTTAATACACACAGCTTATTTCTGTCCCAGGTTACAAACTAGCCCTGGGGAAATGGTGGAGCCAGTCATTTGGATTGCCCTTTACTGGCTGGGAATTAAATCATTACTTATTCCATTTTAGAATCACAAGTAGTACCCCAAGGCCTACTTTCCTAAGGATTAAAATCAAGGCATGGAAATGAAGAATCCAGGTGTAATTCTCAGATGCATGCAGATGTTGAGAATGCAGCAATTTTTCCTGGAGGGCTGTCACTGCAAAATCATCCTGCTCATGATACGCTCTTTCCTAGTCCTGCAGCATGTCCAATTAGCCAACAAGTCGGATTTTCCTCTTTTAAAACAGCACTGAATCTTGCTCTTCCTCCTCAGGCCCATCCCTCCTGACTACTGCAGATCCGTATCAGCTCACTCCCTGGGAACCCCCTGCTTTTCTTTGCCATCCTTACCACTAGTTGCTGCTACTCGAATTTTCTCTCTCCCTCTCCTATCCCTTCCGTCCCTCCCTCTCCTACTTCTTCCCTCCCTCCTTCCTTCTTCTGCTTCTAATTTCCTTAATTTTTGACAATTTAATAATTTTTTTATTGCTGGTCCAAAATGGACTTAATTTCAAATGCATATAGAGTCTTCAGGGTGGAGGATATATGGGTGTGAATTCTTTATCCTTCTCTCGATACTCATTTCTGGTGCAGCATTTACTCAAACACTTCTGAGCTGTGGCACTTGGCCACCTACCAACTAATCGAAGTATATATATATTTTTCATAAGTAATCCATGCACATGGTGCAAAATTCAAAAGGCATAAGAGTATGCATTAAAAAGTTTGTCTTCATCCCACCCTCCACCCCTTACCCCCATTTTCTGGGTTCCATTTCTTAAAGGGGACCCACTGCCATCAGTTTCTTTTGTTTCCCTGCACAGAAATCATATGTAGATACAAATTGCATTTAGCTTTTATGCACAAATGGTACACACCAAAACTACTGTTGTGATCATTGCCTTTTCTTTCTTCTTTCTCTTTTTTTAAAAAGATAGATATCAGAGAACATTTTTCTTCTATACAAGTGGAGCTACCTCTTTCTTTTTAATAGTTCTATATGCCTATCTAACTGCACTTTACTGGCGAAAAGTTAAAACATTATTTATTCCATCTCACAATCACAAATAGTGCCCCAGGCCAAGTCTCCTAAAGATTTAGAATCCAGGCATGGAAATGAAGAATCCAGTTCTAATGCTGAAATGTATGAGGATGATGAAAATGTCCATTGCATGAAGGTACTGTGATTACCTTAACCAGTTCCTTAGCACAGGACATTTAGTCTTCTGATCTTTTGCTAGTGGAAACAACACTGCGGTGAATATCTTTGAATAAATGCCGTTTTGTTCATTTATGAAATATCTGCAGGATAAATTCTTAGAAGTACAACTGCTAAGTCCAAGAGTGAGTGCATTTAAAATTTTGATACATAGTATGGAATTATTCCAGAAGAGGTCTCTATTTTTTTTAAGTTTTTTTTTTTTTTGAGAGAGAGTGAGCGAGAGTGTGTGTGTGAACACTCTCGCACAAGCAGAGGAGGGGCATAGAGAGAGGGGGTCAGAGGATCGGAAGAGGGCTTTGCACGCACAGCAGACAGCCCTATGTGGGGCTCCAGCTCACGGAACCCTGAGATCATGAGCCAAAGGCAGATGCTTATCCAACTGAGCCAACCCGGGCACCCCCTGAGAGGGTTCTATTTTTTTAAACATTGTTTTCATTTTATCACTCTTTTGCTCACAAACTTCAGTAGATCCTAATTCCAACCACATTTTTTAAACATTGCTAGATTCAGGGCGAGCTTCATAGATGTGTAACCTGTACATTTGCAAAGTCTTGCACTTAGCTGAATGCTTAGCTGTCATCCTGTTGTAATTCTTTTTTTTTTTTTTTAATTTTTTTACATTTATTTTTTTTGAGAGACAGAGAGAGACAGAGCACAAGTGGGGGAGGGGCAGAGAGAGAAGGAGACACAGCATCCGAAATAGGCTCCAGGCTCTGAGCTGTCAGCACAGAGTCCAATCCGGGGCTCAAACTCATAAACCGTGAGATCATGACCTGAGACGAAGTTGGACGCTTAACCGACTGAGCCGCCCAGGCGCCCCATGTCCTGTTGTAATTCTTAATTTTTGAACAAGGGGCTCTGCGTTTTCACCTGGCACTAAAGATTATGTAACCAGTCCTAGCTGATTCTCCAGACTCCCCAGCTCCCAGGGCCATTTTAACTATGGCAATCATATATTCTTGCTGGCCTCTGTCGTGCACACAGCACAGCGTGCTCGTTCCGCACAATCATGGCTTTGTTCAGGTTGCTGTCTCCACCCTGTACATTTCCCTTCCCTGTGCATGTTTCCAACAATAGTTTCAGCTTTAGCTCCATTTGGGGATCCCAATTCAACCATTCCAACCATCTTGTATTTTCCTTTACAAAGGAAAGATCCAAAGCTCTGCCTCTTCCACTCTGCACCTCGCTGCTTATCAGTTCTGATTCTGTCCCTCAAATCCCTTTTATAGTAGGAGAGTCACTTATCTTCTCTGGGCCTCAGTTTCCTTGGGTCTAAAGTCAAAATTTTGTTCTAGATCACCAAGATGCTTCTTAGCAGTAATCATCTGTGAACTTTTTATATTGTTTTGAAAGATGCTGAGTTTGAGGTTGCAGATAAGATAATACAAGTTTGACTAGGTGAAAACACATAGTTGGTTTCTAAGAAAGATCATAGCAGAGTAAAAGGGCACTGGATTATAGAGTAATACATCTGGATGGAGAAGACATTTTCTCATGAAATTTTTTAAAAGTTACTAAAGAAATTCAAATTAAAACAGAAGATATATCTTTAGACCCACTAGACTAGACAATATGATAAAGCTGCACAATGTTGAATATGGGCAGGGACATGGGGACATTGGCTCCTGTGCACCACTGGTGGGCTTGTGGATGGGAGCAGCCATTTCACAGAGCAGTTGGTACCATTTGGACACATTACATTTGCGTATAAACCGTGAACTCATATTTCCATTTGGGAATACTTATATAAGTAAATTCTTACATAGGTCAAATAATTTTTTATAGAGATCAATAAAAGGACTTATACCAGGATGTTCATTGCATGTTATTTGTGGAAGCAACCCAAGTGTTCTGTGGGAGAGTGGATAGATTGGGGCACCTGGATGGCTTAGTTGGCTGAGCGTCTGACTTCAGCTCAGGTCATCATGCTCACAGTTAATGGGTTCGAGCCAAACGTCAGGCTCTGTGCTGATAGTTCAGAGCCTGGAGCCTGTTTCAGATTCTGTGTCTCCCTCTCCTCCCCTCCCCCCGTACTCTGTCTCTGTGTCTCTCTCGAAAGTAAATAAACATTAAAAAATTTTAAAGGAGAGTGGACAGATAAATGGTAATGGTGAACACCATGACTTGTACGCAGCATGTAGAAGGAGTGGGTTAAGATGTATTTCAGAGCAGAGAACAAACTGAGGGCTGCTGGAGGGGAGATGAGGGGGATGGGCTAAATGCTTGATGGACATTAAGGAGGGCAATTGTTGGGATGAGCACTGGGTGTTTGTGTAAGAGATCAATCACTGGGTTCTACTCCTGAAGCCAAGTCTACACTGTATGTTAACTAACTTGAATTTAAATTAAAAAAAAGAAAAGGAAAAAAAAAGATATATCAAGTAGCAACATGGATGCTGTCAAAAACATGGTACCTAGTGAATAATACAAGCTACAAAATGGGATACGACAGTCTAATTTCATACCTTTAAAATGGTGAACTCAAAACAATACATGTTTTGTAAGGTCACATATAAAAAAAAGATGCATGTTAAACACAATATGGTGATGGCTTCTAGGGAGGCAGCGGTAACAGGATAAGGATGTCGGGGGTAAGAGTGAATAAATAAAAGAACAAAGATGTTTGGCCCAATGATAATAGTGTGTCAGGAACAGAGAAGTATGATTAACTCAATTTTAGACAAATGAGCTTATCCAACTCAAAAAATGATGAAAAGTAAAAAATAAAGCATATAAATTGAAAATGCAAACAGCACAAGAAAGTATAAAATCAAAAGTCAAATTCTTCTTCCATTCTAGTATATTTTTCTTCCTCATTTCCTGGAATTAATTCTTAAAATTTTCAGCCATTAATAATTTCTTGTTTAACCTATCTTTCTCTACTCCCATTTCAACACAGGCAGGTCTACCCTTTAATAATGACAGTCCTCCATGGCATAGAGACACAGCATAGTTTAATCAATCCCTTATTGATGGGCCCTGTTTACTAGACTCTTTCTCATTTTCTTATTGATTCTTCAGAGTATTTGTATATTAACAAACCTTATTTGATTTTATTTACTGAGCTTCTGCAATATTTCTAGTCCCTATCAAAATTCAGCCCTTAAGTGTTTATTCTTTACATTTTTACTGTTACTCCTAACTTCCTATAATACATTATGTTTGTGGTCAGAGAAAATTTTATGTAGTTGTTTTGTTATCTTTCATGACTGTGTTTCAGCCCTCCCTATCACAATATTGGATATAAAGTCAGTGTTCAGATATTCTGTTTTTAAAACTTTTTATGTGTATTTATTTCTTTTGGGAGAGAGAGAGAGACAGAGCACAAGCAAGGGAGGGGCAGAGAGAGAGGGAGAGGGAGAATCCCAAGCAGGCCCTGCACTGTCAATGCAGAGTCCGATGCAGGGCTCAATCCCATAAACCTCAAGACCGTGACCTGAACTGAAGTCAAGAGCCAGATGCTTAACCAACTGAGCCACCCAGGTGCTCCAGTGTTCAAATATTCGGATTGTCATTAGGAATTGTATATACAAAGTAACCTATCAAGAATCATCAATATATGTGAATAGTAATCAATATTTTTTTGAGAGAAAACTCCAGCTGAGGTCTGGAGATATTTAAAAACAATCTCTCTCTCTCTTTCTCTCTCCTTTACCTCCCCCCCCCCCTTCTCTTTCTCATATCCTGGAGTGATAGCACTGCGCATACTACATACCATTGCAAAATTATCCCAATATTATAATAGAAAACATGTAGCTCTTGGTATAATTTATATATCAGATGTTGTTATGTGTTGAAATGTTTTCCCCAAAATTCATATGTGGAAGTACTAACCCCTGGTACCTGTGAATGTGACCTATTTTTGTCTTTTTTTAAATAGGGTCTTTGGAGGTGATTGGGATGAGGTCATAAGGAGGGCCCTAATCCAGTAAGACTGAGACCTTATAAAAAGGGGAGATTTGGACACAGAAACAGACACACACACACACACACACACACACACACACACACACACGTCTATATGAAGAGGAAGGCAAGGATGGGATAAAGCTTCCACAAGCCAGGAACACTGAATATTGCCAGCAAACTTCCAGAAGCTAAGAAAGAAGCATAAAACAGACTCTCCCTCACAACCCTCCTAAGGACCAATCCTACCAACACCTTGATCTTGGACTTCTAACCTCCAGAACTGTGAAACAATATATTTTTGGTGTTCAAGCCATACAATTTGTAGTACTCTATTGCTGTAGTCTTAGCAAATGAAAGCATCAGGTTATCAGGAAGAAGAAACTCAGCAGTTAAAATACTACAATATTAATTTTTTAACTTGACAGAAACCAGTATATTTGTTTATTAATAACAGTAACTTCATTCAGTTTTAAATTTTTTTAAATTTATTTATTATTGAGAAAGAGAGAGAGCATGAGCATGGGAGGGGCAGAGAGAAGGGGAGACACAGAAATCTGAAACAGGCTCCAGGCTCTGAGCTGTCAGCAGAGAGCCCGAAATGGGACTTGAACCCACAAACTGTGAGATCATGACCTGAGCTGAAGTCAGACACTTAACCGACTGAGCCACCCAGGTGCCCCAGTAACTTAATTCTTAATATGAATTCTTGCCTTAATAGGCTCCTACGATATAAGCAACATAAAGCTAGACCAAACAGTAATCTGATACCAGAAAGTCAAGAAACTACTCAACATGAATAGGAAGTAAAGAAAACTGAATTCTACGAATAAACTCTTTTACAAAGGTAACATCTTGGCTACCAGAGGTTTAATTTAAGGAAGCTTAGTAAAAGTATTTAAATAATTTACACAAATACTAGTTACTTAAATAAATTACAATGTAGCTTCTTTCTGAAGACTCGTAGATGACAAAATAATTGACAACCGCTTTTGTAGGAAGAACTTTCACTTTAAACAAGATTTTAGAATAACTTCCAATCTAAATGTTTCTAGTGCTATTTTCATGATTATTTTAGGGGTTAGACACATTAAATATAATTCATGGTCATGAAAGTTGGCAGAGATAGACATAAAACTAGGAGGACACAAAACTTCAGGGAGGGAATGAAATGTTTTTATATTCACTTTCAATCATGTAAATATCATTGCAAAGTCTATACATTTGTTTTGTCAAATGCTTTGCTTATTAATCATCCTAACTTTGCAGATTTTCTGATTTGCTCTTAAATGTACTGTGTTCTTTTATAAATGGAACTCGGGTTCCGACATGCCCCTTCTGCTATGCATACACAAGCACACACACTCACACGTACACATGCATTTACTTGCTTTCCCCCCAAATGGAAACATGAAGGAGAAATCTCACATGAGTGAGAATGAGGCCATTGAATAAGACATCCTTGAGTGTACATTTTTACATAGCTTTGTATTTCAAACCATGTAAATATATTCAAATAATAATAATTAATAAGAAATAACGAAGAAAACAAACCCTAAAATTTGAATGTAAACAGATCTCAGGGAGCCTAACCATATATAAAACATAACCACACATACATGAAAGATTGAACTCAAATAACAACTGAACACAGGACTTTGACTATATATTCTTTGTGACAGGTATTCTGAGGAAAAAAATACCTGACTTTTACATGGTAGATGTGTCATTAATGGTATCAAAGAATAGATTTTGAAACTTTTTTTATGTATTGTAAGATAGTGCAAATGAGTTACATATTAATGTTTTGTGGTATTAAGTTTCTCACTTTGGAGAGAGATAAAAATATAGATTGGGGAATATGAGAAATGCTGTTACTGAATTTGAACTGGAGATTATCACTAAAAATTATGATTTAAAAAAATTTTTCGCTTAATTTTGCCAACAGAAAAGGGATGAAAGCAATGGCACTCTGGTATCTAATAAGTATACTTCAAGACCTTCATGATGCATCCTGGTATTGTGGGGGTGGGGTTAAAGGGGAGATAGACTCACCATGAAAAAGCACATGTGCTATTTTCCACTTTTTTATAAGGGCAATAATGTATGCAATTGTAGGGAGAAGACTATATGAAAGAAGGGATTCCGGGACTGGTGTGGTGTGGGAAAGTCATTTACCAGCTATGTGAGCCATAGCGGGTTACTTAATCTTTCTACCTTAGTTTTAAAATCTATTAAATAGGTATAACAGTAGTTCTGACCTCACTGGGTTGCTTTGAGACAAAGATGACTTAATTATCATGAGGCAATTTTTATTTTTGAGTTTTTTCTTATCTGCATTTAAGAAAATTATACATATATTCATTTTATAATAAAAACAATACAGGTTATTTTTAAAAAACACACTCATCTGAATGCCTTTAATTTAGTGTCTAATTATCAGTCGTTAGTTTGAAGTTCATGGAGACAGGTCTCAAGATCAGAATCAGGCTAGATGCTTTCCGAAAGCATTTCCATTGATTAGTTTAACATGGCTCAGGGTCTGGTCCTCAATTTTACAAGCTCAGAAACTTCATTGGTTGGTACATCAGAATAAAACCATCACTGTGAGTCAAATATACTTTAAATAGAACAACAATTATTTGGTTTCAATTCAAACTACACTGTTCTCTTTCATCAGCGTTATTATATATACACGAACAGAACATTTTCTTCTTATGCTCAAAATGTAAGGGAAACCAGGCTATAATCTGATGGATGTTGCTAAGCATAGAGTTAGAGAATGAGGAACTAATCTTAAATTCAAATGCTTAATGGTATCAGTTTACGAAATGCCTAATGTTTCCATATTCACATTGTATATATCATTCCATTACAGAAATTGAATAGGGTCTGTGGGCCATGGTCTCCTTTGCCTTGGATGAACTGCACATAACTGAAGTGTGCCTCTCTATTCCAAAGCTAGTGTTTCCAACTCCTTCCCAGAGACACATTTTTTTCTTTTGATGTATTACTAGCAATGCTAAAGTTACAGTTGATTATAGCTCATCAGCTCCTTGCCCAGAAGATCATTTTTGCTGCCTGTAGTAACACAACTTCCTTGTTAAAACCCATTGGATGGCCAGGCTACTGTTCTAGTTTACATTGGAATGTAACATGTGTGCTCAGTAATGTGAATGGGCAAGCAAAACCTCCCTGACTGGGATGAATTCTCTTCCAAAACTAGAGAGTCACAACTAGAGAGTCCTAAGAGTGTAGGAGATCATAGAAAGATCTGATTTCCCTCTGTTCAAACCAGCCCACCCAGAGCCCACCCTGCTGGTGCTGGCACACCATGAGCTGTCTGCTCCCAAATTCTGGGTTGTGTGTGTGTATTCTGTTGTTCCCTCTTCCTTGTGATACCTAGACTTGTTCCTAGTAATTATTCCCAACTTCCTTACTTCCTGGTACACCTTTTTTTTTTTTTTTTTAATTAATTTATTTATTTCCTTTAACCCAATACTCCCTAGGCTCAGTTCAGCTCAGTTTCTGAGGCCCTAAAGTGGACACCATTGACCTAGAGAATAGGCCTAAGGCAATGTTTTATATAACTTTGTGCCCCTTTAGCATTTTGCAAAGTTAGTTTTCTTTAAGTATGTGTGGATCTAATGGACAAATCCATCTTTTGAGTTGTTTGCAAATGCCTTGAGCTTTTTACAGGATTGTGTTGTCCTTGCAGTGAAGATGTAGAACTGGGCAAGAGATCGTAATAGTAACTGACAGGTTTAACTTTGGCTGGACACTAAGAACCTATAACACTTTTTTTTTTTATTTACACTCATTTACTGCAAGGGGTAGTATTGCAAAGTCATAGACCATTTGACTTTGTTTTGCTCCTTAGCATTCATGACCATCTTATCTTGAGTTTATGCTTAAAAGGTTAATATTGCTATTGGTTACTTAGAGACCTCTTCGCTCTTCCCCTTTCCCTATTAGATAAACACAATATTTACCAAAAAAAAGGATATGACACTGGTGGAAGGAATATTCCATTTGGTCAATTAACTGAGTGTCTAACAGACAAATCTCCAATTTAATGTGATTTTCTTTCCACTTAAGACTGACTTTATGGAAGAAAAATAGTAAGGTTAAAGAAGATAAGTAAAAATGCATATAGTACTTTAAAGAATCCAGTCTTTATTCAGTTTGAACTGACAACAAAATAATTACCATAAACTGGAACACTTCTAGTTAAGAGAAGGGAAAACTAGGGCTAAAGCAACATGCTTAAGATCCTTCAAAAAGTAAGTGGAAGGTTGGGATTCTGAACCCTGAGCTTATATTCTTAACAACTTGGTCTATAACACACCCATAACAGATTTACTCTATGTTTGATATGTACAACTTTTCAGTCATATTAAATTCTGTATATTAAAGAATATAGCAATGGCTATTTCTAGCAGTTCTTCCTTTAGCACCAAATAGCTGAAAGACATCAAATTAATATGGTGTCTTCTACTATGACCTTAAGGGCCGTTGAACCTGAAGTTGTTCCTCAGAAGGGCAAGGATTCCAAGTGTAATTGCTGTATTCTGACTCCACGATCCTGCATGATAGAACCAACACACAGTATAAAAATCACAGTTATAATGTTTGAATCATTGGTAAGAATTCCTCCTATAGCATCTTTCATAGGCTTAAGGAAAGGACTTTGCCTGTCCAGAAAAGCCAAGCCCACTCAGATAATAAGTAGTTTGCTTGGCTCAGTTTACTATCCTGAGTGAAGGTGCTTGCCCGAGTCAGTTGAGAACACTGGTAATCACCCGAGGCTTCCATTAGCAGCACTGAGTAATAAAGATGTAAGCTTTATCAGTCAGCCTTAGAAAGTACTGCAGACAACTGTCTGAAACCCTTGTGGCATGGTATCATGGCTAAGATCACAGGACCTGGGCAGACTCCCCAGGTTCAAATACCATCTCCATCTCTAGCTCTGTAGACTTACGTAGGGCATTTCCATCTCTTTCTTAGTTGCTTCCTTGATAAAATTGTACACAGGGTTGTTCTAAGAATTAAATGGGCTAATGCATATAAAGCTCTTCCACAATGTCTGACATGTATTAAGCTTTGCACAATAAATGTTAGCTATTAATACTAATAAATGAGAACTAATATTGCAAAACCTGTTTCTCACCAGTATAAAGATAAGCAGTGTGATTATGAGGACAAATAAATATAAAACTGAGAGAAAAACCTACATAGGAGACCAAATATATTTGTACTGAATTTACAAGAAAAAATGGCAATTTGGTGCTTCAGTGTTTCGTGATTTTTACTTGTACTTTGTGGGGCTGTTTTGGTAGGTGTGATGTCAAAATTAATAATCATGATGCACTTTTATGTTTATAGTATACCTGTGGTCACAAAGATCTTTCAAAGCATTTTGCTTTGCAACAACTCTATGTGACAGATAACATTTCCTTGTTTTACTAGTAAAGAAACTGTGGGTTAGGGAAAAAAGTTAATATTTTAAAAAGGCTGAACTGGAATTCAAACAGTTTTCTTTTTCATTCTGAATTTCTAAATTTTTTTCCATGGGAATGTGAAGAATGTAGGTAAAGTGATTTATATACTTAACACAATTAGTAAATCAGCAGAAAGTATTAATGGATTTAGATTGCCTCAAAAATTCAACCACTTCTGTTTAAATAATTTGCAGTGTTAAATTTAAAAGTTTTGATGCAAATGCATAAATCACTCAGAGACAAAGCTTGCTTTTTCCTCATAATTGAAGGATAGGGTCTTAGTGTCAGTCTCACTGTTACTTAAATTTAAATATTGTAATACAAACACAGAGAATATATGCCATTAATCTGTTCTTATCAGCGTTCTAAATGAAATTACTTTCGGAATTGATGTTTTAAAGCAAACTAATAGTTGTTGAACATCAATGGCGTACAATTTACCACTTACATATGTTTCTTATTCTTCAAATTTCACATAAACTGAAAGGTAAACCCAATAGTTCTGTAATAATTGATCCTGAAGCGCAAGGTTAGAGAATCAATGTGAGGTTAGATATTCACATTAAAATTTAAAGAATAGGTCTATTCTCTGAGAGGATTCATGCTTCTCATACATAGGTCTAAATGTGCTTCTATGCTAAGAAATAGGTGGATCCTGAGTTGCTTCGACATGCACATACTTTATGGAAAAGGTGTGAATCAAATGATCCCAGTTACTTTCTAGCTCTGTAGCTCTGTGACATTTCAATGGCTTTAGCAGCATCATGTTATCGGTGAACTTTATTAAAAAAAAATCAAGTTTTTACATTCAGAGTGGATGAGATCTGAAAACTTTTTCAAAGGTTATTTAGTATTAGCATTACTTTAATGAGTACTTACTTTCTAAATGATTGTGATTTCAATGCCATTTGCATTTAGAAAATGAGGAATGCTATCAAGTATCCTATATATATTCTAAATAATGACAATCCCAGAAGGGATCAATAGGCCTTTAATATATGATATTAAAAGGGATATAAAGATATTGCATAATATTTAGCTAAATTTAGGGATTATAGTATTATGATGATAAGTGCTCCTATTTCCTCCATCTTTTAGACACTGTGATGACACGTGTGCTGTTATTCAACTGTGGAAAAGCAGAGCAAGAAAGAAGTCTAATCCAAACTCTTTACTTTTCATTAATTACCTTATTCATTAATTAAAATTTGGGGGGTGGGGGCTTATATAGGCTAGACACTCTTTGAGTCACTAAGGATACATCTGTGAACCAAATAGAAGTCTTAACCTCGTGGCACTAGCATTCTCTACTATGGGAAGATCAATAAAAAAGACAGTAAATGAGACAAAATGTATAGTACTCTAAACGGTGGTAGGTGCTGTAGAAAAAAATAAACCAGGGAATATATTGTTAAGGGACAGACATTGTAAAGATGGTGGTGATGGAAGTCCTCACTGAAGACTTCAAGTGAAGACCCACGAAGGGGAAAGGCATTCTTGCAGATAGAGTATTAAGTGCAAAGTCTGAAGTCCCTGCAGTGGAAGATGTCTTCCTTCCTCCCTCACCTCCTTCCTTCCTTCCTTCCTTCCTTCCTTCCTTCATTCCTTCCTTCATCCCCCTCCCTCTTTCTCACCCTTCCTTCCCCTCCCTCTCTTCTTTTTTCCTTCCAAGATACAGCAGGGAGATCCTGTGGTTGAAATGGAATGAAGGAGGGGAAAGCGATGGGAGATGAGATTCAGGAGATAAGTGGTAGGTAGTGGCCATGGTAAGGACTTTGGCTTCTGCTCTGAATGGTATGGGAAGCCATTAGAAGATTTTAAGCAGAGGAATGGCCTGATTTTACTTAACAAGAGTAGTCTGGCTGCTGAGTTGAGAATACAGTGCATGGCGGCAAGAAAGGAAGCAATGAGTCAAGTTAAAACATTATTTCAGTAATCCATGCCAAAGATGATGGAAACTGGGACCAAAATGTGAAGTGAAGATGGTGAGAGATAGAATCTGAATATATTTTGCAACTAAAACTCAAAATTGGATGCCACCAAAGCTGAGAAAAATTTAGGACTGGAGAGGCTGTGGCTTGACTAAGAATAGCTGGCTTGTTGGTGACAGAGCTGATAACGATCATAGGTCTTCTACCCCACTGTATATTTCCCCCTCAAACCTCACTTGTATAAGAATTGAAATAACTCATCCTTTGAAATCACACTGGAACATGAAAAATATTATTTAAATGAATGTGTCAGAATTCATGGTTTAAAATTAAGTAAGAATATTTCACAGTGTCCCCACGTTTTATATCAATTTGTCCTAAAGTTCAAGCTCATTTGCCTGACATACTGGACAGGTTAGATCTGGATTGATTTTTGCCTGTTTATCCAAGTAGTTAACATCTGACTCTATTCCTTCACTTATTCATGTGCTTTTAAAATGATGCTTGAGTGCCTATTAAGATGCCACATTTTGGAGCTTAGCTCCTACCTGACTTCACTGAAAACTCACCTTGGCTTCCTCAGACACTTGGTCACTCTCCTTTGTACTCCTAGGGCAGTGACACATACCTCTCTTCTAACATTTACCGCCCTAAATTACATTTATCTGTTTAACTGCCCGATTTCCTCATGAATTTTAAATAATTTGAGTTCAGGATTTAGTCTTATTTATCTTGGCATTTTCAGAAAGTAGCATAATGCCTCACACATAGTAGGTGTTCATTGAAGGGTGAATTAACCACTTTTAGTCAGAAGAATCTGGCTTTTTGGATCACTTTCTAGTTTTTTTCTTTGCTCTCATTCTTTGCTAAGTGAATGATCAATAAAAAGGATCACTGAGGGGCGCCTGGGTGGCTCAGTTGGTTAAGCACCAGACTCTTGATTTTGACTCAGCACATGATCTCATGGTTTGTGAGATCAAGCCCTGCCTTAAGCCTTGGGATATCCTGCTTGGGATTCTTTCTCTCCCTCCCTCTCTCTCTGCCCCTCCCCCACTTGCTTTCTCTCTAACACTGTCTCTCTCTCTCTCTCTCTCTCTCTCAAAATAAATAAATAAACATTAAAAAAAGTAAGTTAAAAGTAAGATGAAAGTAAGTTAGATTAAAAAGTAAATTGAGGAAAAATGTTAATAACAAAAGAAACAAAAATAGTGACGACATGTACAAATATTAAAAGTTTGAAATATTATGTACAAATATTAAAAGTTTGAAATAAAGTGACAACCAAGAGATTTCCACAGAGTCTCCTTTTCTCCAGCCAACCAAATGGACTGTGAAGTACTAAAGTTGATACTGAAGCTTAGTTTCATGAAGTGACAGCCTTTCTTCCCAGTTTTAAGGAGAAAAGGATCAGCATTCTAGATCTTTTTCTTATTGTTACTGTTGGCTTTAAATCTTTATGTCTGGGGCACTTGGGTGGCTCAGTTAGTTGAGTGTCCAACTCTTGATTTCAGCTCAGGGTCATGGTATCGAGCTCCTACTTCGGGCTCCATGCTCAGCTTAGGATTCTCTCTCTTTCTCCCTCTCCCTCTGCTCCTCTCCCCTACTCGTGCTCTCTCTCTGGATTAAAAAAAAAATAAAAGATTAAAAGGTCTCTACATAAGAGTGACATAAAGCCCCCTTACTGATTGATCTGATCTGGATCTCTTTCACTTCTCATATTTTCCCTTCTGTTTTTCTTTTTTTCTTGATCTCTTTTGTCTTTTAAAATCATGATTAGGCCAGCCGGCTGCACCGGGGCTGGGGCGTGGCGGCTGCCCTGCTCTGCGCGGGGGAAAGCCTCCCACCGCCGGCCGTGCGGGGAGTTGCTGAAGTAAAGGAACCCTGCAGCCTTCCCATGCTATCTGTTGACATGGAAAACAAGGAAAATGGCTCTGTCGGTGTAAAAAATTCCATGGAGAATGGGAGGCCACCAGACCCTGCAGACTGGGCTGTGATGGATGTGGTCAACTATTTCCGAACAGCGGGATTTGAGGAACAAGCTAATGCTTTTCAAGAGCAGGAAATTGATGGAAAATCCCTGCTATTGATGACAAGAAATGACGTGTTGATAGGACTTCAATTAAAATTGGGGCCTGCTCTGAAAATCTATGAGTATCATGTAAAACCTCTGCAGACAAAGCATTTAAAGAACAACTCTTCATAGTACAGTCAAGTTGGGGTCTTAGACCTCAAAATATACATAATGACATAATTTAGTTTCATGTGATGAAACTTTGTAAACAGAATACATACATGTGTATATGTAAAGAATTTCAGTCAAATGAAACGTTATCCTATTGGATAGACTAGGCAATCCATCGGCTGACCTGAATTCAGCCAGGAGGAGCAAGGATAACTTATAGACAGATGGTTTTCCTGGTGGAGCTTGTCAAATTGAGTGATCTTTGACACAATTGGATACCCCTTCCCACCAAAAGGATCTTCTTCACAGATTGCTTTCCCAAAATCCTTGAAAAAGGATTGAATTGAATGATCTTTTGGTTACAGATGTAGGGAGATTAAAAACAAGAACACTTGGGGAAGGGGAGAAAAGAAAGAGAGATT
>CM053578.1:35640207-35715258 GCA_028646485.1 Cryptoprocta ferox
GATCAATAAGAACAAATACAAAGAGCTAGAATAAAATGATTAAATTTGCAATATGAGAAAGGGAGATGAGTCTCTTACCATCTCCTTGAATTTTACCTAAGTAGTCTTATGGGGAAATGAGCATCAAGACACATAATTTTGAGTACCCATCAAAAACTTTTAAGTGCCCTATGGTTGATTCTGTCATTTCTTCTTGTTGTTGCTAATCAAAACTGACCATTGCCTTATTTAAAATAAAACTCAGAGGATGAAGACTAGAGTTACATTTTATGTCTTACATTTTAAAAAAATTTATTTATTTTTTGGGGGTGGGGACAGAGAGAGAGGAAGAGAGAGAATCCCAAGCAGGATCTGTGTTGTCAGTGCAGAGCCCAGTGGGGGGCTCCATCCCATGAACCGTGAGATCATGACCTGAGCCAAAATCAAGAGTTGTGCGCCTAACTGACCGAGCCACCCAGGACCTCCTGTATTGCATTTTTAAGGTCTAACAACTTTGAATCTTTTCTGGAAGTATATTTGAAACATAAGGAATTGTAAGATACAAAAAATGTTACTTGATTCAACATATATTTTTCCCTTTGGGTTTATTTCAAATCCCACCATAACTATTTGAAACAGTTATTTAATTGATGAAACTTTTGACATCCTAACAAATGTTTACGTTTGATTACAATATAGTTATCTCCAGCCAGATTCCTATAATAGACTAACACAATAAAATGTCTAACTCAATAGGATGCATTTCTACCAATTGTGCCCTTCTTAAAATATCAACTAATAATGCTAAATAAAAGCTCCATCATTTTCCCTATGTGTTTTTAGTTTCAGCTGCATAATTTTACAATTTAAAAGGTTGGTCAATAGAAACTGACAAGAGAAATAAAACCAAACCAATTTTATTTCATTTAGCATCTATTGATCATACTTCGAGCTGTTTAAGTATTTCTGCAACCTCCCATAAAGTCATTTATACCTAGAAAAGAGGTAGAAATTGATATATAAGCTGAAGGGGATAACTAGAGTACTGTTAATAGATCATTTAGATCTCATTTTTCTTCACTATATTTCCTGGAATCTTAGTGAAGGAGTCTTCTTTGCCACAGGTTTGTCCTTTGGGGAATTTGTTTGCCCCCAGATTATTCAAGTAATGCTGAAAGGATCAAGGCTTCTTGCCACATCTTCTCAGTATCCAGTATTATCTCAATTCTAGATAATCCCCCCCAAAAAAACAAGTGGATGGGACTTCTATGTTTTATGGGAAATTTTCCCCATATTGAATATACCACATTATTTATTGGCAGTTAACCTACAGAACATGGTTTTTCAAGATTTAATGCACATAAAAATTGTCCAGGAAATTTGTTGAAATTCAGATTTTGGATAGTAGGTCTGGAGTGAGGTCTGAGATTCTGCATTTCTAACAAGGACCTGGGTGATTCTTTTGCTCCTTGTATAGGAACCACCCTTTGAGCAGCAAGGATCTATAGCAGAGTTGTTTATCATAACTCAGTTGAGGACTACCTTTATTTGAATTAGCCAGGGGTGGTGGTTCTGGTTAGAATGCAGATTCTTAGTCCTCAACCTGGTTTTAGAGAGACAAAAATCTATATAGCTACCCTTTACTCCTAGGAACACGCATTTTAAAATAAGTGCTCCAGGTTATTTTTACATACATTAAATTAAAACAACAGCAACAAGTTTGTGTCAAGTATCTTATAGTTCTGTAGAAGTTCTGGGAGCAGAGAGAAGGCTGAGTAGGTGGTGGAAGAATGGGCTAAGTGGTAACAATGGTTTGCCTTCCCTGAAAACTTGTCCAGTGTGGATCATTAAAACGTGCATGTTAGTATTTCAGAAGGCGCTCCAACTGCTTAGAGTATTCTTGAGAGTTGAAAGAAAAAAATCCAACCTTATCCTTTATATCATCTACCTTAGATTAACTGCAAAGTTCTCTTTTAAAACTAGCTGTCCTTACAATCTATTTAGACCCAAGGATACCTTGCCTTAGAGTATAACCCTGAAACAACTTGAAGATAATGAACTTCCTATTGATGTTTTTCTATCACTTTTCTTCCCATCTCTTTTCTGCTTATCCTTTAATACCCAGCTCTTTCCATCTACTGAAAACTCTCCTTGGGAAAGCTAGTAACAAATGTTAAAAAGTTTAAAAAATGTCATCATCTTTGACTCAATAATTCCACTTAAAAGATATATCCTTAGAATCAATTGGACAAGTTTACAAGGATATTCAAAGCAATGTTAACTATAATACAAACTGAAAGTCATCTTTGGCTGGGAGGGTGGCTCAATAAATTATAATAGATCTTCCCATCGAAATGCTATGCTGCCAGTAAAATGATGTTATAGATTCATGTTTATTGTCATAAAAAGATGTTCTTGATATTTTGTTAGATAAAAGAGGATTTACAGAACATTATGTTAACAGTAGTGATGATACTTAAGATAGATATCATATGTAGTTCACTGATCTTGTCTAAGTGTTCAGTATGGAAAACTCTTAATAAATATTTGTTGGTTGAATGTATATGTTCAGTACTTTATATACACCAGGGATTGATCTAAGAATTATACTTCTCTCAAATCATTATTTGTATAATAATCCACTAAAATAGTATCATTACCCAGGTATTATAGATAAGAAAACTGATGCTTAGTGAGATTAAGCAGATTTTCTGAAGTCATGAAGATAATATTGCACGATCTGGCTTTGAATGATTTGATTCAACCAATGTCTTCACACATTTTTTTGTTTTTTTGTTATTTTAAAAAGTTGTCCATATATATCCTAGAAAACATTGTTAAAATGTTTATAGCAAGCTATCAACAATGGTTAATTGTGATCTGTAGGATGGATTGTGGTGATTTTTTCTCTTGTTTATATATTTTCACGGTTGCAAACTGAACATAATAATTTATTATTTCTGTAATAAACTACCTACCTTAACAAGAACCCTTTTGGTTGGATTCACCACCATCATCAACAAAAAGGCTTTTGGGAATTTTTTTCTTTCTGGAAAGAATGAATCATTCCCTTTGCCATGCTATGTCAAAACCCAGTTCTACTACTTTTTGCTCTTTTCATTCTTTTATAACAATTATTGTTTCAATGCTGTTCTTTCCAACTTGACCAAGTTGGAGAATGTAATTTATTTATCTTTGTAATTTTAGGGTTAATATGGTGCCTGGGGGACCAGGCATATATCCAGAGAGATTCATGTATTTGAAAAAGAACCTTAAAATAGTAAAATCGCTGTTTGCCATTTTATTTTTCTTTGCCCCTTTCCTTGTCCAGTAAATATTATGTTTGTTCCTAGTCCCTGCCATGGCAGAGTGAGTCTCCACTGCCCTTAATCTCCTACTGCTAAGAGCAGTAGCCACTAAGTGTAAAAAATCAAAACAAAGCACTTTCCCATCTCCCTGATGGAGTAAAATCAGTGAAGCCCAAATAATGCTTAGTTACCAAAAGCCGCGCCAGGTGTCTAATCGAAAGGGTATTGATTTTAGCTAGTAAATAGCCCTTAATATAGTTGGAACCTGGAATGAATATGCAGCCGGTAATTAGCTAATAAAGCAAACAAGGGCTGCAGAGAACGTGGCTCAGTTGGATAAGCAGCAGCCTGTCATCCAGGAAGCTTGGTAGGCCTAATACCTCCTCATACAGAGGACTCAAGTTACCTTTAGGACTCCTTGCCTAGTGTTTCCAGCCATTAAATAAGGAAAAAAAACTATAAACCTATCACGCGGTATGAGATATAACTAAAAGCAGTTGTAAATGTTTCGCAAATATTACATGCAATAGAAATGCTTCCTGAAGACAGATGTTGCAATTTAATAATCTTAAGTGGGAAGGTTTAATAACTATTTTAAATCATTAGGATAATGTTTAGTGCCCTCGGATAATTATTAAACAATTCTAGTTTGCTAAATCATCTGATACTCCGGAGAAGCCCATAGCTTGATTAATTCCCACATTATCTGCCAAGTGCTCAGTGAAACTGCAAAGTGGCAGAGGCCAGTTGGGAAAAAAGAAGAGTGAGTGAGAAGAGGACTAAATTAGCCACATGACACTTTGAGAAAGAAGAAACTCAAGGATTCAGGGTCAGAGGGCTTAGGTGTAGGGAAAAGAGTTAAGGTACAGAGGATCTAAACCAGAGATAGCGGATCAGAGGCTGAACATCAACCGTGGTATCCAAATGCATTGTAGCAGGCCTGCACAGAGCTGCTTTTTATTTGTTTCTAGTTATGGTTGCTAATATTTTCTTAAGTGGCAAAAACATTTTACCTAAAGATTCCAGATTTCCAGTGTCTTTTGGAAATTCAGAGTACCTTATCTAGTAACACTGGACCTCATTCCCACATGACAGTGATGGACAAAAACTGAGTAAAGCTGGCTGCTTTCACTTTTTCTGAAGATTTTGACTATGAAAATCCCAAGGCCTACTGAAAAGTAAAAAAAAAATAAATAGTTTTTCAAATGCTGC
The DNA here is from genome assembly GCA_028646485.1 of Cryptoprocta ferox. Taxonomy (NCBI): domain Eukaryota; kingdom Metazoa; phylum Chordata; class Mammalia; order Carnivora; family Eupleridae; genus Cryptoprocta; species Cryptoprocta ferox. The sequence continues at coordinate 35,644,707 of CM053578.1, forward strand.
TACATTCAATAACTGTTAATATGTTGCCATATTTATTATGGAATTAAACACCTATATCTTAACATTTATATTTTTGCTAAACCATCTTTAAAAGTTTTTTTTAATGTTTATTTATTTTTGAGAGAGAGAGAGACAGATCATGAGTGGGGTAGGGTCAGAGAGAGAGAAAGGGAGACATAGAATCAGAACCAGGCTACAGACTCTGAGCTGTCAACACAGAGCCCAACATGGGGCTCAAACTCGTGAACTGTGAAGGCATGAGCTGAGTCAAAGTCAAAAGCTTAACCAACTGAGCCACCCAGATACTCTTTATGGAAGCATCTTAAAGTAGATATATTACTTCATCCCAATTCTTTAGCATGCATCTCCAAAAAAAAAAAAAGTTTCCTACACAACTGCAATATTATTATCATACTGAAAAAAAGCCATTTGTAATTTCCTAATATCATTGTAACTCAGTCCATATTCAAATTTCTTTATTGCCCCCAAAATGTCATTTACACTCATTTTCTTTTCAACCCAGGATCCAATTAAAACACAGTCATGGCATTTGGTTATGTCACATCAGTCACTTATACACTAGATCAGGCTCTCCCCCACCTCCTTTCTTTTCTTCTATGACATCGTCTGATTGAAGGGGTCACTTGTCTTGTGAACTGGGGAATTCATATCTAAAGACTTGGTTAATTCAGGTTAAACATTTGGACCAAAAATAATTCAAAGGTCACGATGTGGTCTTCATATTGTATCACACGGGGAGCTACTTAACTTCTTTTGTCCTAGTTGGTAACACCAAGTTTGATCACTGGGTGAAGGCAGTGGCCCAACCTCTTTGGATGTGGCATGCTCTCTCCAGTTTGCCACAGACTCCACCACTCCTTATTCATCTTGCCTCCAGGCCAGATTCAATTTATCTTGCCTGGGAGGTATATGTAAACTTCGACTTATATATCTTATATAACTTATATATCAACTGCTACAATCTGGACTGTGTGATAAAAGCATATAGCACTTTGTTCCCGGAACAGTAGAATAGTGTCTGGTGCAAAGGAGGCCGACACAGTCTGTCATCCAGAAAGCTTTCCTAGGTCTAATATCCCCTCATACAGGGCATTCAGGACAAGTATCCAGTCATTGACTGAAGCTAGAAACAGTAAGGAAAACCTGAAAGGACATGGAGTGCAAGGAAAAATTCAGCTACACGTGCTCCTGTACTATGTGTACTTTGGAGAAGCCTTATGCCCTTAGAGAGGTACGCCACTTTGCAGAGGTTCCCGACGTCAGGAATGATTCTTTATCTGAACTGGATAGAAAGGTACAATCCCAGTGGAGAAATAAGAACAAGCAGAAAGAATGAATTTAAAATTGTGTGGAACCCAAGGGTTTTGGTTAGCTGGGCATCACATTTATGAAGGGCCCTAGTGCAGGCTGGGTTTTGGAAGCAGTTACTGAAACAGAGTAAGACATGCAGGTTATTATGAGGGATGCTTGGGAAAAGATGAATGCAGAAGCAAGATTGGGGAGAGAGAGAAATAAATGTTGGTGCATGCCCAACAAAGCCTCAGTCACCTCCCCGCTTCCTCTCTCCCCCTCCACCTCTCCGCTCCTGGCCCTAGGGTAGTTCTGGAGTGCTAGCAGCCCATCAGAGTTATCTCCCAATTATCCAGCACAATCTTTACATTCCTGCTTCACTCAGTCACAGGAAACGAATGACCTTGAATGAGGTAGTTCTCTGCAGTAGAGGCAAATTCTGAAGGAGTTGGCCAAAGATGCTTCCAGCAGCTGGCATACTAAGTTCTACTGGAAAGAAGATCTGGGCGATACAGCAATCAGTCTCCCGCAGACCCCAAATTTAAAATTTTGCTCTTATCTCTAAATGAAGTTATATGGACAGTTACTGAAGTAGTCCTTTTGCTGTGCATTAGCTGGCTAATTGTAACATTCAAAGTATACTATAATTTTTAAAAACTTGTTCTGGAAGTTTTTTTTACTTACTAGAAAGCTCAAAAAATAGAAACTAGAATGGTCCCGGAATCTCTCAAATTTTAGAAGGTTCTGGTATTGGTTGGATGTACCACAGGGTAGAAAATTGAGTCCATTTACATGGTTGTACATTGCTTTGGGATCTTTTTTTTTTTTTTAAGTTTATTTATTTATTTTGAGAGAGAGAGAAAGAGAGGAGGGGTGGGGCAGAGAGAGAGAATCCCAAGCAGCTTCCTCACTGTCAGTGTGGAGCCCGATGCAGGGCTCAAAGTCACAAACTATAAGATCATGACCTGAGCTAAAATCAAGAGTCATATGCTTAACCAGTTGAGCCACCCAGATGCCACTGTTTTGGCGTCTTGAATAAAAAACACGCTGGCCTGGGTGGCTCAGTCGGTTAAGCGTCTGACTTTGGCTCAGGTCATGATCTCACGGTTCGTGGGTTCAAGCCCCATGTCGGGCTCTGGGCTGACAGCTCAGAGCCTGGAGCCTGGTTTGGATTCTGTGTTTTCCTCTCTCTCTCTCTTTCTGCCCCTCTCCTGCTCACTCTTTTTCTCTCAAAGATAAATAAAAACATTAAAAAAAAAAAACACCCTGAAGGGCTAGCTCCACGAGGATAGATTGGCATTAGTGTCAAAGAGAAATAAATGAAGGAAGCTGTATTAATTTCCTGTAGCTGCTATAAAAAATTACCATAAGCTTGTTGGTTCAAAACAATAGGAATATATTCTCCCACAGTTCTGGAAGCCAGAGGATCAAAGTCAGTATCACTGGACTGAAATCAGTGGTCAGCAGGGCCTTACTCTCTGCAATGTATCTACAGGATTATTAATTCTTTGTTTCTTCTAGCTTCTGGTGGCTGCTGGCTTTTCTTGGCTTGTGTCTGCTTTACTCCAATCTGCTTCTATGATCACATTGTCTTTTACTCTTCTGTCTCTGTAAAACTTTCCCATTCAATCTTAAAAAATTTTTTTAAACACCCTTCTTTATTTTTGAGAGAGAGAGAGAGAGAGAGAGAGAGAGAGAGAGAGAGACATAGAGTGCAAGCAGGGGAGGAACAGAGAGGGAAGGAGACACAGAATCCAAATCAGGCTATCAGGCTCCAGGCTCCAAGTGGTCAGCACAGAGCCCGACATGGGGCTTGAACTCACAAACTATGAGATCATGACCAGAGCTGAAGTTGGATGCTTAACCAACTGAGCCACCCAGGTGCCCCTATTTTTAAAAAATTTTCAACATTTATTTTTGACAGAGAGAGAGTGAGAGAGAGAGAGAGAGAGAGAGAGAGAGATAGTGTAAGAGGGGAAGGGGCAGAGAAAGAGGGAGACACAGAATCTGAAGCAAGCTTCATGGTCTGAGCTGTCAGCACAGAGCCTGATGCAAGGCTTAAACCCATGAACCACAAGATCATGACCTGAGCTGAAGTTGGACACTTAACAGACTGAGCCACCTAGGCATGCCCTCCCCCTCCCCCCCATTACTTCAATCTTATAAGAATATACATGACTGCATCTGGAGTCCACCCTGATAATTCAGAATAACGTCGCCATCTCAAGATTCTTAATTAAATCTGCAACACCTCCTTACCGCACCTCTCCCCCTGCCCCCAGCCTGTAACATTCACAGGTTCCAGGGAGGCCACTATTCTGTCCACTACAGGATGGCTTTTAATTCTTTGCTTGAGGTCCATAAGTCTCAGAACTATTTGCTTTTCATCCAGCCCAAGAGCAAGCACATAAATTGTATCTAGGGTGGGATGCCAGTATGGCTCAGTCGGTTCATGAGTTCGAGCCCCTCGTTGGGCCACTACTAACCGTGCAGAGCCTGGTTGGGATCCTGTCCCTCCCTCTCTCTCTGTCTGTGCACTGCTTGTGTGTGCTCTTGCTCTCCCTTACAATAAGTAAATAAACTTAAAAAATAAATTGTGTCTAGTGAGTATAATGATGGAGAAGCTAAAATTTCACCCCGCAGCACTTTGACACTCACTGGAGGAAGGCCATCTTTGTGAGAGCAGGGACTTCTGCTCTGTTTCAAAACCACAAGAGAATCAAGTTGACAAGGAAGAGTGCATACTCAGGAAAAATGATCTTCCTCCACGTTGGACTATTGTAAAATATTTCTGGAACACACATACTTTAAGTTTTCTAGAAACACATTTTTAGATGTCCTAACACCAGTTTCTGGCTTCTTAACACCTATCAGGCTATCTCAGTTCTCAGAAACCTGACCAGGGTTAAAAGTTAGAAGGGGAAGGGGATTATCTATGTACAGCACGGTCTAGAGAATTTTAAAACAATAGACTTTCCACTAAACGGTCAAATGTTCCCTTGATGGAGGTTATGGGGAAACATTCTCTCCTGTTTTATGCCCCCTGGAAGAGCTATTTGAAAAACAAACTTCAGTATGTAACCCAACAATAACAGAAGAAAGATTCTCTACTTTCCTATCATTCATTTTCCAGCATTGCGTGATGCTTTTGCTGATAGAGGAAGAATGGAGATTTTGGTCTTGAGGCCAAGATATTTGCTGAGGGAACAGCACCTGTTACTCTCTGGCTGGTACCCTTGTGTGTAAAGTACCTTCCTCTTGGCTTGACAGAAATTAGGTCAATGCCCACGGGTTTCAGGCTGCTGAATTAAGACACAACATTCTCATTCTAAAGCTAATCATGCACAGATATAAACTCTGTCCACTGCTATGGTTGTTCCATTATTACTGTTTAGATTGATCCTTTAAAAAAAGCCACATTATACCATTACAAACAGTGGTTAAGTTTATTTGAATCACCTACTGCTGAGATCCAAGCCGTTTCCAGGTTATGTAACAGGTATTCAGAATGTGGAACTCAACAAATCTCTGGTTTCTCAGGCTGCTTACCCTTGGCTCAGCCGCCTCTGTCACTGAATCATGGACAGATTTACTCTGAGGAACCCAATATTCCATTTTGTTTCAGCTCCCACATCAGAACCTAATACTTATTCCTGTTCTCTGCATGAGTTTCTTGGGACATTTCTGTTTACCCACAACCTTCCTGCTGCTATTAAATGGGAGGCTATGTTCCAGAGTCAACATTATTCAATTTACATCATCAACATTTGAAACAGCTTGTTTTCAGTGCTGCTGTGTCCTAGGAACACAGTGGATGCCTGCCGAAGGAAGGCTTCACATTTCCTTTACCCTCAAGGCCTTTAAATCTAAGTAAGTTTCCTGGTGCCACTTTATACTGATGCTTTAAACATTTATTTTAAAAATACTTTCCCAGTTTCTTATAAGGCAGAAATAAAACTTAAAGTACCCATTTAAAAGTATATTTAGTATTTTTATTTCATCTTTTCAAGGATCATATATTTTCACCTTCTTCTTGATCCTAACTCTTTGAGAATCACTGACATGGGAAGATTTTCTGTCAGCTATTTTTAGATGTCTAGAATTCTGCTTTTAAAAATTCAAATAACAAGTAGGCAGAGGTCTACTAAATGAGCTGCTCTAATCACAGAGCCCCAACATCACTGCTCTGGTCCTGGCTAAGGATTTATTTTAAGATTTTTGTGGACAGCATTGTTCATCTTTTAGAAACTCTATATTAGTTTTGTGAGTTTTTTTTTTTTTTTTGTAAGTCGTAAACTTGTAGTGGTTGTTTAATGTTTGCTTATCTTCTTGATGTTTGTAACTATTGTATCAATGGGTAGGATTATAGTTGCATGTGGTACGTCCCAAATTATGTAAATGACAGTCTCCAACTTATGATGGTTTGACTTAATGATTTTTTTTGACTTTGCTGCAAAAGCAATAAACATGTAGTAGAAACCATACTTTGAATTTTAGAATTTGGATTTTGTCTTGGGCTAGCGGTATGTGGTACTGCCCTCTTTCCTGATGCTGGACAGTGGCAGCGGCTACAGCTTTCCTTCAGCAGTGTCGTCTCAAGGGGAGAAACTGATACACTCACCGCCATTCTGTACCCAGGCAACCATTCTGGGTTTCGCTTTCAGTACAGTTTTCAATACATTACATGAGATTTTCAACACTTCATTATAAAATAAGCTTTGTGCTGGATGATTCTGCCCAACTACAGGCTAGTGTAAGTGTTCTGAGCACCTTTAAGGTAGATTAGGCTAAGCTCTCATGTTTTGTAGGTTAGGTGTATTAAATTCATTTTCAACTTATGATATTTTCCACCCATGTTGGGTTTATCAAGACATAACCCCATCTTAAGCTGAGGAAGATCTGTACTAAAATAATATAACTGAAGAAATGTGTGAGCATACACAGTGATCAGAACTCACAATAAAGGTGACTTGGTCCAATTTTGGACCAAGAGTCAGACTTCCTCTGATTTATACTCTTAGGGAAGGGAAGTGAAATTGGTGATACTTTTGTTGACAACCTATATGTCACAACTTTTACATATATTATCCCATTCAATCCCAGTGTGGCCATTTGCTAGCTGTGTTATCTTGGGCATGTTACTTAACAATTTTGTGCCTTAATTTCTCTGTTTTATAAAAATAAAACAAAATAAAATCAAGAAGCCAAAAACTCAGAATTATTCCGAGGATTAAAGATTATATGGACCTTGTTAAGCCTAGTGCCTGACACAGAATAAACACTATGTGAATGTTCACTATTAACATTCCCACTGATAAAGAAACAGGTCTGCGAGACTAGAGAACTTAGGTTAAAGAACTTGGAAGAGAGTAGACTTGAAGCCCATACTCTGTTCTCTATACCAAGTAGTTTCTCATTTTAATCTTGGCTCTAGTGTTTAGCTAACTCTGTAACCTTAGGTAAGTTACTTCTTATCGTGGGGTCTTGGTTTCATTGTTTGTAGAACAAAAGTGTGAGAGTTGATAACATTTACAGCCCCCTGCAATCCTTATATTCCATAAATATTATCATAAACTTTGGTGACCTGTGAACACTTGGGGAAAATTTGTTTCTCTCTAGAAATGGGCAGGAACTAAAACAGTTGACCCTCAGCATATAGAGCTGGTTGTAAAAGGCGGATGATAGTATCACCAAAGAAAGGTTCCTCCATGTTGGGGAAAGTTCACCCCCAGCAGTTGTGTTTAAGATGTCTTCTCAGCAGATAGGCTCCTCTCCAGGGTTGGGAAAAGAAGAACTTGTTCATTTTGTTACACTTGAATACAGGAAATAACCTGAATTCATCTGATAACACTACAAATGCAGGATAAATTGATGGTGGGCAAACTCAGGCTTTGGTAAAACAGGAACAATTGAAAAAGGGAAAGCTTTTCAGATTTTGGTAGCTATGTGAGACCGAAAACCCATGGCAGTCCTGAAGTTTTCTTAGCCACACAAGAAAAGAGTTAGGTGGCACCAAAGTTATTTGACACCCTCAATCTGAAAGACGGTAAACATAATTTCATTCCAAATGCTGAGTCATGCTTATGATGACTAGGAGAAACACTTAAGACTCCAACTTTCCTGAGATACTGGTCTTTAGTAGATTGCTTTCTGCTGAAATAATTACCTCATGTTTTTAGATTTGCTTATGGAAAATGCTTCTCCTCCTACACCTCACTAATTGTTTTTTTCCTTTTTAGCCCTCAACCTGTTTGTTTTTGTTTTAATTCCATGAGCAAAAGGAAGATCTAGCAAGTGTATGTGTGTAGGCAAGTTTCTTTCTTTTTTTTAACATATATATTGTTGGTGGATCTAATGTAATAATAATTCCTAAATTAATGATCATTCCCCTCTTGCCCACAAAATTATCTTTAGAGTAAAAGGAAATTGCTTAAGCATCTGAGGATTTACACTCTTGTCAGGTAACCTAATCAGCAACTGAACTTACAGTGGAATTCTTGTCCTAATAAGCAAGGCAAAGGGACAGACAGAGGAAGAAAGCTACTTTGAGTACGCATAAATAGCCTACTAAGTTTTAAAGCAATATGTATAAGGCTAAGAGGAACAATTTATGTTAATATTGTATTCCTTCTAGAAAATATTGATGCAATAAATAGGGGATAATTTTGGGTTTTGTAAATTAGCGTGGGTCTTAAAGCAGACTAGCATAAACCTCTGCATTTGGAAATTATCTAGGGTTTATCTTTAAAAATTAACATTTTTTACCACTTTTGTCTTGAACAAGTGGATGCCTAATTTATGCTGAATACGTACAAATTACCTGCATGTTGTATGCAGTAATTGGAAGTAACTTTTGTAACAATTTTCTATTTGGGGGTGCCTGGATGGCTCCGTAGGTTAAGCATCTGACTCTTGATTTCTGCTCAGGTCATGATTACAAGTTTGTAGGATCGAGCCCCTGCATCGGGCTGTGCTCTGACAGTGCAGAGCCTGCTTGGGATTCTCTCTCCCTCTCTCTCCCATGCCCCTCCACTGCTGACATTTAGTCTCTCAAAATAAATATTTTAAAAAATAACAATTTTTTATTTTAAAATTATTTTTCAAGGCTGTGGTTGAGAGTAGATGTATTTATAGAGGATGGAGATGTGGAGAGAGAGGTGGGTTGTTTAGAAAAAGGAGATCCAGTGTAAACTGTAGAATCATGATGGTAAGTTTCTTGTCTCTTCTTGCCTAAGCCCTCTCATACACACACTTTCCTTTGGTGCTTTTCCTGAATTCCAGCAGATGCCTAGTGTCCTTCTGCTTTCCTTTGGTTCCTCTGGGCCCCAATTTTGGCAAATGAAATTATGTCTGATGCTTCTGAGTTTTCTCAGCTCTTCAAAATCCTCTACCTTTTCCCGTGTTCTAGTCCATCAGTCCAACTTTGGTTTAGACCATTAGGGATGGTGATGGGTTATTGAGAACCAAATCCCTACTGGCTTGTTAGCTAGCAAGGTGATCAGGATTTGTGGGAGGAAAAAAACAGTAGACATTATTAATAGAGTCTGGAACGAATTATTCACCTAAACGTTCATTTCAATCAGTAAACACTTATCAAACATCTTCTGTGTCATAGGCACTGTGCTAGATACCAGGGTACAAAAACAAATAGATGGTCTCCATTTTGAACTGCTCTGGGAGAATTAGTGGGAAGGAAATATAGGACTAGCACTTTCAATGCAACCAGAGTATTCCCTTCCTGTGTAACATGTTGCTTCTCTAGATAAATTTGGGATTTGAACAAAATGCGGAAACACTGGTTTATTACAGGGGTTCTCATTAGAATCACCTGGGGGGATGTTTAAGCGGTTGTTCACAAGCTTTAGTGTGCAGGAGAATCACTGGAAGGGCTCCTTAAATCAGATAGCGAGGTGCCAGCCCCGGAGTTTAGGAATCAAGTAGTTGGGAGTGAAGCCGAGAATTTGTATTTCTATTAAGTTCTTAGCTGCTGCTGCTGGCTCTCACCACTACCCTTTGAGAGCCACAGTTTTAAATATAAGGATTTCCAGGTTCCCCTACGGTTGGCATGGGAATGGGAACCTGGGACTGATCATTTTATACACTCCTTCCCATTCTAATAGGCATCCAAGGTTGAGAACCACTGTTCCACTTGGATAGGCTGGTTTCCTGACAGTTACTATGAGCTTGGGACCCAATGAATCTACACATTACTTTATGTCAATTTACAATAGTTATGAATTAAATTATGACTTAAAGAAATTAGTAAATGACTGAATAAGTAATTGGCTTTAAAAAAAAAAAAAACAGCACTGCGATTTCGGTTCAAAGTAATTTGGCTGCCTTCCTTTGGAAGGTCTTTCCAACCCTCCCCTGGGTATTTTCCAACACCACCGTAGAAACCTTCTTTGCAAAACTCCCAGAGGTTGTTGGAGGAAAGGTCTTAAAGATATGGGGTCCATTTGAACCCCGTGTGCGCCCTCCCCGGGTCCACTTAGGCTTGCCTGGCACTAGTAGTGCCAAGTGAGCTGGGCATGCTCAGTGGGCAGGGTCGGTTTTAGGGGGTGCATCAGGGAAGCCTGCTGCTCTGCTGCCGGGGCTCCCGCCTCCCCCCACCTGTATGAGGCTGGGCCTGAGGAGCCTTTGCTCTGCATCCCACCTCCTGGCACTGGGGCTTGGCCTTCCCTGCGGGTTCCTGCGCTGACATTCAGCGGGCAGGTCAGGAGGCCGAGAGCGTGCGGAGGGGGGTCTGCGCGAGGGCTTCGGGCCGTCAGGTCCCAGGGGTCCACCCGTTTCCTAGAAGCGTTTCTAGGCCCAGGGAACCTTTCTGCCGAGGAGGGGAAGCCAGATTCGGGGGCGGGCGACGAGAAATCAGGTAAGCCAGCCCGCTGGCGGGCAGGCGGGCTAGTGTCCCCCTCTCCCGAGCAGTTGGCGAGGGCAGAGGCAATCGGACACCTCCCCCATCCTCCCCGGGCCTGGCCTAACCCCAGGCTTTCCTGCCTGCGGGCGGCTGGCAAGGCGGGGCGCAGGGCAGGAACCGCAGCCCGCGGCGAGGGCCAAGCCTCCGTGCGCCGCCGCCCCTCCCGGCGGAGCCGCGGCCCCGTGGCCCCGCGTGGTCACGTTCATTGGGCGGCGGGGACCTCGGTCGCTCGCCACCCGCTGGCTCGCGACGCTCCACCACCTTGCCTCGGCCTGGGCTCCCGCCTCCACTTCCGTGTTTCGCTGCAGGGCCGGAGCAGCCTGGGCGGGAGGAATCCGGGCTGGATGCTGCTGCCGCGCCCCCCCCGCCCCGGGCAGCCCCAGGGGAGGGAGGAGGAGCAGCGGCGGGAGGAGGAAGTCGCCGGGGAGGCGGGGGCGCGGCGGCGCGGGGCGCGTCGGGTTACACTGGCCGGGGCTGCCTGGGAGTGACAGCCACGCGCGCCTCGCCGGGAGGATCAGGGCCGAGTCTCTGATTCGGGGGGAGGCAGAGACTCCTCCCCGCCGGGAGGACCTGGGTGCTCCTGCTCTCCCCTCGCGCTAGAGGATCAATCTCAGGTGTGTGCTTCCTGGGAGACCCCCTACCCGAGCCCCCAGGGTCGTGGCGGAGAGCGCTCCCTTTCTGACCCGGGCGAGTCCTCTAGGACTCCGGTGCTGGCTGGGTGGTGGGAAAGATTTTAGGATTTCTCCCCTAAAGCAGAAGGTGGCCTCGTTCTCAAGTAGGGTTTAGCTATTTCCATTTTCGAGGGCGGTGGGGTGCCATACAGTTTGGGCGACGGTTGGTATCTAATTGAAAGTTTACTGCAAACTTTTGGCTTGTGGATGTCGCGCTCTTCTTGCGAAGGATTGTTGTTGCCTCCTGAAACAAGGGAGGAAAAGATTCTAGAAGGGGGCTGAGGCTCCGTTGAGGACCTTAGCTGCTGGAGTGTGACAGTCCTAGGAGGAAATGGAAGGCATACACCGATGAACTTTAAACAGCCCCTTCTCCGCACGTAGTAGCTTCTCTGAGCAAAAATAGATTTGCAGGGTGCTTTGGCAGAAAGGTAGAGAGAGTCCTGTGAATGAAGTGCTGCCCTCAGCAGTTGGTGTCTACACTGCCTTCTACCTTATGCACAGGAGCTAGGAGCCTTCACTTGCTGACAGCCTTCCTTGAAGGTTTCTACGTAATTTACAAACACAAATTCTCAGTCTTAGTGGCAAGGTCCAACCCACATTACACATCACATTATACATATCATGAGAGGCAGCTAATTTGGTCAACTTATAAATAGTCTTGTATAATTAGGTGAGGGAAGGGAGGGTGACTTACACCGTTTGTTGCTTAAAACAGAACTGTTAGAATTTTGCATATGTTTCAAGTTTTAGAGATGTGCGGTGTATTTTTGGACTATGGAGACTAAGGCAATTGCCACACTGGGGCCAGGCCCTCCCTGACTGCTCCTGACTACTGCAGCCCCTGAGTTCTACAGTGAGGGCTGGGTGCCATTGCCCAATGGCTACCATGTGCAGCCTGGGGAACTTTATGGATGTTGAAACATCTTTCTGTGTTCCACATAAGGACATATGGCAAGTTACAACACTCTCTTGATTTTTAAAAACCAACTTTTCAAATAAAGCAGTGTTACCTTAGTAAAAACTGGATAAAAGGTGGCATTTTGAGTTTGACAAACAACATTGTTGGAGCTGTCCATTCTGATATCTCACACAGTCACTTTGTAAAGAAATTCTGAGCATTGTTAAATGCTATACTTTGTTTTCCCTCTCTCTGGTTTATTTTTTAATTTTTTAAAATGTTTGTTTATTTTTGAGAGACAGAGAGAGACAGAACATGAGCTAGGAAGGGGCAGAGAGAGAGGGAGACAGAATCTGAAGCAGGCTCCAGGCTCTGAGCTGTCAACTCACAGAACTCACAGACCAAAAGATCATGACCTGAGCCGAAGTCTGACGCTTAACTGACTGGGCCACCCAGGTGCACCTCCCTCTCTCTGATTTATTAAAAGATGTATTGAGGGCTTGATAATGGGCAGGAGGGCCACAGTGTTACCAATTGTCATGGGTTTTACCCCTTCCCCCTTTAGTTCTTATAACTATTTAATCTCATTTTAGGTATTTAAGGTATTTAAAGAAATTTGACTATCATTGTAAGTAAATCATATTGGCAAACTATTATAACTCTGAAATTATTCTGTTGGATTATTTGTTTGTTTTCTGTCTTTCATCACTAGAATGTAAATTCCATGAGAAGAGTTGGTCTGCTTCACACACATTGCTATCTCTAAGTGCTTAGAATGGTGACTAGCCAGTAATAAGTGCGCAAAAAATATTTTCTCAATGAGTGACTGGACTGTGGGACAAACTCTAGCCTCTAGCTGAGTGTAGTGGGGGGAGGAAAACAAGATTTTGATCTTAGGTAACCTGTTCAAACTCACTGAGCCTCAGTGGTCTCATTGGCACAGTGTGGATAATATATGATATAACATATGTAAAATTGCTAGTGATGTACCTGTTAGGGGGTAGACTTCAAAATATTAGCTTCCTTCCTCCTTATATGTTTTTCTTTTTGTATTCGAAAGGGAAAGAATTGGGCAAAGAATAGATAGTTTAGCTCTTGCCGGTTGCGCATGAATTATCCAGGCATTATCTCCTTTACTGTGGTGTGAGTGCTTAAGGGGGAAGGTGGTTAGTGCAAAGCCTTTCTTACAGAGGGAAACCATTTTCCAGATAAGTATCCAATTTCTCCTCTTTATTTTTTTAATGTGATGATGTTTCTGCTTAGGTGTTTCAAAACCTGAGTCTTTCTGCTTGTCAACACCAGAATGCACAAGGGTGTCCTGAGTGTAGAAACAACACTTCGGAGAGAGCATCAGAAATAAAATACATTTGACCTTGAACAACTTGGGTTTGAACGGTGTAAGTCCATTTTTATGCAGAAATTTTTCAATAAATACAGTATAGTACTGTGAATGTATTTTTTCTTCCTTATGATTTCCTTTTTTAAAAAGTTTACTTATTTTGAGAGAGAGAAAAAGAGTGAGCACACACGCTTATGAACGGGGGTGGGGCAGAGAGAGAGGGAGAGAGAGAATGCCAAGCAGGCTGCATGCTTTGCATGGAGCCAACATGGTCCCAATCCCACGACTTGAGATCATGACCTGAGCCAAAATCAAGAGTCAGAAGAGTTCGATGCCTAACCAACTGAGCCACCCAGGTGCCCCTTGCTTATAATTTTATTAATAACATTTTCTTTTCTCTAGCTTACTTTATTATAAGAATACAGTATATATTACATATAACATACAATATATGTGTTAATCAACTCTTTATGTTATCACTTAAGCTTCTAGTCAACAGTAGGCTATTAATAGTCAAGGTTTGGGGAAGTCAAAAGTTAAAGGTGGGTTTTCATTTGTGCAGGGGGTCAGCACCCCTAACTCCTGCATTGGTCGGAGGTCAACTGTATATTTAACTCTTCACTTCTTGAATGCAGTTTTTCGTAGGCTTGTGTAGCATTATTACATAGCAGCAAGTGCTAGAAAAAGAAAAAAGTATTTTTTTTTTTTTTTTTGCTTTTGAGAGAGTTAGAGTTTGTTTAACAAAGTAAAATATATGGATGTAAAACAGGGACCAGCATAAGATCTTGCATAACACTATACCCATTGGTAGAATGTTGGCTTTAACTGTGTGGTTATGGAGGGGAGATGTTAATGTGGGCTCAAGTAGTTGAGACAGTTTTGTGGTGAAGAGAATGTCACTTCAGCAACAGAGAGGCCTAACGTTTCCTGAAGATTACAGCAAAAAGAGGTCATCATTGTATCATGAATGTTTGCTATTTTGTACTTCAGTGTATTAGAAAGCCAGCACAATCCTAAGCTTTCAAAAATGAACTTTCTGTGGAAAAGTATTAAACACTTACAGTAAAATTCTGTATGCATACTAAATAATACTTTTCACTATATCTCTGAAGTTTTAAAGCTTAGGATTGGAGTTAACAATTATAACTCTTCATTCTTGCCCCTTTTAACCCACTTGCATAAAAATGTATCATATGGCCTGCCTGTTACTCTTTCCAGTTGTATATAATGGGATATATTTTTTTCATCTGGTGTTTTCAGGGGAAATTACTGGTCATGTGTGGGCCCCACAACTGGCTAATTTCAGGATTGTTATTTAGTGAGATAGGTAAGGACTGAATGGAACTAAATGAAGAAGAAGAAGAAGAAGAAGAAGAAGAAGAAGAAGAAGAAGAAGAATTATTAATGTTTTTTATTTAATTTTGAGAGACACAGAGAGACTGAGCATGAGCGGGTGAGGGGCAGAGAGAGAGGGAGACACAGAATCCGAAGCAGGTTCCAGGTTCTGAGTTGTCAGCACAGAGCCCGACGTGGGGCTTGAACTCATGAACCGCGAGATCATGACCTGAATCGAAGTCGGACACTTAAGCGACTGAGCCACCCAGGTGCCCCAAGAAGATTATTATTGATGTGTTTCTAGATGCTCATCCAAATACTTAGGTAGTTCCATGAGAATTCATCACCTTTGAGGTAAGAAGAAAACTCAGACATTGTGTCATAGAGGAAGAAGCAGCTAATAACAGGCATGTTGTACATTTCCTTGTTGACATGATGGGGGAAAGAAAAGGAGGAGGGAGAGATGATCGCATTCAACTTCAATGAGAAAGACCAGGGCTAAGGTGGCTGCAAGCCAAGACCTCTCTAGCAACTTCAGAGTAGCCCTCTTCCTGTATTATCTGACCAGGGATTGATCTCCGGAACTTTTCAGGAAAAGGAAACATGGCAGGCAGTGGTTTGAATACCTGAGGATGTTTAGGTAATGATTGTGGTCAGAGTTTGTCCAGAACTCTAATTTTGTGTCCTGACATGAATGAGACCATGGGTTTTTTTGGTTTGTTTGTTTTTTCTTGTTTTCCAGGATTTTCATCTTTTGTTGGGAGTTCCTCCTGCCTCTTTGGGTTAAATATTTCTTCCTAGATCATATCTATGCTCTTTTTTCCCATTTTCAGTTGAAATTTTTATGTTGGTTCTTTCGAAATCAGATTTCTGACTTTGCAGACAAAACATGGTTTCTGATTTTAATTAGGTCAAGCTGTGGTTTTGTCAGTTCACTAAAATTAGTAGGAGAAAGCTAATTAATGGAAAATGTTTCCCTCCTACCTAAAAATTTATCGTGATGTATTTATTAACCAAATTTTAAAACATTATTTGGGAACATTTATTTATTTTTCTGGCAAGATGAAATTATTACTGATTTACTTTATTCTTTCATAGTGAGATCTGTTAAAGTGTGATGCTTTTTAAACAATGACTTAAATTTAGATTGTTCACGCTTTATATTCTGTAGTGTTATGTCCTCCGCGGAAGCTCATATTTGATTACCCACTTATATCCTACTATAAAAAGGTTTTATAATATGGAGAGGGAAGCAAACCCCACAAACCACAACAGAGAAGTTGTTTTCTGAAAATGAGTTTTCTAGAATTTGCTACTATCAAATAAGTTGGCCTTCCAGTACGACATGGTGACTTATGCTTAGAAAGCTTTCTTACTTACCTTGTATCCACAAATGGCTGCTAAGGCCAGATGGTTATATGAAGAGGAACAAAAGTTTCTGTTCAAAGTAAACATTTTAAGAAAATTTTAGCTAAGATTTTTTTATACCACTAATATTTTAATAAGACACAACACATTTCTAAATGTATTTGAAAAGTGATGAAAATAATATAGCTTAGGGCATTAGGTTCTTAAAAGCCCTTTTCCTTTTATTGAAACTGGATAAAGAAAGGATGTTTGTCTCATTGTGGTAATGTCAAGACTGCTTTGATCACATCACTTCCTGCTCTACTCTTCCATGGGTTATTCTGACCTATTGGATCAAATTCCAAATATTTGTCTTTGAATCATAGACCTCTCTAGATGTGTTCCAATATTAAGTTTGTATCCTTACCTTCCCTGTGATCCAGCCACTATGGACTCCTTGGAATTGCCTAAATCTGTCTTATTTCTGTTGCTGCCCCTCTACGAATGCTTTATCTGTACTTCACCATTTTGAAATCCTACCAATCCTTGAATGTCCTGACCATTGGCTACCAGGTTCATGGTGCTTTTCCTCGCTGCCCCAGTCAGAAGTGTTTTGCACATTTCCTAAATCCTGCAACTACTTATTTTTATGCCACTCTTAAGTCTCCCATTTTCTCCTGTATTAGCTAATGATTTGAAAACGTATCGTTACCTTTTCTGCAGATCTTGCAGACCCAGGGCTGGATCTTACACAATTTTATAGACTTCACAGGCCCAGCCCCAGTGTCTTGCACATGGAGAATGCCTAGTAAATAGTTGTTCGATAAATGATTGCCTTATATAGTGCACTCATCCTTTAGTTACTCAGGAAACGTGATAGAAATGGGTTGGATATGATTGGACAGCAGATAACACAACAGGTAGATGCATTTCAGATAATCAGTTAAACTAGATAGTTTAGACTTTCTCTTTTTCAGGCCTCCCATTTTTTTTTTACACATTTGGCACTTTTGATATCCAAAATACTGTATGTAGGAGGAGGAAAGGAAATCACTCCAGGTGAATCGAAGTATGAAAGCAATCACTAAAGAAAATGAGTGGAGAAATCTGCAAAGGAGGTCATTTAGTATCCACTGAAGGCTCTCTTCTTTTCATCACTCTCCCTTCTCTCCCGCCTGCCCACCTTATCTAGTCTCTTAGAAAAGAAGCTGGAAAATTAATTTATAAAAAGATAATTGATAAAATTAATTTGTCACCTTATCAAAAGTCTCTGGATTCTAAAGAGATAAACCACTGAGTACCATGTATGTAAGCTGGGGGAAGGAAACTTTGGGGATCACTGTTTACCTGAGCAGCCCTGAAATCACTCTTGAGCCACTTCAGTGTGACTTTGGTCACTTTCTTCCCCTTTCAGTTTCTTCCTCTGTAAAAGGAGGTGGGCTGCATGAATTTAAAGCCCATAAAAGCATAAAGTGTTTAGTACTCTTGTCTAAGGTGAGGCCAGTCTTGGCCAGTCGATGCTGTTCACTGCGGGACCCTTGACCTAACTTTTGCTCTTCGCGGAATTTGGGATCTCCTTACTCCCAGCCTGTCTGGCTGTATTTGTATTGACCTCCAGCGTAGCACTCACACATGGAAGATGCTGTGCTCTTTACATCCCGGCCCCTCGTTTATCCTCATAGGATTTGTTACAACACGTGTTCTTTCACTTCCTTCTTCCATTGTGTTTGCTACTATCAACCCCTTTCCCTTATCCTACTGCACCATTAAGTAGCTGGGATATTTATCTAAAAAAACATAGACATGGAATTATAAAATAGGAAAAGGTTGAGAGATAACCCAACCCTGTCTTTTTACTATGAATAATAAATAGTAATGATAAATATCATTTATTGAGCAATCATTTCTAGGTTCTGGGCTAAGCACTTCACATTATTTCATATGGCAATAGCAAACTCTTTTAGATCAGTGAGGAAACACAGTTCCAGAGAACTTAAGTGACCCACCCAAAGCCACATAGTTATTTTCTGGTATGACCGAAACTCCCTTGAAAATTATAAAGAAATAGTGGAACCCAGGGATAATCCTTTTGGTATTTCTGTAATGTATTTCCTGCTTTTTGCTACTTTGGATGTTGCTGCTTGACTCATAGAACTTGGCCTTTTAACACTTTCCACTTCCTAATATTTTACCCTATAGTTCAGCAGTTTCATCAGCGATGCTGAACTTGTTCAGACATTGAACACATAGCACCATATGCCTGCCTAAAGTAATATTCCTTTTGATCTGATTTCTAAGAACCCATGACTTCGTTAACATCTTTCTTAGTGTTAGTGGATGTGGAAACAGCCTCAACTTGGTGCTACTCTGTTTTTCCCACTCCTGCACCGGTTTGTGACTGCTACTGGGAAAATGAGCACAGTCATGCAAATTGGAGAACCATACAAATTCATGTTCTCCAGCTTTTGCCATGAGGCAGTTCTGTTACCTGGTTTTAGACCACACCTTTTCCCTTTTCCTGCCATGGTTTTACCAAACTTCAGCATTTTCTTTGAGCCTTTTACCCAACCTGTGCATTTCTTTATCAGATGATTGTTGGTGGTTAGGGCAAACTAAACTGTTGAAAGGATCTGAAAGTAGATAAAAGCACAAACACAACAGATGTTTATTTCTTGATCATATCATAGTCTTGATTGGTGAATGGCTTTTCCTCCACTTGACAGTTTAGACACCCTGGAACTTTTCGTTCTGTGACTCTGCCATTCCTTAGGGCTGTTTTTTCAACTGTATCCATTTAGTGGAACGAGAAAGAAAAGAAGCATATCCACTTTCTAAACACTTAGTCTTGTAATGAATGTATCTCTTCCTCTCACCCACCATAGGCCAGAAATCAGGTACACAGTCACACTTATCAGCAAAGGGAGATTGGCAAATGTAGTCTAGCTGGGTGCAGAAGAGACTGCGGGTTTTTGGTGAAGTTAGCTGTTTCCTTCACAGTAGTTTGCATCCTATTATACTGAGAAAACAGAGATAACATGTCAGCTCATAATATTTTGGTCTCCTTTCCACATCTTCCCTGTAACTAAATCCATCAACTCCATCATTAACTACCAAGTTAGAGGTAGAGTTATTCAAAGTTGGCTCTTTCACCAATACTCAGATCCCCTATTTGAGCTTTTTAGCTCCCTTTCTCTATAAAATTTGTCCCTGTTCATCCATATTTTAAATATTTACAAGAATACTCAAAATTCTCCCATCACAAAAACAGTTAAGACTGAAAACCAAAACTATTCCCTTACCCTGTACTCTCCTCTAGCTACATGCTCACTTTTTTTTCTTTAAAGCTGTTTTTCCCAACAGTATTTTGTATATGCTGTTTTTCTATCTCTTCACCTTCCATTCACTCCATAGCTGTTGGAAGTTTGACTTCTACCTTAGATGAATCTGTTGTAGTTTAATTATTGGTGTCCTTCTTACTGGCAAATCAGTGAGACCTTATAACTTGAAATGTCTATTCTGTTCATTCTCACCTTTGTGAAGTTGGACTTTGTCTAGGCTAATATGACAACTTGTTTTTCTTTTGGACTTCTCCTTGTGGATCTCTTTCCAGGTTCTTCCCCTTGACATTGGAGTTCCTAGGGCCTGTCCTCACTGTAGAAGCTCCCTGAACCACCAAGTTCATCCATATCCCTGATTTCAGGAATTTCTAAATCAACATCTCCAACCAGACCTCTTCCCTGAATTCAGACTCTAGACATTTCCACTTGGATGTTGCACAGTTGAGCTAGGACTCATCATCTTCCCCTCCCACCCATCCTAATGCTACTTCTCCTCTCATTGAAGAGTACCACCATCCTTTCTCCCCTCTATATCATCCATTCATTTTTTAAATTTACCCCTCACCTACCATATGCCTGGTATTTTTCCACAAATTGAGATTACAGTGGTGTACAAAACAGGTACGGTTTCTGCTTTGTAGAGTTTCATTTCGGGGTGAGGAGAAGGAGAGAATAATGAAAATGTAGAAGAGACATATGAGATGATGAGAACTATGTGATTATTTTGAATTTGGATGGCTTGGGAAGGCCTCTCTGAGAAGCTGACATTTGAGCTGGCTCCTGAATGACCAGAAGGAGTTAGCCGTGCAAAGATGGGGCACAAAGCATGCCAGGCTGAGAAGACAGCTGGTGACCAAACCCTAATTGGATTCTTGATGAATTCGATGGGCAGAAGAAGGTAAATAAACCCATAATGGGTGAGACTCAGAGGCGTCTGTATTTCTTACCTGTGGCTACTGTTACAAATTATAGCAAATTCATTGGCTTAAAACAGCAGAAATGGATTCTCAGGAGGCCAGAAGTTCAAAATCAATATCACTGGTCCGAAATCAGGGTGTTGGCAGGTTGTGCTCTCTTCCGAGCTTCCAGGGGACAGTTGTTCCTTTCTTCCAGGGGTCAGTCGCTATAAGCATTCATTCACTTTTGGCTGTATCACTGCCTTCTCTTCTCCCATGTACCTCACATTTCCCTTTGCTTCCCTTTTTTTAAAATAATGTTTATTTTTGAGAGAGAGACAGAGTGTGAACGGGGAAGTGGCAGAGAGAGGGGGATACACAGAATCTGAAGCAGGCTCCAGGCTCCAAGCCAGATCTGGGGCTCAAACCCAACCAAGTGTGAGATTGTGATCTGAGCCGAAGTCGGACACTTAACCGTCTGAGCCACCCAGGAGTTCCCCCTTTGCTTGCCTCTTATAAAGGTATATGTGACTGCATTTGGGACCTACCCTAATAACTGAGGATAATTTCACTATTCAAGATCCTTTGTTTGTTTGTTTTAATTTTTTATTTAAGAAGTAACACAGACTTATTTAGAGAAATTGGAAAATAACTAAAAATTCCAAAGGAAAAAATATAAATCTCTGCCATCCCACAATTTAGAGATAAATACTCACTAGTAATATTTAATAGTATTTTCTTACACACACACATTGGATTATTGTGTATAATTTTGTAGCCTGCTTAAGAATTTGTTATGAAAAATTTCAAGCATATTTTGAAACAGATATTTAGAGATAAAAACAATAAGATGAACTCCCACATACGCATCACCTTGATTAAATATCAAAAATTTGCTACCTTTGTTTCATCTATCCCTGTTTTTCTTTTTCTTTGCCATTGAACTCCAAGGCAAATCCTAAACATCATGTTATTTTTACCCTCATTGAGTTCAGTATGCATCTCTAACTATATGGATAATTTCTTACTACTCACAATGCCATTATTATATCTAATAAAATTCACAGTAATCCTCAAATATCTAAAACTGGTTCAAGTAGAGATTTCCCTCATTAGTCTGCCTTTTGCATATAATGTTTTGGGGAAATAATTAATCTATAAAATAATTGTTTTACGTGTATAATGTTTAAGATCTTTCATTTGATCACATTTGCAAAGTCTTTTTTTGTTTTTGCTCTTGTGGTGTAGGATAACACTCACAGATTCCAGGGTCTGAGATGTGGGTAGGTTTTGGGCACCACTATTCAACCTACCACAGTACCTAAAGAGAATCTTTAAGAAGTAACCAAGGGTCAGGCCTCATAGGGCTTTAGAAGCCAAGATAAGACATTTAGATATTATTCTGTGGTGAGATAAGCCATTGGAAGATTATGTGTTGGTAAATGAAATAACGTGGTTTTGCTATAAAGCACTGCCTGTCAACTTTTTTCCCCCATTGTATCTCTCCAAGAAGAAAAATTAAATTGAAATTAATTAATTAAAAATGTAAATCAATTGCTCCCTAGCAAGAGAGTATTCCATAATATTAAGGAGTAAGATTTTGTTGGGGGATGCCTGGGTGGCTCAATCAGTTAAATGTCCAACTCTTGATTTAGGCTCAGGTCATGATTTCATGGTTAATGGGATCGAGCCCTGAGCTGGGCTCTCAGCTGACAGCATGGAGCCTGCTTAGGATTCTCTCTCCCTCTCTCTCTGTGTGCAAGCCCTTTCCTCGCTTGCACATAGGCATGCTGCATTCTCTCTCTCTCTCTCTCTTTCAAACAAAAAAAAAAAAAAGATTTTGTTGGGTAGAACTGAGCTTTGGAGGACCACAAATCTCTGTAATGTGAGTTTGTTTGTTTGTTTGTTTGTTTGTTTTTGGTTCCCAAGACCAGTTTTGTCCCTTGTGGGTGTTATTGTTCCCATTGAGAATGCATGCTATTGAAGACTGTTCAGACAGCTAAAGGTAGACTGAATTGTGGTAGGTGGGGGAGGAGAGAATGGAAGCAGGACTCCAATTAAGAGTGAATTTTAGTTGTCCAACTGAGAAATTATAGTTCTATGATCTTTTAGCATTCCTGGACCCAGTTTTAGTGTGTGTGTGGAGGTTTCTTTAAACACAATACCAGGCAATTCTATCACTTTCTACCTGGAGATAGCATCAGATTCCATGGGTTAAGGGCTAGGCATACAAGACTGCCTTCCATGCCTCATTTCAGTACCAGTTGTAAATACCAGACTGTTTGTTACCTGTGCTTCTGATTGGCTAAAGATTGGAGATTCTAACGACCTCCCTCTTAGGTGTGATTAATTTGCTAGAGTGGCTCACATAACTCAGATCATATGAATGACCAAATACATATATATTATAAATTATTATATTGCATATGGACAAGGGATGTGTTAAAGATGGAAATAAGTGAATGGATTTAGGATATGTTTTTGAGATAGAGTTAACTGACTGAACTTGCTGATAGATAATTATCTAGAGACAGGAAACAAGAATCTGGACAAAGACTTACATTTTTTTACTTGTGCAACTGGCTCATAAACTGGAAATGGAAGAGTTGGGAGAGAAGCAAGCTTGATGGAAGATATAAAATGTTCTGTTTTGGCTGTGTTAAGTTTGAGGCACTTATTAGACATTCCTTTGGAGATGTAAGTTAGACAATTAAATAAATGGAGTTTGGAGACTTTAGGAAAGGTTTTGGTTGAAGATACAGAGTTAGGAGTTATTTTCATATAGATTGTATCTGATACTGGATGGAATTACCTATCAGGAATGTATAGATAGAGAGGGGGACCAATGGAGTACTAAGTTATGTAGAAGAGAAGGAGTTGTCAGAGGGGTAGGAGGGAAACCAGGAGAGTATGGTATCCCTGATGTTAAGAGTTTTAAAATGTTTTTGTAAGACGATATTTCTACTGTGTCTGAGAGATTGCATTTGGTGAAATCATTATTTGTGATTTTGACAATTTGACATATAGTTTAAGTAGAGAGGCTGGGACAGAAGCTCACTGAATTGTGTTATGGAAACAGAGACAGTGCTTACAGACAGCTCTTCCAAAATTTTTGGTTGTGAAGAGAAGCAGAGGAATGGAAAAGTTCTTGGAAGGAGATATTGGTTAGAGGAAGGTTTGTTAGGACCAGAGAGTTGAAATAGAGAGGAAATGATAGAATGATGAATTAGAGAGGAAAAACTGATGAAGGCAGGAGAGAGTGATGGATAATTGTTTGAGTATAATTCTTGAAGAGCCAGGAAGGGAGGAGATCCAGGGCACAAATGTAGAGGTTAGTCCTTAGTAGGAACAGGGACCTTTCATTTAGAGTGAAAGGAAGGACTGCAGAAAGAATGGGTACAGAGGCTGATACGTCATGGTTTGGGTAGTGGGAAATTCTTACCTAATCACTTCTACTTTCCCAATGGGGTGTGATGATGTTGGAGAGAGGAGGGGTAAAATGGATTTGGAAAAGAGGAGACTTGAAATAGCTATTTTGAAACATCTTGGGGAAATATAACAGGATTACTGGTCAGTGTGGATTGCCCATTAGAGATTTACAGCTGCAACTTTTTTTTTTCAGCCATGAATTTAAATTGATGCTAGTTGTGATTGTGTTGTTCTCTAGGTGGTTTCTTCAGCTGTTAGGTGGAGGTGTGTATGGAGCAGGCAAATAGTTGTGCTTAACCAGCTTGGGGATTTGCCAGGCAAGAATCAGAAAGAGAGGAACAAGTACTTGCAAGGGAGAGGTTACAGTCAAGGACTTTGACCCCAAGCTGGGCAGAAAGGGAAGTGAGGGTGTAACTGATAGTGGAAAAAAATGAAGGGTCCATGGACTGGAAAGCCAGATAATGCAGGAAGATGTTGGAGTGGAAATAGTGGAGATGAGCTGGGGAAAGAGATGGTAGTGTTCAGAGTGTGGGATGCTTGAAGCTGACATCTCAGAGCTGTTGCAAGTAATCATGATGCCAAACTCAGAGGTTATGGCAGTGTGAGTGGGTGGCTGAGGCAGGGTCAAAGAGAATATCAGCAGAGGGGCTTTATGTAGATGTGGAGGACAGCAAGAATGAGCACAGTTATGTTTGGAAAGGAAACTGCTTAGGTCAGTGAATAAGGGGAAACTGCAGTAGATGGGTAAGTGAGATCAAGAAGGGATAATGGGTGGTAAAATCTAATGACGTGAACTTCAAAACTGGTAACATTTGCAAGAGGATAGGGAAGTTGGAAGGTGACTTGAAGAGACACTTAATCCTTCTTCAGGCTGGGGGATTTTTGTGATAGGGTCAGAGTTGTTACTCAAAGTATTTATAACTTTAATGGTATGGGCCTAACGTTTGCAAGCCTTTGGTCTGGAGCAGCCCCATGGGGGCCTTTTGTGAAGATAGACATTAACTTTCATTGTTTAATCACTGGAAGGTCCCAGGGAAGGGGCTAATTTTCGCCCAGCTCAGGGATGTTTTGATATTTTAGCCATGGGTACAGGCATCCCTGTTCATACTGGCTGTGCATCGGACTCAAATGAGAGAGTATTAACAACCTGCTCTTGATGGGATGCTGGGAAAATGGTGTTGATAGGCTTCAGCCTTCAAAATTCAGGTTAAACCTTGCTTTATGCATCTTTTTAGAACATTCAGAGAAGGGAGATATTATGGAGTTTGCTAAGGATAGATTTTGAGTTCTAGAGGACAGAATGGGAAGGAGGGAGGGCTGACAAGGTGAGAAATGGAGCAGACTGGGCTTCTGGTAATGACCAAAGTGTAGAGAATTGTGGAGCCTGCTGGGATTGGCCCCCTAGTATCTTGGGGGAAGCTGGTGCAGACCCTGTGGCAAGGGTGAGCAAAAGCCCCCTCAGAGTATCTGTAGCTAAGGGCATCTTCTGATGCTGTAATAGCCAATTGTAGTACAAAGTCCTCCTTGGGGACTGCTGACAAGTGGCTGGGAGCATCAGTCATTTTCTCAGCCAAGATGGAGGTATTACCCCTAAGGGAGGTGCTTTCCATTATGTGGCAGAAGCTAAGGAGAGCTGCTTCTGGGGGTGATCATCTTAGCAATCTTTCCTCCAAAATGCATTTAGACTTGGTGATCTCTGCTCCATTGTCACTGTCTTTGGTTTAATTTGGACCCTTAGGACTTTGCGTCAGGATATTTACATCTAGTCTCTTGATTTCCCTGCTTCCAGACTGACATCCTTTTAGTTTGTCTCTAAACACTGCCTCGGGGAACATGGAATGGGAGAATGGTCTTTTAAATTCAAATGTGATTCTATCTAATCCTACTAGGAATGTTGTTAAGGACTAATATAACATGTATAAATTGACAAGCACAGTCTTTATAACATAGTGTACAGCCAATACATATGCTTAAAAGCCTTTCTTGGCAATCTGTTGCCTACTGGAGAAAAGCCAAAATCCTTTGAGTGGCATATAAGATCTCTAGAGATGTATCCCTGCTTGCCCATTCAGTCTCCTCACCTCCTCACTTACGACTCCTGCATACCATCCTGTGCTCTTGGCATATCACAGTCCCTTGTTCTTGAAAATATGGTATTCATTCATACCATCATGTCTTTGCTCATGTTCACCTTGGACCTGGCAAACCTTCAACATTTGAGCTAATTGTGGCTTTCTCTACAGACCTGCCCTGATGATGTTCACTCCCCGGGGGTAATTACTCTCTTAGCCCCTTGTCCAAGCTTTATTTGTATCACTTGTATTTGTTTTAGAATCTTCTTCTCTAAGCTATGAGTTCTTAAGACAGAAACTGTAAATTATTCATCTTTATTTACTCACAGTTTAATATAGTAGGTCCCCAATGAATGTTTGTTGAATAAATGAAAATTCAATACATACTTGAGTTTACATATGGCCTTTCTGTTGTGAGATCTACATTATATTTTGTGTATTCTCTTTTTCTTTACTTCATCAGTGGAGGCAAATTTTCTGATGAAGCAGAAGACGAATTGGTGACCATCTAGTTGGTTAGGATGGGAGGCATATGTAATCCTGTGTTCTTTTTCTTTTATCCAGTTAATGTTTTTATTTGAGTTGTCCAGTGATTTTGTTCACCACTGTCATTGTTTTGTGCTGAGTTGTAATTATTAATTTTTTTAGTGACGCACTCAAAGGAATACAATCATCAAATAAATGTGGTTTTATGATTGTGTTCAGGTATGGTTGGTTGGGCAGTTTTCAGTGCCCACTTACAACTGCACGACTGGTGTGTAGAGCCTTTGGGAACCTTGGTTAAAATTTTCAGTTCCTTTGAGGTCTCTTCAAACCTTGGTTTCCTCATCCTACATGAACTAACTGATTAATTATACAAAAAAAATTGAGAGAATGTAAACCAGACATGAAAAGTAGAGCCTAGTGAGAGAAGAGTGGGAAGGGCACTGTGTGAAGTGTGAAATGAGGTGGTAGGGATGAGTCACTCCTTAGCGTAGGTGGGTAGGAATGATTGGGGGGTGGGGAGGGTAAAGGTGCATGGGGGGTGGAGTCTAGGGGCAAGGGGGGATTCCATGGGTATGGGTAAAGGTGGTTTGGGGACATAGTAGATTATTGGGCATGGCTGGTGTGCATTGAATGAATGGCCAGAAAAGACCCATTTGGGTACTTAAGATGGGATGACTGACCCTTGGTCCCAGATTTGCACTGTAAAGTTAATCAAAGTCATGGTATATGTGTTTACATCCTGAGATCCAGGGCATCCTGCTAGAAGGGATATATTTTTGAGAAATATCTTTGTTCTTTGAAAAAAATATTGACTCAGAGACTTGACTGTTTTGATTGCATTTTGTTTTAAATTAGCATTTTCTCTAAGGTAGATGGTGTTCAGGGTTTGTGATAGGGCCAGAGAGCAATTTCTCACCTTCTCTGAATTAAAAATAAATACCAAGAAGTATTCTAAATAGAGGACAAAAAAAAAAAAAACACTCTTGTGAGTCAGTGACTGGGGTTAACTCAGGTCACAAACCTTTGATCAAGCCTTTTACAGGGAATGTTTTAAATGCATCAGCTGAACTACTAGAGATAACCATAAGAAGAACACTGGACTCCACGTGATTGGAGCCTGATCTAAAGTGAAAGAGCCGCTAGGCACCCTTGGCCTGGAGTTGGATCTGTGTTAGGTGTTAGGCTTTCTAGGGCTCTATTTTCATTTATTTATTTATTTATTTATTTATTTATTTATTTATTTTAATGTGTATTTATTTTTTGAGGAGACAGAGCATGAGTGGGGGAGGGGGAGAGAAAGAGAGGGAGACACAGAATCCAAAGATTCAGGGCTCAAACTCACAGACTGTAAGCTCATGACCTAAGCCGAAGTTGGACACTTAACCGAATGAGTCACCTAGGTGCCCTTCTAGGGTTTTATTTTTGATAGAACATTCTACAAATAACAGTATATGTTCTGTTTGAGAGATTGTTTATTTGGGGAAAGGATGCTATAGATGTCTGAAGAGGCCTGCCTACAGTGTTTTCAGGGATGTGATGGGATCATTTCCCTAGTCTGTGAGTCTTAAGTACACTTGCTTGATCAGACCCAAGTGCCGCTTAGGCTACAGCAGGGCTATGACCCCATGTAGATTGGCTGTTTTTGTCCTCTCTTCTAACTAGTCATCTCTGCCACCCCAATTTGGCCTTGCACATGTGGGAAACTATAAGTGCTCAGTAAGCTTATGTATTAGCAAGTGAGAGTTATTGATCATAGATGTATTTTTACATCTTATTTACATGATCTCAAATTCTCAATCTAATTTGTGAAATAGATGAGATTTTTATGGATGAGAAGGCTTAAGCTCGCAATCAGGCACACAGCTAGTAAGTGGCTTAGTTGGAATTTAGACCAGGGCTGTCTATCTCTGATTGCACCGACACCAACTGCCTTCTTCAGAGAAATGTTCTCCTGAGTGGTCAGTGGTAGCATTTGAATATTCCGAGGACCAGAAGGATCCCAGCCATGCACAGAGCAGTAACAGTGTTCTTGCATGTGGTCACTGAATTGTCACAGGAGGGGGAGAGGTGGGAAAGGTTGGCCCCGCCTAGCGTGGTCTGGCCTCTCTCTGTGTCTGTGGCCTTCCTTCAGGGCCTGGCACAGTCGAGTTCCACTGAGTGTGTTGTTGGCTGAAGAGGTTCCACACTTGTGGAATTGAACCCTGGGCCACACCGAGTTCTACTAAGTTGGATCAGCTCTGCAGTCATTGGTTTGATTAGTGGTTGATGTTTCTGATGTTGTGTTGAACTTTGAATCCCTGAGAGGCTGTAATATGAAAAAAAAACTAAAAATTCAAAACCAATTTAGATGTAGTTTAACTCAGGCTTAAATAGTTATGGTGTTAGATGCTCAAGGCAAATCCATTCTGGTTAGGATGGAGACTGTTCTTCAGAGTGAGGTAGACAATTCTGTGATGTTTTCCAGTTAGTACTTCAAGAGTCCTAACAAATTGTAAAGGCAACGTATCTGTTTACTTTCTCTGTGTGGGTCTTTTACTCTAATTCATTAAAGGTGAGAAAAGTTGTGCAACAGGAAAATCACTCAAGTAATGGTCAGACGATATGGAATTTAGTCAAATGTCAGCTATCTGCATGGTGCTTTTTGGAGTTCTCTTTCTTTCTTAATTTTTTTTTTTTTTTACTTCTGTCTCACATATACATGCATCATTTTTTTAATACAAGAATAATACATTCTCATCCTAGAAAATTTAAAAATGATGCACATAAGGAAGAAAATAAAAATGACTTTCAACCCTCACATTCAAAGATGAGAATTTAAAGATTTTAAGGTATATCCTTCTAGCCTTTATGTGTGTGTGTGCATGCACATATAGACTTTATTTTTTTTTACACATATACATTAAAACAGAAATACAGAAACACACAGATTCTGTTTTATCTACTTTTATCTCATAATTAATTTTTACTTGCCCATAACCTCATCTCCAAAAGGAGTGTAATTAATCTAGAAAGAATTAATTTCCAAGAAATAAATTCTAGAATATTTAACTTATTTAGGCTGTCTTCATATTCTAGACCCTTCTTCACTTTATTATAATTATTACCAGCTTAAATATGTTGCTTTTTCAAGTTGGAGTGGGGTAAAGAGATGATGGCAGTCATTAAGTTGGCCTGGTAAGTGACCTACCCCCATTGTCTAGTCTAGATGGGGAAAATGGCAGGAGGCCCTGGAGAGCTAAAGGCCAGGGTCATGGGATCTAGCAGTGTCATGAAAAAGGAAATGTACAGACCATGTCAGTCTTTTATGTGGGGAAACCAAAGTCCAGGAAAGTCAGGTGGCTTTGTTTAGGCTGAGATTGTCATAGGGTTGGGGTATGACTCAGGTTGCTAACTGCCCATCTGTGATTGCTGTAGAGTACTCGGTTGCCCCAGAATACAGTCTGAAAAATAAACTGTGCCGCTGGCCGCTGCCACGCTATTGACCTAAAGGGTGGCATAAGTGCACTGGGTGAGGTCAGGCCTGAAGGTTGCTCGTTGATACCAGAGCCTGGAATTTGACAGCAATCCTATTAGAAATGCTATTTCGAGTCACTTGCCTCCTGACTGCCTCACGGTAAGGACACAGGCTCAACCTGTGGACTGAATTTTTTGGATTAACTTAAAGTTTTGCTTAACATTATCTCAAAATTTATGGTTGAGAAGAGGCTGTTGAATATAAATTGCTAATGTGCTCTGCTGATTTCCATCAGCTATGTGATTTGACTGACAACGGTGCAAGCCTAGCCCGCTGGGGTCTGGTGAATTACATCTGCTCAGCCAGAGTGTTTCTTGAGCTGGAATTGAAATGCATGGCCCCTTAGTTTCCAGTGTGATGCCAACACTCAGGCAATTGACTTTTGCTCTTCAGTCTCCAGCAGGGGGAATATTATGAAATAAAATGGGGAGAGGCCAGGCATCCTCAAGATCCAAACCCATAAATATAAATAACTGTAATTAATCATACGCAGTCTCTCTTGTCTATTAAATCTATACTCAGTGGGTCAGTAAGTTTCACCAGCTCTTTAGCTTCCTGCCTGTGGTTGGTGGCAAATATTCCGGGTGCCTTGGCTTGTTGAACTGTGACCCAGGGTTCTTTGCCAACATGGGTCCAAAACCAGTTCAAGATATAATGAATTGTGGGGGGAAAGAGTCACCTGCAAAATACCCTCGCCCAACAGGGAATAGAAATATAAAAAAAGACGTGTGAGGTTGGCATTTGAGAGGCTTTCTCAGTTGACCCTCTCTGTTCTCTGTTACCAGCTTGTTAGACTGAGTGGAACGAAGCCATCTTTCAAGTGTATAAATTCAATAGATTTTATATTCAAGATTATCCCGGAAGTATTTGTTTTCCTATTACAGAATACTTTTTTTGATTGTGGTTTACATTTTTTCACTATTTTCTCATGTGATCTGTTAACTCTTCCTTCCTCTCTCCTGATTTTGTCCCTTTTTCATACTTTTATCTACTCATTATGAACATGGCTAGAGGTGTTCTTAAGAAGAAATGACTGTTTTTGCTCTTAATTGCCCTACAAAAGGCATTCTCTACAGGGTAGCTACAATTAGTCTTCCTTCCTCCCCCCCCCCCGCCCCGTAAATTCCATTGTATCATTGCACTGATTAAGACCCTCCACTGATTTTTCTATTTGTGTCTTGTCAAAATAAACACCTTGCTAGGAGGAAGTCATATGTGACTCAGCACATACGGCGCTCTGACCTCATCTGGAACCTACCGCCCACATCATTCACTGTGCTGCAGCCACAGTGGCCTTTCAGTTTC
The DNA here is from genome assembly GCA_028646485.1 of Cryptoprocta ferox. NCBI lineage: Eukaryota > Metazoa > Chordata > Mammalia > Carnivora > Eupleridae > Cryptoprocta > Cryptoprocta ferox. Next base: position 35,675,565 of record CM053578.1, read on the forward strand.
CAGCAGAGGTCAAGCTTGCACATGCTAAGTGTCTTTGCATGCCTGTCCCCTCTGTGTGAAGGCCCTTCTCTCAGATTCCTGCATGGCTGGCTCTTCCCCCTCAATTACATTTTTGCCAAATCACCTCTGTGAACATTCTATCTAGATTAGATTCCTCCTACCCCAGTCACTCTCTCACCTAATACTCCATCTTATTTTCTTCATAGCACTTGTCAGTTTCAAAATACTCAATTTTGCTCACGTTTATTTTTTGGTTCTCCCAATCCCTGAGAGTGGAGAAATCACCAGCCCCCAGAGCACTGATACAGCAGGCATTCAGTCCATCCTGGTTGAATGCATGTTGGAAGAATCTTACCTGGGTGGGTCCTTCAGTGATGCTTTCCTGAATATTTGTTGAACCCTTGCTTTTCTGTCTTAGAATGTACAATTTTTATCTTTTACTCACCCACAATAAGCGTGCTTTTCATAAGCCAATTTCTAACAAGGAATTTTTAAGTTTGTTTGGGAGAGGCAAATAGATTCTTTTTTGGCCCATTTATCTGTAAAGTTTTCTGTAAATCCAAGAGAGCACAGAAAAATGTTCTAATTGTTTCCAGAGCAGAAGCCAACAGCTTTGCCACTTTTTTTCCCCCAAGATAATGTGGATTTATTCAGATGAGGCAGAACCGAAGTAAGAATTTTCTTTTTCTGATCTTGGACTATGTGTTTGTATCTGATTGGAAAGTCTTAAGCTTTATAAGACTAGTGCAGTTTGAGTCAGCCCATACTATGTGCAGCAAACTTCAGAAATTATATGGTGACAGCGCTGACCTAGAACATAGGAAGGAAGGAGGGGAAAGGCCCTTGTAAAGATAGAGCCAGAATGTTGAAAATCCAAATGCTGAAATGCTTATTGAAGTTGTTCCTTTTCCTTTCTCAGAGATACTTGCTGGTATTTTAAGCATAGTTTTAACTAACTAGGCTCTTATTTTTCTGAACACAGTGATATAACAAGTTAGAAGTGAGCTGGAGAGGGGCTCCTGGGTGGTTCAGTCAGTTAAGCATTCGACTCTTGATTCCGGCTCAGGACCTTGATCTCAAGGTTCCTGAGATGGAGCCCTGCATTTGGTTCTGTGCTGACAGTCCAGGGCCTGCTTGGGATTCTCTTTCTCTCTTCCTCTCTCTCTGCCTCTCCCCTGCTTGCTCTCTCTCTCTCTCTCTCTCAAAATAAATAAATAAACTTAAAATAAACAAACAAGTGACCTGGAGAGCTCAAAGATCTATAGGGAAAATTACCATCAGCCTGATAGTTTGGAAGAAGCAAAAAAACCTTATAAAACAGAAGAATTCAAATGGGAACAATCTGGCTTTGGCCACTTAGTAAAGAGGTTAATGGTGTTGTTCCTTTTACTGTTCCTCAGAGCATCGCCCTTACAGCCAAGTCTAATGTACATAGGGATGGCTCTAAGTCATCAATAATTGAATTCATGGTTAATATATTCTTTAAGAAGACAAAGTGTGACTTGCATTTTGAAATATTTTAATTTGAAATAGTTTAGACTTTTTTTTTTTTTTTTAAACTGTGAACTCCACTCAAAGCTCTTAGAAGGCAGAGATTTTCATGTTTTTTCTCAGTTCTATGTTCAGTGTCTGGAACATGTTAGCTGATCGGTCAATAATTACTGACTGATTGAAAGAATGAATGCAAGCCTTAATCTTCCAACAGAGCTAAATAAATAGGACATTAAAATAGTACCACCTTTAATGCATGAAAGTGTTTTTTTCTCCTGTAATTATTGAATGAAGAACAGACAAAATAATATGCATTTAAAGTTAAAATAGCTCTGGACATTTTCAAAAATACTTCATTTATAGGTGGAGCGAGGATAAGTAAATTCAAATGATTTGCCTGAAATCACAAAACAAGTTACTGGTAGAGACAGAATAGCAAGGCAAGTTTCCTCAATCTCACCTTCCGGAACACACCTATGATTTTCTTTTTTCTTCTGGTGTTTCTAGGATTAAAAGAATATAGAGGTTTGTTGTGTTTCTGTTTGTCTATTTTCTTTCTTTCTTTCTTTCTTTCTTTCTTTCTTTCTTTCTTTGTCTTCTTCCTTTCTTTCTGTCTTTCTTTCTCTTTAAAAAATTTTTTTTTTAATCTTTATTTATTCTTGAGAGAGAGACAGGGTGTGAGCAGGGGAAGAGCATAGAGGGGCAGGCTCCAGGATCTGAGCTTTCAGCACAGAGCTCTTGATGCGGGGCCCGAACTCACGAACTGAGATCATGACCTGAGCCGAAGTTGGACACTCGACCAACTGAGCCACCCAGGCGCCCCTCTTTCTCTTTTTCTTAACAATAGCAACTTTAGAGAGAATACTGAGTAGAACCCTTTGTCTTCTCTGGTGCATGCTATTAAATTTTAGACTGTCAAATGCTAGGATATTAGCTGAGTAATGTTGGTACACAGTATTTCATGCACAGTGACTACATTTGTTTATAGTCTAGTAATTGAATGCTTTCCACTTAAGAGTGTGTGCCAGTCCTTTTAAAGAAGAAAAGAAAAATCTAAAAAGGAGAGGCTTGAAGAGGATGCCTCATTCAAATGGGGAGAATAGAATCTTATGACCAAGACTGGTTTAGCCAAGAAGCTTGCGCTGGAAATACAAATTTGCTTATTATTTTAGCAAAGGTGAAAGAAGACTGACTGTTTTGCTTTTTCTTTTTGGGGGGTGAGGGAATGGGCATTTACAAAATGTATTACTTCTATTCCATACTTTTTAAAGAAATTTTTGTTACAAATAGGAACTCTGCAGTCTGTCTTTCCTGTTGTCCAATTTGTATTTCTTTCAGGGTCAGACATTTTTAGGGAATGTGATCAATAAGCTAAATAATACAATATATAATTATTTTGGCTATAGAATATCTTCAATTTCCTTTACATCTAAGCTTCGTGTGTGTAATTGGTTGATAGTTACATTTATACATGTAGTGGATTAGTAGATGCACTGGAGAGTGAGTTTTAAATGCAAATTTCAGCAAGCTGAGGGGTGGGAGGGGGAAGGGGGGTAGCGAATGGCTACAGGGTGTAAAAAGTGGTTGGCTTTATTTCCTGGGGATCTTCTCAAGCTCAAGGAAGCTGAATAACTGATTTCCTACCCCAACATACTTGATCTCTGTTATAACTCCCTGCCACGTCTTGTGCATTAATAGAGCTGTAATAGAGCTGTAATCAAATTTAGAACTGCTTTTTTTTACAATGTAAGTAAATTAAATTAACTGAAATTATTGTGCTATAACTAATTATCATAAAAATGATCAGTCATAGTTTTTTTTTTTATGAGCTCAGGATTTCATAAACTATCTTCAACAAGTATTTCCTAAAATGTGTTTCTAATGACATGCATAATGCAATTGCAACAGGAACTTTTGAAAGAATTGGTACATTTTCTTTTTATTTGGTGATAAAAATAATGAACAAAAGCTAAGTAAATCAACTGGCATCAGCATTTTGAGATAAAAAAAAAGCCAACTTTTAAAAGTTTTCTATATCTGTGCTATTAAAAAAAAGTTTTCACTGTTACAATGTTGAGTCTTTACTTTTCAATTATTGGGGGCGGTAATTGGCAATGTTGAGAGAACAGTTTTTATTTTATTTTATTTATTTTTTTAATATAATTTATTGTCAAATTGGCTAACATATGGTGTGTACAGTGTGCTCTTGGTTTTGGGTGTAGATTCCCGTGGTTCATCGCTTACATACAACACCCAGTGCTCATCCCAACAAGTGCCCTCCTCAATGCCCATCACCATTTTCCCCCTCTCCCCCATCCCCCATCAACCCTCTCTTTGTTCTCTGTATTTAAGAGTCTCTTATGGTTTGCCTCCCTCCCTCTCTGTTTATAACTATTTTTTCCCCTTCCCTTCCCCTATGGTCTGCTGTTAACTTTCTCAAGTTCCACATATGAGTGAAAACATATGATATATGTCTTTCTCTGATCTTGAGTCTTTTTAAGAATTTTTGAATCTTCAAAGAAAAGTACCTATACTCAGTGTATAGTTTTTCCTAATTTATAATGCTATATTTAATAAAAACATAAGATATTGGAGAAGCAGCAAAAGAGACCTCTGGTTAAGATCCAGGCAAATAGAAACTCAATTATCCAAAGCACTTCTTTCTCTGAACATTTTATTTCACTGAAATTTTCTTAGGGTGTATTTCTTTTGATTATAGTGTTTAACTTCATTATCATCCATATATATTTTTAAAACCTTTTCATTCGATATAGTGCCTGTGCAGTATTTTATAGCACCTAAGTCTTTTTAACATACACTTATTCATATGGTGAGGTAGGTGCTTTTTTATGAAGCATTTTGGGATGTGTATTCAACAGCCATGATTGTGATCACTTTATAAGCCTTTGTTATAGTTATAATAAATTTGAATGAGAGGCGTGATATATTTTAACATAAAAACAGGTATTTTGAACTCTATTGTTTGGCATGCAATTTATTTTATAACAAAGGGTTTTTTCTTGTCTTAATTGCTGAAGTAGATTTTGTAACAACAAATAAAATCTAAAAAGACTTTATGCTGCTGAAGGAATGTGAATCATTTTTCTAACTCCACATTAGCATTAGTAGATACTGAGAAATATTGAGGGAAGCACAGGACTACTGTGGTCTGTTTGCTGAAAGAACTTTCTTTTCTTTGACTCATTGGTAACTTTCTCTCTTCCTCTAGGCAGAATTAAAGAGTTTGTAAGTGTCTGCTGTACTCTTTTTAAGTGAGGATTTCTTATTATTGGTAGGTAAATGCAAGTTTAATTTCATACTAGGCAAGTTATCTACTAAGTTCCAAAACCAGACTTGTGTCTTTGTATGGGATGGGCATTTTGGGGAACTAGTGCTCCAGATTTTCACTTATGAGGGTATTTTTATGTTTTTTTCAAGATTACCTTAAATTACATATATGGTGAACAAAGAGAATTAAAGATAGGATTTTACAACTCTAAATACAAATCTATTGACATGTGTAGGATGATAGAGAATACAGATTAATTTTGCTTTTAAAATGAATTTAAAATAGAAAACAAGTTCACTTGCATGAGCTAACTATAGTTCTTTATGATTTTTAAAAGCAATTCTATGGAAAGCAACTACAATAGAAATCATTCTACTATGAATTAAACTAAGATCATTTGCATTTAATGAATATAAATCTGTTATTGGCCGAGATGGGCTTTATTGATTTCTTTTAATTCTATAGTGAACCTCATGGAAATAAGGGAAAGGGGTCAAACCTGTGACTATAGTATTGGTGTGCACTTTAGAATTGGCAGAAAACATAAATACATAATATAGAAGTTGCCTTGGAAACACTAGGTTTTTTTTTTTTAACAATTGAGTCCTACATCATAAATGAGGACTAGAGTGCCAGTTTATAATCTTGTGTTGTTCCTCCTTCCTTTCTATATGTTTTCACATTAGATGACTTTGTGAAATAAATGCTTTAATTGGTTATGGCTTTGCATATTAAGTTAAACAAAAATGGCACACCAGAAGGATTCACGTAATAATGTTTGAGACAAGTTTTTTTTAATAAACAGAGACTTTTCACTGGCTCACTTTAAATGGTTGGTGACCTCGTTTTCTCCTCTTTTTTTTTTTTTTTTTTTTTTGTTTCTTTTCCTTGGGCCTTTTGCTTACATTTCTTAACCTCTGATTGGAACCCCAAGAGCCAGCTCAACCCTTTTCTGTGCCAGCCCCTCCTTTGTGAAGCTTCCAGACTCCTGACCTTGGAGAGCCCGAGGAATGGTCCTCGGCTAACCTCTCTGGGTCATCTGGAGCTGCGTGTTTGCTCCTAGAATGACCTGACTGACCCAGAGGGTTCCTGAGAGACTAGTGGGAAGCTGTTCCAAAGTACTTTCTGGCTGGAAGCCATGTGAACCAATATCAACACAGTGTTTGTCTTCTTTCAGTTTCTCTTCCCTTCCTGATTTTGTTTCTCTTTTGTCTTCATTGAAATGCTCTCCCTTTGTTAAGATTTCCCTCGGTCTTTTGGGTTGAGCCCCTCTGGTGCGAGATTTCCTGGGGGAACAAATTGGAAATTGCCAAGTTCCCTAAAGCGTGCTGGTGTGAGAGACTGGGACAAAGCTGGGGTGTGGGTGCTGTGGCAGCAACGTGCGATTGTGTTGCTTTAGCTTCCTCATCAGCTATCATCCAACATTTTGGACATCCAGAATCTGAAGATTCATTATATTCCTAACTTTCATCCTCACTTTTACTTGGTTCTTTCATTTATTTTGTTTTATCAAGAGAATACTGTTCTTAGTGACTTCAGAAAAAACCCTTTTTGTTTGTACTTTGATATTCTGTTCAGTGTATGTATTTTTTACAACTCTAGGTGGTCTTTGTTACTCTTGTGTCTGTGGCTTTTAAATATGTATAAATATAATATAATATTTCCCACACATGCACACATATTCACTTATTTCCATTGGGATAATCTTCTGCAGCTAACCCTTGGGTCCATTTCCTATCCAGTCTTGGCCCAAATCTTTTTTTGAAAACATTGAAAGCAACCAAAAAAAGACCCATTCATTTTCAGGTTATGGATTAAGGCTCCTCTCTGTTTCCAGAGTACAAGATGATGGGCTTGTGATGTTGATTATTTTGTTCCTTTGTGTCTGACAGCTTTCAAAAAGCATACTTGAGGGCTGACTCTGTTTCTGTGGGTTTCTCACACCACCATGTAAAAAGGACGTGCCTACAAGTGCCCCTCGCTTGGTCAGGGAGGATGCATTTGCAGGCCTGTGCTGATCTTTATCCACACTGTCGAGTCCTCCTTGGGAAAAGAGAAGGTAGTGCATGAGGTGCTTTGATTGTTACTTGTCTGTTAAGTACTTTATCAGCATACCCTTGGTGTGCCTGAACCAGGATGTACTTTCTTAAAGGGAATTATATAAAACATCCGATATATTGTCGATCAGAATAATAAAGACTTTGCTTTGTTTGAAATGTGTCCAATTCAAACACCAAGAGATCTTGTCTTTTATAGTTAGAACTGGGCTGCTGGGTGCGAAGGTACTTTTGTGCTCACTTATTCTGCTTTGGACTTGCTACCAAGTTCCATGATTATAGACTTCTTCGGATGAGGTCCTACACCCTTATTTTGTAAGATTTATACACCCTTCTACAAGTCACTGTATTTGTATGCAGGTGGACCTCGAGGCCTGGTCTTTTGAGTTGTGCAGTTTTGCCTTCTGTGGGTTTGAACAAGTGTCATGATTCAGAAAAGATGCAGTGGTTTCCCATGCAGGGATAGGGTAGATGACTGCACAATTTTTCACAGATATAGGATAGATGACTTCACAATTTTCTACAGATATAGGGTAGATGACTGCACAGTTAACGTATAAGGAGCTTCTTGCTACCTTTGGACCTGCATATGCTTCGATAAAGGGCTTAGAGAAGTAGCACATGCCATATGTGGTCAGAGGGGCCTAGAATGCCCTTACATCTTGCTAGGGAATGCATGTCCCGAGCACTGCAAGATTTGTGGTTGAAATTAGTCTTCTGAAAATGATCTTTCAGCTATATTCTATGTATCCAGCCCCCACCCCGACCCATTGAAATGAATGGAGGGCATGGAGATAGAAAATGAAATTGTTGGGGTGCCTGGGTGGCTCAGTCAGTTGAGCATCCGACTTTGGCTCAGGTCATGATCTCACAGTCTGTGAGTTCAAGCCCCACGTCGGGCTCTGTGCTGACAGCTCAGAGCCTGAAGCCTGCTTCAGATTCTGTGTCTCCCTCTCTCTCTGCCTCTCCCTCCCCTCACTCTCTGTCTCTGTCTCTGTCTCTCTCTCCAAGAAATAAACATTAATAAAAAATGAAAAAAAAATAAAAAATTTTTACAAAAAAGGAAATTGTTTCTATGTAAGTGACCAGAGAATAGGAGAATTTTTGTAAAAGTGAAGAGATCCGGGGTTCCTTCCACAGAGGAGTGATAAATCCATTTGGATTTTTTTTAAGTTGACTTATTTGTTGAGAAAGAGAGAGAGAGAGAGACAGAGAGAGAGAGAGAGAGAGAATGCACATGCAGAGGAGAGACAGAGAGGGAGAGACAGAACTCCAAGCAGGCTCTGGGCTGTCAACTTAGAACCCCATGCAGGGCTCGATCCCACAATCAGCAAGATCATGACTTGAGCCGAGACCAAGAGTCAGAGGCTTAACAGATGGAGCCACCCACGCGCGTCTGGATGGGTTTTTATTTATGCTAAATTAAGAGAGAAGCTGTATGGTCGGACAGGGAGAAGAGTTTGAAAACTCTATTTGGAGAATTCAGGGGCCAGGAAGTGTGCTCTTGTTTTGGAATAACCTTGTGGGTGGTTGCTGAGGGGCCCCTCAGCCTTTTTCGATGGGTGCTTGTGTCTTGTTTTTAAGTCTAAAGTATGTGGTGAAATTATTCAAATGCATGATCCACGCGGGAGAGTTGCCTTGCTTCAGAAAAGGAGGAGGCAGAAGGGGCAAGCCTCCAAGGACTCTTTGAAACAGGATTTCATCATTGAAGTCATTCCATAATGGGAGTCCTGAAAGGACAGCTAAGAATTTACTTGTGCCAGATGAGTTTCAGGGTTAGCTAGAAGCATGGGTCAGCAGACTTTGAGAAGTAGCAAACCCGGTTTTCATTTGCTAGGAATCAGCACATTTTGTGTAGCAGTTACATGTGTCAGTGGTAGGCACAGGGTTCCCTAGGCCATACCTTTAGCTCTGATTACTCTTGGGATTTGGGGACCATCTTTCAAATTAGTGTTTTCATTTTCTTCGGATAAATACCCAGAAGTGAAATTGCTGGATCATACAGTAGTCTTATGTTTAATTTTTTCCCCTATGGTTAGTTTCTTAAGGAACGTCCATACTGTTTTCTACAGTGGCTGCACCAATTTACGGTCTCACCAGCAGTGCATGAGAATTCTTTTTGTCCACACCACCAACACTTGTTCTCTCTCTCTTTCTCTTTCTTCCTCCTCACCTGTGTGTATGTGTGTGTGTGTGTGTGTGTGTGTGTGTTGATATCTTATCATGGTCTTGATTTGCATTTCCCTGATTATTAGTGATGTTGAACACCTTTCCATGTACCTGTTGGCCATCTGTGTGATTTCTTTAGAAAAATGTCTATTCAGTCCCTTTGCCTGTTTTTTTTTTTTTCCAATTGAATTGTTCGTTTTGCAATTGACTTGCATGACTTCTTCATCTATTTTGGATACCAACCCTTATCAGATATATAATTTGCAAATTTGTGTGTTCTCCACTCTGTTGATTGCCTTTTCATTTTGTGGATGGTTACCTTTTCTGTGCAGAAGCTTTTTAGTTTGAGGTAGTCCCACTTGTTTATGTCTGCTTTTTTGCCTTTGCTTTTGGTGTCAAATGCAAAAAATCTTTGCCAAGACCAATGCCAAGGAGCTTACCCTCTATGTTTTCTTCTAGGAGTATTATGGTTTCAGGTTTTATATTTAAATCTTTAATCCATTTTGAGTTAATTTTGGAGTATGGTATAAGATAATGGTCCAGTTTCTTTCTTTTTTTTTTTTTTTTTTTTGCATGTGACTGTCCAGTTTTACTAACACTGTTTATTGAAGAGACTATCCTTTCCCCATTCTATATTCTTGGCTCCTTTGTTGAAAATTAATCAACCATGTATGTGTGCATGGGTTTATTTCTGGGCTCCCTGTCAATCTATAGGTCTGTTTTTAGTGCCAGTGCCATACTCTTGATTAATACAGCTTTGAAATGTAGTTTGAAATCGGGTATTATGATGATTCCAGTTTTGTTCTTTCTCAAGATTGCTATTCAGGGTCTTTTGTCTATCAGAGAATTAATAACACTCAACATAGCACAACTAGCGGTAACAGTTACAAGACAGACTTCGATATTTAATTCTCCAAATTGATTGTAAGCACCTTGAGGGCAGTTCATAAACTCATTGAAAGAGAGAGAGACAGAGCACAAGCAGGAAAGGAGCAGAGACAGAGGGAGACACAGAATCTGAAGCGGACTCCAGGCTGTGAGCTGTTAGTACAGAGCCTGACATGGGGCTCGAATCCACAAGCTGCGAGATCGTGACCTGAGCTGAAGTCAGACACTTAACTGACTGAGCCACTCACATGCCCCTGTTTAGCAGGGTTTGAGTCAGGTTGCTGTTCTCCTTGCAAGAATTGGAAGACTGGCACTTACTTGTCAGTGCAAATGCAGGAGCTGGTCCTGAGTCAATGTATATGCAACTTAATTCATAGGCTATTAAATATGGACACCAGGCTATAATAACTGAGCTAGTTTTATTTCTGGATGATTTTTCTACCTCTGGTTTCTTACACTTTTAGTTGTGAAAGGTAAAGATTTATTGATATTTTTGTTCCCTTTCTTTGCTGATTTTCTGGTTGCGGCTTTTGCTTGGTTGAAAACAATCTTTCCCCTTTGTAATGACTGTGCAAACTTTTCTCCTTATAATGGAATGCAGGTAGGCACAAGTAGTCCGCAGCATATGGTTTGTATTTATCTGGTGTTAAATTTCTTTTGTTCACCAGTAAAACAAAGTTCGTACATTATCTGACAGAAGGTTACCATAGATATTTTGTCAGAGGCTTCTTCATGGCCTAGGGAAACTCTAATGCCAAGGATGGTATACATGGGGTGAGTGTTTGAGGAAGAGAGTCTTCTTTTAGGAATAACAGCAAAACATGGTGTGGCCCTTGGGGAGAAGTTGCTTTTCTGAGAGCAAAAGGCAGGACAGCATCAGTCAGTGGTTAAGAGTATAGACTAAGTTGTGGTTTTGTCACTTACTAGTTGGTGACCTTGGGCAAATCCCTTACTCCTTCTGAACCACAACTGCCTCTTTTATGAAATTAGGGTGTTGTGAGGGTGTTATGAGCTGATGGATGTAAAATTAAAAGCACAGTGTCTATTACCTAGCAAATACTCAATAAATGTCAACTGTTATCATTATAACATTGATGATGGTAAGGAAGAGAAGGAGAATAATCTTAGGAGAGCCAGGTGAAATTGATTTTGTGCTTTTGTTTTTTAATTACATGTAAGAGTGATTTATTCATCACAACTAGCTAGACGATCTTAGGTGGATTTGATCCCAATAGAAATAATGATCCCCTAAGCATTGGTTATTTTATGAAATTACTGGGAAAAATAAACTATTGATTGTACTCAGTATGATCACGAACTCTGAAAAATAATATATTAATGCAGTTTTTCATTAGCATTAGCGGCTTATTGAGAAAACTCATGAAAATATTTCCCTTGGTCAGTTTTGGTTTCAGAAATCAAATTGAAGTACTCTAATAAGGTAAGCAGGGAATACAGGGACCCACACAATTGTAAAATCTTCCAAACCTACACAGTTTGCAAGACTCCAAACTGAAGTGACTGAGTGCCCACCTCCACCGAGGCATTTTCTTTGACTGTGTTATATATCATCACTCAGTTGGCTATGTTGATGTGTGGTATCCTTTGTGAGGTCATCAATGACATTACCAATTCAGAAGCAATGATACTGAGTTAAAGTCAATCAGCTACAACACTCACATCCAAGGGACCACCAGACTGCTATCTCTATGGGGCGGGCACATGCACTGTTTAGGTAAATAGACCTAGATCTCTATTTTCTGTCTCTCATTGTCAGGGGAACCCAGTTAGCTTGATTCCTAGCCTGTCTCTAGACTGCTGGGGTTTCCATTGTCGTGTGATAGGCACCCATGTGAACATACAAAAGTGCTAGGAATGGTGGTGGTGGCTATGACAAATGAGTGCCTTCCAAGTTGGCTTAGTTGAGGTTTTCAGTTATCAGAGCAACCTTGGATGTAGGGTTTTGTCTGATGAATGGAGGCCCCTAGCCATCCTATACAAGTTGTTTGGCATAACTTGGGAAAGAGGGCATGTGTGACAAAGAGACCTCCAGCAGTAGAGAAACATACGCCTGTGAACTATTTTCTCCCATGAGAAACGATGAGTCTTAGGATTCATTAATTTGACAGAAGGAGTGAGATCAGAGGAAAAATAAAATTTTCAGAAATGCCAACTTTTAATTTAGTATGTAATTTATAGTATTCCAAAATAAATTTTCTGTAGAATCACAGTTACCAACTTCACTGAAATTCGTTAACAGAGTTATGCTAATAGATTCTATTCAACCTATATGGACCCAAACATTTTAACTGTATCATAATTTACATTGAGATATCTATAAGTTCTTTACTATACCTAGGTTAAAACTGACTTTATAGTAAATCCTTTCCTGAGTCATAAGATACCTGTAGAGGATAAGGTACATTGTCCAGACAGGTCCGACCTCCACCCATTCAGGAAAATAGGGTGTTGCCTTTCCTGTAAGATGTGGGTGTGTCAGCTACTGTGGTGAATGGAAATCTTAGGCTGATCAAATTGCTCACTACCAACTCTTAAGTTAGAACTTTTTCTTCTTCTTCTTCTTCTTCTTCTTCTTCTTCTTCTTCTTCTTCTTCTTTACACGATCACACAGTGTTATCTTTTTTTGCTTAGCAAAATTAAAGCTGGCAAGAGTTCTTTTAGTGGAATTTTCATTTTTATGTACTTTTTGTGTTAAAGTATATCGAAGCCCTCAAAATTTCGTGAGTCCAATGGTGGAATATGTGTGTATATGTAGATTTCAAGGTGAGAAGAAAGTCAAGAGCTACCACAATACAAGACTTTATTTAGAAATACATAGTAAGCACAAAAGAGTGCTTCAAATGGAGGGGTTCCTCTTGAAATTGTGGTGCCATGCGACCCTAGCTAGAAGGAAACTTTTTTTTATTAAGTTCCCATAATGAAAGGAATGATAGCAATCACTAGCACTTATCTCCTGTCATTTTGTGAAAGGATCAGGCATGGCTTCCTTTGACTTTAAAATATTTTTTTTCTTTAATTTGTTTTAGAAAGAGAGAGAGAACACAAGCCCAGGAGAGGGGCAGAGGGTTTGAGGGAGGGGGGCGTGGGGAGAGACAGAGAGAGAGAGAGAGAAAGAGAGAATCTTAAGCAGATTCTGTACTCAGCATGGAGCCCTACTTGGGGCTCAATCCAACAACCCTGGGATCATGACCTGAGTCAAAATCAAGAGTAGGACACTCAACTTGACTGAGAACCACCCAGGGGCTCTTCCTTTGACTTTTTATCTGTCAAGTGTAGACTCTTTTAGGGACTGGAGTGTGTTGGCTCTAGGCTCTGGTGAGAGCTTCTTTAGGAGAGCAAAGCTCAGGAAAGGAGTCGTGCCACAGTTTGAATTAAAATCGTGCCAAAGAACCTGAAGTAAACGGGAAGCTCTTTGTGTGGACTAATGACAGACCTCCCCGAGTTCTCCGGGTGAAGGGGATTAGCAGTGGAACAAATCTGCAAGTACAGCATGCAGTTTAGTGAGATACACAATACCATTTCTTTTCACAGCTCTCTTGACTTTAAGCTGTGTAAATATCCTCAGTTGTCTCTTAATTTGCTCTCCTCTCTTTAATTCCTGTTGGAAGGGCACTTTTATGTGGTCAGTTCCCTTGTCTCCTTTTTTTGCATGTTGTTTTTGGCCCATTATAACTCCTTTATTTTATGTTTTGTTTTCTAGTTTAGCATAGTTTCAGAATCAACAGAGTCTCTTTTTATTATGAGGATTGTTATCTGATAAAAATCCTAATTCACTTCTTTCTGTTTCCTTTTGGTTTTTCTTTGTAGGCTAAGAAATGGCATTTCAAAAGGCAGTGAAAGGGACTATTCTTGTTGGAGGAGGTGCTCTTGCAAGTGTTCTAGGCCTCTCTCAGTTTGCTCATTACAGAAGGAAACAAGTAAGTAATTATGCATGTATTGATTACAATATGAAACTTAAATCTGTTAAAGAACTGCGTATGGGGTGTGTGTATGTTAATGGTTTTGCTTAGAAATTACTGTCTCAACTTGATCTGAAAGGCACTAGTTTGGAACACTACCTTAATGGTCCTTGAGAACTGTGTTATCTCATGTTTTGAAAAGCGAATTTCTCTATCAGAAAGCAATATATTATTTAGCCACTGTTGTGGCTCTTTGGTTTTAAAAGAGTGCCTCATTTCCAAGCCCTGGGCTTTGTTCATTTTAGACTTTCCTTGTCCAATTCGTCCAAATGTCTGGATACCTTCTATGTTCCTGCCAAAAGTTTGTCTTATTAGAAGGCAGGCAGGCATCTGAGACAGGAAATGGAAAAGAGCCTATACAAAAGACCCCGCTCTGAATCTTGGTTTTACTTCTTAAAGGTTTACTTACTTATGTCATATTACTTTATAGTAGATAACATTTTTAATGGGAGAAAACCATGAAATGAGATTGGTGTGAAGTTTCCAAATAATTTGAAGTGCTTCGTTTATTTTCATTTATTTTTTTTTTCCCCTTTGCACTACAACTACGCCACATTGATGCCAGGAAATAATTTTGATGACCGGTTTTGTTCTTTTTAGGCTTGAAATGCTGGTAGTCACGCTAGTAATTCGTTTTAGTCCCCTGTTCTTCCTTCCCCATGTCACTGGGGCATTTTATGATACCAGTTTGGTGGTGCATTCTTGATTCAAAGATGAAGGTAAAGGAATTTGGGAAGCTGTTTGCAGCTGGACTATCTATTAACTATTCATGTTTTGCATTTTTGTGAGAGGCTTTAAGCCATGGGTTGTCTTGCCCTTGTCTTTTTCTTTGTGTTCCATGGCAATGGAGCCAGCCATGTTTCTTGGAGTCCAGGTCCTGAATGAGAAAGACTACTTTAAAAACACATATATAGGGGCGCCTGAGTGGCTCAGACGGTTGAGTATCTGACTTCGACTTGGGTCATGATCTCACACTCTGTGAGTTCGAACCCCACCTCGGGCTCCGTGCTGACAGCTCAGAGCCTGGAGCCTGCTTCGGATTCTGTGTCTCCCTCTCTCTCTGCCCCTCCCCCACTCACACTCTGTCTCTCTCTCTCTCTCAAAAATAAATAAACATTAAAAAATTAAAAGAAAAACACATATGCAGAAGAACCAATTTGCTGGCTTACAGTTAAAACCCAAAACCAAAACAAGACAAAACCAAACAAAAAACATGCCTCATTTTTAGTGCTTCTTTCTAAAGAGACAGAATTGAATAGGTTGTGTTCATCTTTTTCCTTCTTACCTGTGAGCACATTGCCCTTCAGGTTTCCCCAGGTGTATGTCTTGCATGTATGACTGACTGACTTGCTATGAAGCGCATCTTCACTCATTGATCATGCTTGATGCACTATTCCATTATTTTTTTATTTTTTATTTTTTTAAAGTGTATTTATTTATTTTGAGTGAGACAGAGACAGTGCAAGTGGGGGGTGGGCAGAAAGAGGGGGAGAGAGAAGATCCCAAAACAGGCTCCACGCTGCCAGCACAGAGCCAGATGCTGGGCTTGAACTTAAGAAACTGTGAGACCATGACCTGAGCTGAAACAAAGAGTCATACACTTAACTGATGAAGCCACCCAGGTGCCCCCAGTGCACTATTCCTTTACAATGATTGCCTTGGTTGCTTAAAGATAAGAGTGAAAAGATGCTGCTTCTGCTGATGTTATTTCAGAAAGGCAGTTCTGTTTGGGACATGGGCTTTAATGGAATTGGGTTACTTCTGCCATCTTTACCAGGGCCATCTGAAATGACACTGGCAAATGCCAACACCAGAGGTCACAATATCTAATATAATGTTGGTAAATTTGTAACATGGTTTATCTCTGTAAACCACGCAAGCATTTTCTACCTCAGAGTTTATAACTTAACTTTGTGCTTAGGCAATACTGTTTCATATGTTTTGTTTGTTTGCTTTTTCTTTAAAATTTTTGTAATGTTTATTTACTTTTGAGAGAGAGAGAAGGAAAAGAACAAGTGGGGGAGGGACAGAGACAGAGACACAGAATCCAAACTGTCAGCATAGAGCCCGACGCGGGGCTTGAACTCACAAGCCATGAGATCATGATCTGAGCCGAAGGGAGATGCCTAACTGACTGAGCCACCCTGTTTGTTTGCTTTTTCTTTTTAAAAAAATTTTTTAATGTTTATTTATTGTTGAGACAGAGAGAAACAGAGCATGAATGGGGGAGGCACAGAGAGAGAGGGAAACACAGAATCCGAAGCAGGCTCTAGGCTCTGAGCTGTCAGCACTGAGCCTGACGCAGGGCTCGAGCCCACAAACCATGAGATCATGACCTGAGCCGAAGTCGGATGCTTTACCGACTGAGCCACCCAGGCGCCCCTGTTTGCTTTTTCTTAATCTCACAGAGTGAACAGTCGATAGTGCCTCTAATCAATCAGGGTAGGGGTGAGTTTTAGTGAGTAAGATCAAGGCAAAACAAGGATCTTTTCATTTCTGGGTCATTTTGCATTTTCTCTTTCCTAAGTAAGACATCCTGACCACCCTATAATAGTGAAATGAAACAGATACCAGCAGTTCCAAGTCATTTATAATTTTAATCTGACAAGTTCTTTTGAGAAGAATCACCATGGGCATATTCAATCAATGAGTTGCATAAGACTTTCATCCAAGCATGTGCATTCTTTTGTGGTGATTCCTGTCCCTTAAAGCCACTACCAGGAGCATATTTTTGGGTAGCAGGTTGGTATGCAGCCCTAGGGATTAGCAAAAAAGAGAGAAGGGAGGTGAGGGGGGAAGGGAGACAACTCATTTGAGCCACTGACATAAAATGACCAGAGGCTCAGCTGTCCTGTCTCAGAAAATATCTGCCAATCAGAGCCATTCTGGGCGACTTTTCAATGGTCAAGAAAAATCTGCCCCTTAACACCCATTCTTTGGCTCCATTGTGTAGAAGCTGTCTCTTTAAATGTGAGGGGACATGCTCTATTTTTCTGCAGAGCAATACTTAAAGTATGGGCTTGTGTTTTTATATTTTTTTCAGTCTTCTAAGATGATTCTAACTGATAAATTGTCCCCCTTTAAGAATAAATTGGTGTTGAAAGTACAAGATACTGAAATGTAAGAAAGCCATCTGTTGAGTTCAAGTCCAGGCACATTTTGCTGGCATTCCCACACCTGCAGCTCTGTCACCTCTGACTCCTAGCTTGTGCTCATTTGATAGCCCAAGCACGAAGCTTCCTACCTTTAATACCTGAAAACAAACGGGTTGGTTCTAAAAGTTGGTCAATTGTTAAAGCACATTTGACTGATAAGACAGTGCTGTATCTAAGTCTTTATGTCCCAGGCCAGCTCACACAAAACCTTTGAAATCTACTCTACAGTTTAATTACCTTGTATTTGTGAGGGGGATAATAGAAGGAAAGCTTTTATGCATTCAGGTTATTATTATTATTATTATTATTATTAAACAGAAAACATGATGAAATCAAATAAGATCTTTTTCACTTACCTTTTAGCCACTTGCTTGAATAAAAGCTATTGTAGGTGAGGAGATAGAGACCTTTGTGGAGACTGGCATTTCTGGAGGCAAATTGGGGGTTAGAGGTGATAGTAATGATTGTTTGGTCTCACTTCATAATATGCCTTTATCTCATATGGGCATATTATTAAAATTTATATTTTGTTTTTCAGTGATCAGTAGTATCCATTGTTGACCCAAGGGAAGCCTAGAGGTTTTTTCCTTGTGAGAAAAATAGATCAGAGTTAGAGGGGATGAATATCATGGCCTAAGGAGATATTATTATTATTATTATTATTATTATTATTATTTTGGAGCTGGAGCAACCTAAATTTCCCTATTCAAAGGAGGAAGCTGAGGGGGAAAAAGAGATGAATGGTGGCTGACATTTTTTGACTGTGTCCACCTGCAGGAAAGGAGGTTTGTAGCCACAAATGGCATCCAGTTTCCAGGCTCACTTCAGTTATGCATGTAGGGGTGTTTTTTTTTTTTTTTTTTTTTGAGTGGTCTTGGAAGGGCTTCCTATTCATTTCATTTTCCTCCTTCTTTTATCGCCTCACCCACAAGTAGGTGATTAAGTTTTCACAGAGACTTCTTGATTTTCCTCTCTCCAGACCAGCTATATTCCAAGGACCAGGAGGCTGAGTAGTGAGTCTAAACCTCTTACCACAGTCTTAAATCCCCCCGCCCCCGCCAGGGATGTGGCAACCAAGCACCTCTGTAGTGGTGTGCTGATTTTTGAGAGCAAGTTATTTATCATTCACTATTTACTCTAGGTCTGTTTAATAATAAACTTTTAATTGGAAGGGACTTGGAGGACTTCCAGTCTTCCTCTCAGAACAAGATGCTCTTCTAGTAATTCCTTCGTATCTAGTGAAAGCAAAATGTCACTTCATGGGTGAATCTCCTTTTCTAATTTCAAGCCATGGGAGAACAGACTGGATGAAGAGGGGAGTTTAAATTAGGAGAGAGGGCCTTGGACACTTTCAGAGCCAGTAAACCTTAGTGAGGAGCGGAAGTGAAGAGTGTTAAAGTTGGGGCCACAAGAGGGTTCCTCAGGTAGGTGGGAAGAGAGTGGGTGGCCAGGGAGAATGGGGACAAAAACAGGGTGGGTGTGCAAAGATTTGACTGAGGGTTGTCCCAGGCTTTTGTCTTTCATTATAGACCAAGGGCAGTTTTTGAAACTTTTTTCTTTCCTTTCCTTTCCTTTCCTTTCCTTTCTTTCTTTCTTTCTTTTCTTTCTTTCTTAACAATGCTTATTTCATACCTTCTAGGTCTAACTGGAAACACTGGTGTGATAGTGTGGGCTTCTTTTTAACCCCGGTGGTGTGGTTGATGTAACAAAGATCTATTTAGGTCTGAGGGTGAGCCCTCTCATGTAACACACGCTCAGTTTGTTCCTTCCATTACCCATTCTGAAGGTGTAGTAGGCTTTGTAAGCCAACTCTGAGGTGAGGCCTGAAAACCACTGAGAGCTTTCTCAAAGCCCGGATGTGAAAGTTTTCTTCTTTTCTTTCTGTACCATGCATAGGCAGGGAATGGGCTTTAGGGTATGGAAATCCAGCTCTCTTTTCAGATTGAGGAATGATTATATTAGAATCAGGGAATTCAGAGATTCTCGATTGAATTTCCTTCCATTCTTGATCAATACAACACACAGGATGAGAGTATGACCTTGGCAAAGATTGCCTGTATCCAATACTTGGCTCTACTGAAGAGCTAAGAGACTATGGACAATTTTCTTAAGCTCTCTGGACCTCATTTTCCTTTGTCTGTAAAAAGGGAGAGCAATGGTGCTTCCCTCCTAGGATTGTTGAAGAGCAATAAAGCTTGAAAGAGTTTCTGGAACATGTAGTAGGCTTTCAAAAAGTGTGAGCTAGTATTAGATTCCCAGGTGATAAGAATACAAAGTGTGGGGATAAGCAGCAGGAAAAGTTGTTCTCGTTACTGGTGATCCTTGCATTCAGAGCTACCTTGTTAAGACTTTTGAGATCAGCAGCAATGGTACGTCCTTCCTCAGAGTTTGTAGGCGAATGGCTAGAAAACAGGTACACCTATACTTTCCGTTTTCTCTTTGCCTTGCTTCCGGATCGGACGATGAGCCAATAACCAGGTGGACAATCCCAATTATTATTATTTTTTTAAGTTTATTTATTTTTGAGAGAGAGAGAGAGAGACAGGGCATGAGTAGGGGAGGAGCAGAGAGAGAGGGAGATGCAGAATCGGAAGCAGGCTCCAGGCTCTGAGCTGCCAGCACAGAGCCTGACGTGGGGCTCGAACCCACAAACCGCGAGATCGTGACCTGAGCTGAAGTCGGACGCTCAACCAACTGAGCCACGCAGGCGCCCCGACAATCCCAATTATTGTCTTAAACTCTTTTTCTGCTGCAAGTAATAAATTCCTTGAAGTTTCTGCTGTTTCTTCTCTTTTTTATTACTTAGCCTTTATGAGTTATGGCAGGCTTGATTTATATGGCTGATATGTTTCTAAAAATATGTGAATATAGTATTTTTGATAAGTTAATTTTATATAACAATGCTATTTGTTGGATTCTACGGTGAAACGTATTAAAAAAACACATTATTTTTAAAAAGGTCCATTTTGGGTCGGGAAGTCTCTTCTATCATTTTAGCTTGAAGTGGAATGCAATTAGGCTTATTATTTTCCAAAGCCAATGATACAGTACTAGTAATTACTGACAGGTTCTTTATGCTTTGCAAAATAGCCTCTCACTTTGTAAAAGTTAGCAATTTACTATACTTCTGAGTGGCTTACAAAATACTTGAATTCACTCTGTTTTGTGCATTAATTATGGGAACATGAAAAAATGATAGTGGTGCTGTGGTAGGTGAGTTGAATTACAGGTAAAACTTTATTACTTCTGTTGCTAGCATCATCAAAACTCAGAAGGAAAAATACATATGCTAATGAGAGGCAGTGACGCATGAACAGTTAAAATCCATAAGAATTTTGAACACATTTTTTAATTCATAATTTCAGTCTCTTCTCAATGTAAAGAGACTCTAATAAAGCTGAGCCTTTTGACTGATAATACCAGCAACTCCAAATATAAACAATAGATTGGAGAAGGAGTAAAAATAGAATGATCATCTCTAGTGAAAGTAAGATCAACTTTGGGACTTATTTTAATGGACCCCCCCCAAATGAACAGATACTTAGCTTCCTGAATTTGTCTGTTACACAAGTGTGGAGGAGTTTTGGTGAGCCTGTTGATGTGCACGGTTTATGCAAGTTTTCAGAACTGCTGTGTCTTCATAAGGTAAGGTTAATGTCACTTAACTCCTAGGCTTTTTCCCCCCTGCCAAGCCCTAAGTCAGTATATACAAGCCAGTGATCACGATACCTGACACAAAGCAGGTCTTTAGTGTCCGTCTAGTACTTTCCCTTCCCCTGATATAGGATATGAATATTTGAAATAGACCCAGCCCTTTTAGGCATAATAAGAATGCTGTAACGCTAGATTTCTTTACATGGCTGAGCTTTTGGTTGGCATAGTGTGGCTTCTATTAACTGCTGGAGGAGAGAGAAGATGGTGGAGGATAGAAAAACATGAAGTGCAGATGAGTATCTATTGAAGAGAACTAAATCATAAGCCAGTCCTGGTGAAGGATGTGGGGCAGTTGGTACCCTCATTTATTGCTGCTGAGAACACAAAATGGTACATCTCTTTTGGAGGACAGTTTGGCAGTTTCTTACAAAGCTAAACATATTCTTCCCGTATGATCCAGCAATCACTGTCATTGATATTTACCCAAAAGACTTGAAAAGTATGTTCACACAAAACCCTACACAGGAGTGTGTATAATAGCTTATTCATGATTGCTAAAACTTGGAAGCACCCAAGATGTCCTTCAGTAGGTGAATGGATAAACAAACTGTGGTACATTCAGACAATGGACTTTTATTATTCAATACTAACAAGAAATGAGCTATCATGCCACAAAGAGACATGGAAGAAAAAATGATAATGGAGGAACTCCACTATGGAGTTCTCCAAAACTATTGGAGACTGTTAAAAGCTCAGGGGTTACCGACAGTGTGTGTGGGAGAAGAATAGGCAGAACATAGAGGATTTTTAGGAGAGTGAAACTACTCTGTATGATATTATAATGATGGGTATGTGTTACCATCCATTTGTACAACCCCATAAAATGTACAACATCAAGAGTGAACTCTTTTTTTTTAGTGTTCTTATCTATTTTTGAGAGAGAGAGAGAATGAGAATGAGCGGGGAAGAGGCATAGAGAAAGGGGGACAGAGGATCCAAAACAGGCTCTGTACTGACAACAGAGAACCCTATGTGGGGCTCGAACTCACAAACCATAAGATCATGACCTGAGCTGAAGTTGGACGCTCATATGACCTAGCTACCCAGGTGCCCCAAGAGTGAACTCAAGTAAACTGTCAACTTTGGGTGATTATAATGCGTCAATGTAAATTCATTCTTGGTAAAAAAAAAAACAAAAAAACAAAAAAAACACCATTCTGGTGAATGTTGTTGATAAAGGCTATGTATGTGTGTGTGTAAGGGCAGAAGGTATATGGAAAACCCTTGGATCTTTTTCTCAAGTTAGTTGTAGTTCTAAAACTGCTGTAAAGAATAAATCCTATAAAATAAACAAACACACAAATAAAACTTAAAATCATGAGCACAGTACTTAGGAGATAATGTCAATTAAGGAATCTTAAATTATAAAAAACTCCACTCAAACATCACTTTTCAGTAGTATCTTTGATTGGACGTAAGAGTTTATTTAAGTTTTGAGCATGCTTAATATCTTTAAGAACCAAACCTCAGTTATAAATATTCTTCTGGTTCCTAGGCTAAAGAGTATCTGTGGGTTTGAAATCAGTATTATCTTCCTGAGCACTGAGGTAGCTGAAATTATTACATGACACGTTTGCTGTATGCTTACCAGATTGATCTTAACTTAGCGAATCACTTCTAGCTATGAGACATGTTTGTTCTAATAATCGTCTCCGGAGGCAGTTTTCATAGGTTCATAAAAAGACTTTTTCTTAAAAAGATCTTACGAAGTTCTGTAATAGCAACTGCTCTTAACAGTCTTCTTTTTTGTTGACTTTAATGTTTAGGTAGGGAACTATAGTGTTTAATCCCTTATGAAGAATGCATATTAAGGAGGAGAAAGAACTAGTGGTTAAGTAACAGCCTCCTTGGTCCCGTCTGCCTGCTTAAAGAGCTGTGGCTTCAGCATTATGTCAGATATAAAGGTAGAAATGTCTCTGCACTGTGGCTTAGTGAGGCTCATGTTTGATGATCTGTCCTTCAAGCTTTATGCTTTTAATTTTTTTTAATATAATGTCAAATTGGCTAACATATAGTGTGTAAAGTATGCTCTTGGTTTTGGGGGTAGATTTCCATGGTTCATCACTTACATGTAGCACCCAGTGCTCATCCCAACAAGAGTCCCCCTCAATGCCCATCGCCCATTTTCCTCTCTCCCCACTCCCCATCCACCCATCCTCTGTATTTAAGAGTCTCTTATGGTTTGCCTCCCTCCCTCTCTGTTTGTAACTTTCTCAAAATCCACATATGAGTGGAAACATATATTTGTCTTTCTCTGACTGACTTATTTCACCCAGCTTAATACCTTCCAGTTCCATCTATGTTGCTGCAAATGGTATGATTTCATTCTTTCTCATTGTCAAGTAGTATTCCATTGTATATATAAACCACATCTTCTTGATCCATTCGTCAGTTGATTGTTCTTCGAGCTTTATATGTATGGACTTATTTTTCTATAAGTGATGGATCTTTATCCACCAGGGGAATATTCTGAACTGTGTATGGACTATATGCAGGGTAGGTGAGTTGTGAATCTTGGGTTGTAATGTTAAACATATCTCATAGTTGTGTATTAATTTGAGCAAGCTAATGATGTCATAGACAACTGCCAGAGCTCACTGGGTTATCACCATGAGGCTTTATTTCTTGCTCCTAGTACAGTTCAGTGAGGATAGACGGGGTGACCTGCTTCTTGCAATCGTTCAGATATCTATGTGGCTCTGACATATTATAGGGCTTTTTGACCCACTGGATCATTTCCAGCCAAAGCTAAGGAAGGGTGGGAAGTGCAACCCAGCAGTGTTCTCTGGAGGAAGAGAAAAAGTTTTCAGCATCTAACCATTACATCTGTGTCCCGACTTTAGTTTCTAATTTGATCGACAAGCAACCTGCATTCTTTTGATGAGAGATTCATTGTTAGAGAATGGGCCAAAGACTCTACCATTCACTTGCTTCTCTTGTTGAGAACTCTGTGCATAGATTCCTGGAAGAACTGTTTTTCTCCTAGAAACACAACAAAATGTGTTGGGGCTGCATCTGATAGCTGAAGCTTGATGAGGACTATGAGTACACTGTATTTTCCATAAGGCCAGTTCAAACTATTCTTAACTCCTCTCTATGGTTAACCATTTCTTCAGAGGCATGTTTCGTCAAAAGCACTAAAATTATGCAGACAGAGCTGGAAATGTTCTTTGAAGAGCATCCTATCATCTTCCTTATAATTTTGGGTTTTATTTAACACTTAGCTCTCAAAGTGGGGCCATGGCAATATCTTTGAGTTATAACTCACATCAGGCCTTCGAGGAGTTTGTGATGCTATTTTATTGCTGGCATACAAAATCAGCGAGGTTAACTGTACTGCTAGAGGTCACACAGTGAGTCAACGACTGAGCTATGATTAGCGTTGACAGCTGGTGAGCTTCTAGACTGTTGCTAACTGTGCAACACTGACATTCATTCTGATTTGACTTTGCATTTCATTTTCAACTATTTATTCATTTTGAG
The DNA here is from genome assembly GCA_028646485.1 of Cryptoprocta ferox. Lineage (NCBI taxonomy): Eukaryota > Metazoa > Chordata > Mammalia > Carnivora > Eupleridae > Cryptoprocta > Cryptoprocta ferox. Next base: position 35,699,791 of record CM053578.1, read on the forward strand.
GGCTCTTTAAGAAACTTTTTAGGGATATTGTGGGACTGAGCAAACTTTCCCTAAATGCTTTGGGGAGAGTCCCATAGTTCCCTTCCCTTCTCCCCATCTTCCAGATTAATAGTTAAATTTGTTTGTGTTAGGACAGCTTCCTCTTGGTAGATTAAGAAGAAAGTAGATGCTTTAAGGTAAGTTAGGCAATGTTGATTTTACTCGCTTCCTTTACTTTGCAATTTGTGGTTTTTCAACAAAGACGTTCTTAGATCTAATTATATGCTTGTGAGTACAAACTAGAAATGTTATAAAAAAGTGTATATTTGAAGAACTAATTCACAAGTGAAATGGAAAGTGTGCATCACAAATTTGACCCAGAACTATTTTGAACATCAAGGTAAAATGTAGCTGAGGGCCATCTGGATTGTAAAGCTTGGAAATGATCATTTGTCTCATTGGGTCAGAGTTTTACTCACCTGAGAGGGGTGGGGGAAGGATGAACCCCCTGTATCCACTTTCAAATGTATGCGTTGGGGAGGTTTTTAAGGAAAAGTGCTATTTCATGGAACCCTGGGTGTCAACTTGACTGCCCAGTGCGGCTGGCCACAGGCTAGGCAGACTCCCTAGGACTTCTGATTTCACTGATGGTCATCGACAGCATCCTGCTCTGATGGTGTCTGAGGGGCTGGCAGATTGAGGGACCCAGGTAAGCTACACATACAGGCAAAGAGCCTAGCACAGCTTGAAGTCATGGGATGTGGAGGCAAACCTGGGATCAAATTCCGATTCTCTCCGTTACCTGCACAAGGAATAACTAAACTCATCCTTAGTGGTCAAAGGATGCCTCTGTTCTGCAGTAATTGTGAGACCTGTAAGAGCTAGCTCATTAAAATGTGGGGACCAGTAGCAGCTGGGCAAAACCCAGTGCTGGCTCTTCCCCCTTGGCCTTCCCTGAGCCCAGACCTCCTCTCCAGATTCTCTGGTTCTCAGCACGCTCATAGAATTGAAGAGCGGTATCAAGTTGAGACAACTCCAAATACATTGTCTCTGAAATATTTATTTGAAAACCAGTAACGCATATCCTCCAGACCTCAGATCATGTAGTCAATTAGAAGGTGAGTTTGCCTGAAGTAGATTCAGACAGACCCAAAGGGGTTTCCCTCTTTTTCAGCTGTAAAAACAGTTTTACAGTTTGAGGCACCTGGGTGGCTCAGTCGGTTAAGCGTCTGACTCTTGATTTCAGCTCAGGTCATGATCTCACTGTTCATGAGTTTGAGTCCCGTATCAGGCTCTGTGCTGATAGTGTGAGCCTGCTTGGGATTCGGTTTCACTCTCTCTCACTGCCCCTCCCCTGCTTGCTTCTCTCTGTCTCTCTCTCAAAATAAATAAGAATAAACTTAAGAAAAAGTTTTACAATTTAATAGTTTGGATATATCATGATTGCTCTTAAGAGAGCTTCTCTGTGATTTCTCAAATGAATGGCAGCCACTTAAAGGTGGGGTAGCACCTTGCACGTGCACGAGCACTCCCATCTCAGCCATCCCCAGAAGGAAGGACTTGTTCTTTCTTCTCTGGTCCCCAGTGGAGATGACAGTCTACCCATTAGCAACTGTTCCTACAGAGTAATCATGAGTCCCTCACTGAGTGTGTTCATTCACAGCCAGAAATGCTGGTCACTGTCATGTAAGTACAAGAAAGGACATCACTGTTTACAATCACAAAGTGATTCAGAAGGTGAAGGCCATTAAAACATGTTAAGATTCCCCGTAAGTAGATGCAGGTTGTGTTTCCTTTCCAGGGAAATACAAATATTGTTGGTCTTTTTCAGTGACAGCAAAGGGCCGGGCAGTTTCTCTTAAATCTAACAGTTCCATTACCAATATGTGATTGAATCACATGATACAGGAGAAAGAGTGATACTTGCAGTATGAAGTGATTTGCATGAAACCCTACTTTATACTCCAATTATTACTGCACGTGATTACAGGACAACCTGGTTGTTAATTGCGTGTGGTCTTTGAATATGCACTTCTTTCAGAAATAGACACTAATTATTAGATCTTGTTTTCGGTCTCACCTGAAGTTGAAAATGTCTAGGATTTTTTTTTTTTTTAATTTGCAAGTCTAATGGTGTACAGACATAGTAAAACTGATCGCATTCTGAATCCTGTTCTGTTCTCTGGGATATAAACTCTCAAAGATGATGAACTTAACATTCAGTTCTCTGTAGGTGTTCACAAGTGCCAATCTCTTGACAAAATCTATGTGTTTGCTATCAAAATTCTGGAGGAATTTCATCTTTTTAAAGTGTAGATGAAAATTTGCCTACAAGTTTAAAAACCTGCCTACTTCTCCTTAGATGATCGTGATTAAGTGTCAGAAATAACAATATCAGAGTAATAGTAAATATTTTCCTAATTCCACTAGGGTAAGAATTTTTTGTTTGGGAGCTGTGGTTAGAATTGTACTGGGCAAAAGGAAGCTTGTTTTGTGTTTTGGACTCTCCTTTCTTCTGGCTTCCATGGCTGAATTAGGCATTTGGTCTTGAATCATAGTATTGGGCTTGTCCTGTGTTTAGACCATGGTCGGCAAACTTCTATGCCTACGGGGGCCAGACTGGTGAGATAAAAGCATGAAACCAGTGAGTGGGAGCCCTGGACTAATAAGAACACACAACCCCTGCCTGAGGGCACCAGCGCTGTGCAGGTTCAACAGATTTAGCTCAGAAATCCTCCTTTATATATAAAATATGAGAACTTTTAAATAGTGGATGTGCAATGCATGTTTTTAAGAAAGCAGTGTGCTGAGCAAAGAAATACATTAGCATGACTTCTGGTTTTAGCACGTGCCACTTCGTTTCCTGGTACTGGTATCCAACTAGTGCCTATTAGCCTTTCTTGACTTGATGTAGCTATCATTTCCAGAAAACCTTCTTGGGTCTGGATGAGGCACACCTCCTATGGCTCTTGTAGCCTCTTCTCTATCGTAAATCTGCCTGTTAAGCAATATTAGGATTACCTCTTTATCTCTTTGTTTTGTCCTCCAGTCTGTAGAATCTCCGAAGGCCTCTACTACATATTGACTGCATGAGTAAGTGGTTGTGGGTCAGGTGTCTTGTGAGAGTTTTGGTCTCTCAGATAAAACCTAGGGCATGTGGCCATTCCGAGATTTCTCGCAGAATCTCTGGCTCAGTCTTTTAATGGAGCTTATCTTCCAGATTCCTGCTTAAACAAACTGCCTTCGAAAGAGCTGGTTTGGGAAGATGTGGAGCACAAATACAGTAAAACCTTGGTTCGCGAGCACAATTCGTTCCGGAAACATGCTTGCAATCCAAAGTACTTGTATATCAAAGTGAATTTCCCCGTAAGAAATACTGGAAACTCAGATGGTTCGTTTCACAACCCCAAAATATTCCTATAAAAATGATTACAATACTGTAATATAATACAAAATAATAAGGAAAATACAAAATATAAAGAAAAATAAACACATTAACTTGTACTTACCTTTGAAAATCTTCATGGCTGATGTGAGGGAGACAAGAGAGGAGGGTTATTGTATAGGATGACTTTCACTGTCACTAACAGTATTTAATAATAAACTCTTGTTGTATACTGTATTTAATGTAACTCGTAATAAGGCAGCAGAGGAAAGGGTCTATATCTGCAGGCAGCCTGACCTAGAATGAAGCAAAGCATTCCTAAGCTTTGCTCTTGTATGGAAAAGCAAAGGACTGTCCATAGGTGCTTTGAAGTGACAAAAAGTACACTAGTGGCAGTTGTGGGCACCTTCCACCGTTCTGAAAAATTACTGATTTCTGCCAAGCACTGCACGGCCTGAGACTGAGCATCTGAGCATGGGAAATGATCACCCACAATCCCGTGGGCGGTGGACGGGGGTGGAGAGAGAGAGAGGAAGAGAATCATTGACTCAGTTGTGATCACGTGACATTCAGCATCACATACTATTCATATTACAAGACATCACTCATTTATCAAGTTAAAATGTTTTAGAAATGTTTGCCTATCTTGCAAAACACTCACAGAACAAATTACTTGTAGTCCAAGGTTTTATTCTGCCTCTGTTCATAAGGTTTGCTGTTGCTTACCACTGCTGTTTTATTCTGGCTGCTTTTCTTTATTTCCCCTCAGTCAAAATATTATAGAGAAGGTAGAGTGTGGATGTGTTTTTGAGACTCAAAGCCATATGAAGCCATATGAGTCTTTCTCTTGTCATAATTATAAGTAGGGCCTTAGGCTGTGTTTACTGCCTCTAAAATAAACTTGGTGCCTCGCTTCTCAGTTGCAACACTTCCCAGCTTTTATGGGAAAAAATAAACAAAAATAAAATGTTGTTTTAAATGTAGTGTCAGAAATTAAATAAATTACCCTCAATAGTGCTGTATCTTTAAAAAAAATTTTTTTGGAAGAATTCTTCAGGAATGCATCCACAAAAGAGCCATACCAAAGAACCAAACACTTCCTGCATTTGGCAACTGATGATATCTCATCCTATTATAACTAATAAGTCTGGTTATTTTTTTTCTCACATTATATATCACCAGTGTGGTGTAGCGATATAAAACTTGGTCTCTGGGCACATTGCGGGGACCGCTTCCCAGCCCTTCCATATATGAGCTGTATCAATTGTGGGCTGATGACTTAACTTCTCTTTGTCTCAGTTAACTTCTTCTGTAAAATGGCCATCAGAAGAGTCCTTAACTCATAGGGTTATTATGAGAATTAAATGAATAGAAAAAGTAAAACGCTTGTAGTAGTGCCTGACACAAATACTATATACATACTCGCTTTTTTTTAAATTGAAGAATAATTGGCATATAGTATGATATCAATTTCAGGTGTACAACATAGTGATTCAGTTTTTATATATGTTACAAAATGGTCACCACAGTAAGTCTAGGTACCGTCCATCACCATACAAAGTTGTTACAGATTATTGACTATATTCCCTATGCTGTACATTACATCCCTGTGTCTTTGTTATTTTATAACTGGAAGATTGTACTTCTTAATCCCTTTCACCTCTTTTTGCCCACATCTCCTACACTCTTCCCCTCTGGCAACCATAATTTTGTTCTCTGTATTTAGGAGGCTATTTTCTGTTTTGTTTGTTCATTTGTTGTGTTTTTTAGATTCCACATTTAAGTGATGTCCTATGGTATTTGTCTTTGACTTATTTCTCTTACCATGATATTCTCAAGGTCCATCTGTTTTGTCATAAATGGCAAGATTTCATCTTTTCTATGGCTGAATAATATATATATGTAATGGAATATTACATATATGTAATGCATGTGATAAGAATATAACTCATAACGTATATGTACTATATGTAATGGAGTACTACATATGTAACATATATGTACTATGTGTAATGGAATATTACATATATTACATATGCATGTGTAATGAAATATATAATATACATGTAATAGACTATTACACACACACACACACATGCACCACATGTTCTTTATCCATTCAATTCACGTTTTCATTTTCTTCAGATGGATACCAGGAAGTGGAAAATTGCTGGATCATATGATATTCCTATTTTTAATTTTTTGAGGAATCTCCTTACTGTTTTCCATAGTGGCTGCACTAATTTGCATTCCCACCAGCAGTGTATAAGGGCTCCCTTTTCCCTACATCCTTGCCAACACTTGTTATTTCTTGTCTTTTTTGATACTAGGCATTCTGACAGGTATCACGTGATATCTCATTGCAGTTTTGGTTTACATTTCCCTTATGGTTAGTGATGTTGAGCATCTTTTCATGTGCCTGTTGGCTATTTGCATGTCTACTTACTTTTTTTAAAAAGTCAAGTTTATTGAGATATTATCTGGGGCATAATTTACATTATGCAGTATAATTCACCTTTTATAATAAACACTTCTATTAGTTTCGGCAAGCACATACAATCATATAACCACCACCACAAGGAAGATATTGAACATTTCTATCCTCCTCAAAATTTATGTCATGTTTTTGTAGTCAGTGTATCACTCCCTGAGCCCCACACCCTGACTATCTCTGATCTGTTTTCTGTCCCTATCCTTTTGCTTTTATAGAAGGTCATGTAAATGGAATCATGTCATCTGTAGACTTCTGAGTCTAGCTTCTTTCAGTTAGCACAGGGATGGGCAGACTCTTCTGCAAAGGCCCAGGTAGTAAATGTTTCAGGTCTGCAGACCATATTGTCTCTGTTGCAACTTCACCACTTTGCAATTACAGCCATGGACGATACACGAGTGATTGGGTGTGGTTGGGTCAGTAAAACTTTGTTATTAAAACAGATGGCAGCCACATTTGGGTGGAAAACAATGATCTTCTGACTCCTAACTTAGCAGAATGCATTTGAGATTATTGTTGTTAGGTCTATTGGTAGTTTGTTCTTTTTATTGACAATTATCATTCCACGGCATAGACCCACCACAGTGTGTTTAGCCATTCACCAGTAATAAATAAAGCCACTGTAAGCATTCAGTGCAGGTTTTTGTGTGAACCCAGACTTTGATTTCTCTTGAGTAATTACCTAGGAGAGGATTGCTGGGGTGTATGGTAAGTGTGTGTTTACTTTTATGAGAAACTCAAGTTTTCCAAAATGGCTGTCTCATTTTGTATTTCCTCCAGCAATATAAGAGAGTTACAATCATGTTGTATCTTCACCTGCCCTTGGTATTGTCCACTTTTTTTTCCTTTTTTTTTTTTTTTTTGGTTAAGTTTAACCTACTCTAAAAGACTGTGAAGAAACTAAAGATGCTTACCCATAACCTAATGAAATTGGAAGCTCTTGAAGGCTTTTACACACGGAAATGACATTATTTGGGCTTTAAAATGACTACCTGGGCTGCAGTATGGAGACTGATTTGTAAGTCTTGGTGAATATGTGCAGACCTATGGGAGGATGTATTAGTATAGAGGAAACGGAAGATACCTTGACTTGAAAAGTGGCAGTGAAGGGGTGCCTGGGTGGCTCAGTCGGTTAGTGTCCAATTTTGGCTAAGGCCATGATTTCATGGTTCATGAGTTCAAGCCCCACATCTGGCTGTCTGCTGTTGAACCCTCTGTCTCCCTCTCTCTCTCTGACCCTCCTTGCTTGTTTTCTCTCTCTCTCTCTCTCTCTCTCAAAAATAAACATTAAAAAAATAAAAGAAAAATGGCAATGAAGATGAAATGACTGGGCCTGAGAATTTATAGGAGGCAGAAGTGATAGTACTCAGTGATTGATCAGACACAAGACTGAAGAAGGTAGCACAAGCAACTAGATGCAAAATGGTGCCTTCACTGATAAACACTGACGGGAGAGAAAGTTTGGGGAGATAAAATCATCAGTTCATATGTGAGACATCCAAATGGAGGTAGTTTGATATCTGGGTTCTGGGATAGGAGAGCATACTTGGAAGTCATATGACCATATGGAGGCAGAAGAAATTCTCTAGAGTTTCTCTAGAGAGAGATCTAAGAGGAACCTCAGTATTTAATGTTAGGGAGGAGAGGGACCTCCAGAGGAAACTAGGAGAGGGTGATTAAGAAAGGCTGGAGAGAGAGGTCAGTTCAGAAAGTTGTCTTCCAGACACCAACGTGAGTGAACAGAAAATTGTGTGCTGAGGTGACAGCTAACACGAGGGATAAAATGTGCTTACTGGATTTCACAGCAAAGTGGACATGAGTCAGTCTTGGTGGTGGTGGTGGTGGTAGTGGTATATATGTGAAAATGCAGATTAGAATGAATTGAGTTGGCTGAGAGAGTAGGAGGTGAAGCAGCAGGAAAAGCAAGGGTATACAGGTCTTTCCAGAATTTTTAGGGTGGTAAAAACATATGTAAGAAGCGTTTTTTTTATTGTTAAGATGAGATGGGATGGAGCCTACTGGGGGGAAGGATGAGACAAGGGATAAAATGGAGAAATAGTGCAATTTGTGGAATGCAAAGCCCACGAAACAGGAGGGGTACCCATCAGAGCTGACATACTTGCTGAGGAAATTCAGTTAAGTTTAATATTCATAGTTTTGACCTGTTAGCAGAGTAGAACGGGGGCATTTAGTATTACCAAGTTCTAATGACTTATATCATGATATAGTCCTTAAATTTATTTCTTGAGTATTTCTATAAAACTTACCCAGCAGGAAATGTCAGCAATTTTTTTTGTTGTTTTTGATGTGTGAAAATGCTCTGGCAGTTTAGTTACTTGTCAGTCTTATGTCCACGTCCTACCCATCTGTCATGGCCCAGTTGAATCCTCAAGTGAAAGACCCTCCCTCCCTCATCAGGGATGGTCATGGCCTGGTGCTTCTTTGCTATATATATATATATATATATATGTATACATATCTTGCATATATATGTGTTTGTTATATATATATATATATATATTTCTTTTCCTTCTTCTTCTTGCTCGTTCTCTTGTTCTTGTCTTCTCCTCCTCCTCCTTCCTTGATGATAGAAGACAAAGCCCATGACAGAAAGATACCATGTTCCCCACGGAACCATAGCAGTTACATATCTTTAGTTACCTTAAATGTATATAAATGTGAACATGGGGAAATGGTTATTAGTAGATAATAAGGAGGAGTTATATGAAGGAGAATAAGACTTTTGTGACTTGCGTCTGAATTATACCTTGAAAAATTATGGCGCCTGATTATAATCTTTTGTTTTTAATGATACTTAGCAAACTCTGTTTTGAAAATTCCCTTTTATATGCCGTTAAAGGATTAAATTATTTAATTACAATAATAACAACTCTGTGGTGGTACTTTACAGTTTACCAGCTCCTCTCATATCAATTAATCCATTCAGGCTGGGGACAGCTCAAAGATCCAGAGCTAGAGATATGGCGGGGGTTTTATCCCATTCAACAAATGAAGAAACCAAGGCCCGGAGAGATAATGTGTCAAAAGTCACACACTGGTAAACAAGAGTGCTAAGACCTGAGCTAGGACCCTCTGACCCAGATTTCCTTCAATGTACCCCATGGCTTCCACATTTATTTTTATAGAAATCCAATCAGCCTGACAATAGCTAAATTCAATTTTAAGAAACAACTTGGTTTATTTTATTTAAATGAATAAAAAATCATCTATCTGAACAATATCTTGGGTGGAATTAAGATCACCTTCTCTTGAACAAGCTCTGTCCTTGAGGTTCAGAGCTTCATATTTGGTCCCTTCAGCAGAATGGGGAAGACACTGCCAGCATCACATGGATGCTGTGATTTAGAGGAAGGAAAAATACAAGTTACATCCCTGTGGGTAAGTAACTGTTAGAGCAACACTGGTCAGCACTAGACAGACACTATAGCGATCGAACCTACTATTCACATTTTACTTGTCTAATTTTCTAGGCTTTGACTGTAACTTCTGGCAACTACTTTTTTTTTAAGACCATCATTTTTTTTTAAGGATAATAACTTACATTCTAATGAAAGAAAAACTAGAAATAGGGAAGGTCATCATCCTTTGGGGGGGTTATAGCTGGCTTTAATTATTTTATTGTCAAAGCTTTCAAAAATTGAAATAGTGTATATTAAATACATAGAATCTATAATTTTATATTAAAACATTCTATGGGGAAGCCTGTGACTAAAATCCTTAAAAAATATTATTTCCATTGGCCACAGCTGATCATTAATTTTTTAACATTTATTCATTTTTGAGAGACAGAGAGAGACAGAGAGAGACAGAGCGTGAGTCGAGGGAGGAGCAGAGAGAGAGGGAGACACAGAATCTGAAGCAGTCTCCAGGCTCTGAACTGTCAGCACAGGGCCCAACGTGGGGCTCGATCTATGGGCCGCAAGATCATGACCTCAGCTGAAGTCGGACAATGAACCCAGGTGCCCCAGCCATAGCTGATTATTTAAACATGACAATAACTTCTATTAAACAGATTAGTTTTTAATTATACTGACCTAAACTCACAGACGTCCAAGCTCTAGAATTTATTTTTGTCAGGGGAATCAAGGAATGAAGAACATACACTTTTAAGAAATTGCAGAAGGGCATCAAATGCTTTCTTCCGCCTCCTTTCAACACTTGTAAATGTTATCTGAATGAATTATTGCTACAGGGTGAAACATTTCCTTATGTTCTCCTATAAATTATCTTAGACTAGTTATTTGGGAGTTGTTTTACAGTGTGGGGAATAGTTGAACTTGGCTATTTATGAAACCAATATAAGCAATTGAGATATTGAGTCCGAAACCGGGTGATTCATGCCTAAATAGTGGTGACTTATTTAAAAACATACCGCCTGGATTTTAAGGACTTTTCTATAAGGCAGTTGGTCCTATAAGTTCACACGTGGACTGTGGACTATGGTCTCACTTTGGTATTGCTTGTCCCCATTACAGATCTCTTCTTTTAGTAGACTGTGAGTATATTACATTTGCATTCCACATGAAAAACTGACAGTGGACTTTGGACTCTTACACCAGGTGAACCTGGCCTATGTGGAAGCAGCCGAGTGCCTTTCAGAACCTGTTAACAGGGAGCCTCCTTCCAGAGAAGCTCAGCTACTGACTTTGCAAAACACGGCGGAATTTGATATCCTCGTCATTGGAGGCGGAGCAACGGGAAGTGGCTGTGCGCTGGATGCTGTCACCAGAGGTGAGTCCCAGCGTGGATGGATGTATTAGACACAGGCTTCATCTCCCTCCACTCCCATACCCCAGTCAAGCATGCGGTCCCCACTCCATGCTAGTAAAGTCACAGTTCTGTTGTACTTCCTAATTTTCCATCCTTTGTGAGGCACCTCTGTACTTTTTTAATATAGGCACTTGCATGATTTTAAAATTAAATATAGCCTGTGTTTTACACATAAACAAATTTCTTTAAAAAGAAAACTTTTAAGTTCATTTGAATTCATTAATTTGATGTTCTGGCTATTTCTTTCTCATCACATAAAATAAATACATTTTAATGAAATAAAAAATATTTGTATATCATCTGAAATCACATTTATGTCAGTGAAGGGTAGAACAGGTTTATTAAAATGAATTAATCTATTAAAATAATCCTTTTTGTTCTTGTATCTCTTAAAAGCATTTCTTCCAGTGAAATGGGGACTTCAGTTTGGGAAACTCAAAGTTTATGTGAATTTATGGTGGAAAAGACTGTTGCTAATCTGTTAACCTGTAGTTCTCTCAGGCACCCTATTAGTCAGCATTAGGAAAGACATGATGAAAAGTTCTTTCTAACTGGAAACATGGGGCACCTGGGTGGCTCATTGATTAAGCATCTGACTCTTGATTTCAGCTCAGGTCTTGATCTCATGGTTGGTGAGATTGAGCCCCGTGTCAGGCCCTGCACTGATAGCATGGAGCCTGTTTGGGATTCTCTCTCTCCCTCTTTCTCTGCCTCTCTCCTAATAGTGTGCTCTCTCTCTCTCTCTCTCTCAAAAAATAAATAAATAAACTTAAAAAAATGGAAACGTGACATATAAAGAATGAAATTTTAGTATGGAACACCAGTGCTCTCCCATATGATATATTTAATAAAATAATTTAATTTTTGCCTGTGGTCATTATTAGTGTGGAGTTTCGGGTCACGGAAATCTGGGCACATATCCTGGCTCAGCAGCTTCATCAGATGTATTTATAGATGTGAACACACACACATGCATTCACTTGGACAAATTCCTTAATTTCTGTAAGGTTCCTCATCTTTCAAATACGGAAAAAATACCCTCTTTGAGTGATTGTTGGGAGCATTAAATGTATAATCATGAAGATGACTTAAAACAGTGCTTGTCATACAAAATAGAAGTTCAATAAATTATAGGTAGTATTTATCGATGCTGCTGCCATCATCATCATCATCATCATCATCATCATCATCATTATTTTAAGCAGGCTCCACATCCAATGTGGGGATTGAACTCATGACCTGAGATTAAGAGTTGCATACGGTACCCACCGACCCAGCCAGGCACCCCTAGAGCTGCCCGTATTAACATGAAGGCAAAAGACTTTTAGAACGAGTCCTCCTGGAGAATATTCTTTGTGGTATATCCTTGGATGTATCCAGTTGGGCTGGGCACTGCTGCGAGGAATTTTGACTCTGGATGATTTTAAGTTACTGTGTAAGGCTCAACATTTATTGCAGTTTCATACTCAATGGTAATAATTTATTACATGGAATAATTCTTCTCAGATGAAGTTACTGCCACAGCCATATTAGACTTAGTTACCTTACATACCTGGTAGAATCTACTCTTAAAAAATGAATAAATTTGACAAGATGTAGGCACACACAAACCGGAAACTGCCCTACACTTAACTGTGACGGCCTAGGACCTGCACTGAACTTTCGATCCATGGAGACTTCACAGCCTAGGTCCTTTTTGTCACTTCTAAATAATGGTAAATTGAAAATACAGGCCTTGGAATTTATTCTGTTGTTAAGCAGGCCCCCGTGGACATGTAACTCCCTATTTCCATCCATGGTTCATAATTTGAGCCACATTCTCCTTGGACATACTAAACCAGATGGAAAGATCAATTACAGGTATCTCAAGGTGCTAGAACTCACCTCTGTCCCCTGGGGGCCTGGGAAGGAGAGTGGAAGCAGAGGGCGTGTGTGTAACAGAATGGGAGGGCTTTTCTGGGGCTACCCTTCCCAGGAGTTAGGATTGACGAGGTGGTACTTTTCTGTCCTAGCAGATCATTTCCCCAGTAGGATCCAGAAAAACATATTTTGTGTGTGTTTCTAATCATGTTCATGTTCCGTACTGAAATATATAGCAGTTTTTAAAATGGTCGTGCCACATATATTCACTGAGGGCCTGCTGTACACATGGCGGTGTGCAGGATAGGAAGGAGAATACAAATAAGGTGCTCGTGGTTCTGCTCGTGTGTACGGACTGAATTACATTATGGAGAACATGTACCTTTCCAAAGGCGTACAGGCATCACAGACCTAGAAGGGCGACAGTAGTCATATCCGCAGGAGAATGGTCAGGAGAAAGAAAGCCGCTCTTTAGCACAGGTAGAATTTTAACAGGCAAACATTGCTTGCTGAACGTGTTCCAGTCTGAGGGCACATGCAGGTGGAATGGCACGGAGTCCGTGCATGCGGGAGACAGCACGTTTCCAGCTGGAGCGTTGAGGCTAGGTAGAGGAGGATATAAGAGAAGTGGGGGGTGGGGGGACAGGACTGGGCCTGGTATGCCAGAAGAGGGCCTTTGGACTTTACCGAATGGGCCACTTTGAGACACTGAAGAGCATCAGATTTGGTGATAAGGAATGGATAGGCAGTAAGGAAGGAGCAGGTATGAGCATAAGCTGTGAAGAGATCTAGAGACAAATCGCATAGAAGGGAGGTTACTTGATGGTGTAGTACAGTATAAGAAGGGAGGCAATAAGTGCAAGAATTGTGTCCTCCCTCCCTCCCTCCTTCCCTCCTCTCCCTTCCTCTCCCCTCCCTTTTCCTTTCCTCTCCCCTCCTTTTTCTTTTCCTCTCCCCTCCCTTTTCTTTCTTTCTTTCTTTCTTTCTTTCTTTCTTTCTTTCTTTCTTTCTTTCTTTCCTTCCTCCCTCCCTCCCTCCCTCCCTCCCTCCCTCCCTCCCTTCCTTCCTTCCTTCTTTCCTTCCTTCCTTCCTTCTTTCCTTCCTTCCTTCCTTCCTTCTGTCTCTCTCTCTCTCTTTATTTCTCTCTTTCTTTCTTTTGAAACAATCTGAATATTTCTCTGGGCTCAAAGGAAACAAAAGCCCTGTGTAGGAGGAGAACCTTGATATGCAACTAATAAGGGCAACATGTGGACTGAGGCATCCTTCTTATCTTAGGTTTGGTAGGGAGATAAGAGACATCTCTCAGAGACAGAAAGAAAGGATAAAGATTCTAACAGCTAAAACGGGGAGCTTGTGTGACTATGAAGAACTGGTCTGAAAAACACAAAAGCAAAGAGAGATGTTCTACGTATAGATAGGAGTGGGGGACTTCCATGTCGAAAAGATTTAGAACTACCTCATGGAAAATGTGTTAGGGAGTAGGGACAATTTTGCTATTTTGTGGTTAGAAAATGTGAATTTGTTTTCTATGCAGGATATTTGTGTGTGTGCCCAGTATTTCTCAGAGTGGAGGCAGAGAAAATACACAGTAGGGTAGAATGCAGAATGGACAACTAACTGAGTATCAGCGAGAGAAGGAGACAATGAGGAACGATTCTATGAAGGCAGAGGGAATTGCTTCACTGGAGACCTAGAACTAGTAGGGGGACTTGAGAGGGTTTGGAAAGCCAGGTTCCTTTAAAGAATTGGGTAGGTTGTGGGACTGAGTTTAAATTTTTTTTTAATGTTTTATTTATTTTTCAGACAGAGAGAGAGACAGCGTGAGCAGGGGGAGGGTCAGAGAGAAAGGGAGACACAGAATCCGAAGACAGTCTCCAGGCTCTGAGCTAACTGTCAGCCCAGAGCCTGATGCGGGGCTCGAACCCACTAACCGGGAGATCATGACCTGAGCCGAAGCCGGACGCTCAACTGACTGAGCCACCCAGGCACCCTGTGGGACTGAGTTTAATGATAATAAGGCAACCACTATGCAGTGCCTTTTCTTCCTTTTCTCCTTTTGAAAAGTCTCACTTGGGGGACCTGAGTGGCTCAGTCAGTTAAGCCTCCAACTTTGGCTCAGTCATGATCTCACGGTTCATGGGTTTGAGCCCTGAATTGGGTTCTGTGCTAACAGCTCAGAGCCTGGAGTCTGCTTCAGATTCTGTGTCTCCCTCTCTCTCTGGCCCTACCCTGCTCACTCTCTCTCTCTCTCTCTCTCTCTCTCAAAAATGAATAAACATTAAAAAATTTTAAAGCCTCACTTGCTAGATTTACATCTTTTTAAAAACCCAGACAAGATCATGCTATAGTCATTACTTTGCAGTGTGTTACTTTCAAATAACAGTATATTTAATCAACCTTTACATGTGCATGGTATTCATTCTTTTTAATGGCTGAAGAATTCATCCCAAAGATATTCTTGTTAATTATTCTTTAGGTTTCAAGGTTTTTTTGTTGTTGTTGTTGTTTTATTTTATTGTATTTTTCTATTTATTTTTGTTATGTTTTTATTTATTTTTGAGAGAGAGAGAGACAGCATGAGGAGGGGAGGGTCAGAGAGAGAGGGAGACACAGAATCTTTTTTTTTTTTTTAAACTTTATAGTTTATTGTCAGGTTGGTTTCCATGTAACACCCAGTGCTCTTCCCCACAAGTAACCTCCACCAAGACCATCACCCCCCATTACCTTTCCCCCTTCCCCTTCCGCCCTCAGTTTGTTTTCAGTATTCAAGAGTCTCTTGTGTTTTGTCTCCCTCCCTCTCCCTAACTCTTTTTCCTCCTTCCCCTCCCCATGGTCCTCTGTTGGGTTTCTCCTGTTAGACCTATGAGTGCGAACATATGGTATCTGTCCTTCTCCGCCTGACTTATTTCGCTGAGCATGACACCCTCGAGGTCCATCCACTTTGCTACGAATGGCCAGATTT
>CM053578.1:35715758-35770607 GCA_028646485.1 Cryptoprocta ferox
TTGTTCATTTTAGCCACTCTGACTGGCGTGAGGTGGTATCTCAGTGTGGTTTTAATTTGTATTTCCCTGATGATGAGTGATGCTGAGCATCGTTTCATGTGTTTGTTCGCCATCTGGATGTCCTCTTTGGAGAAGTGGGGAGACACAGAATCTTAAGACAGGCGCCAGGCTCTGAGCTAGCTGTCAGCACAGAGCCCAATGCGGAGCTCAAACCCACGAACTGTGAGATCATGACCTGAGCCAAAGTCGGACGCATAACTGACTGAGCCACCCAGGCGCCCCTGTATTTTTCTATTTAAAGCAAAACTGTTTGAGTCAAATACTGACCAAGCTCTAAGAAGTAAAAGATTAATAAGCTGTGGTTTTGTCCTCAAGGAGTTTATGATTTGTTAGTATTTGTTGAATAAGTAACATTTTCTTTTTGGGCACGGAAGGACATTTGGTAGTGATCAGGACATTAACTGGGGCATTAGCAGACGACTTGGGTGATGGTCATGATGGTAATGATGGTGATGATGATGATGATTTTGAGAAGAGAAGAGTCCCCAGAGCCTGAATGTTGATCAGATTTAAAATTTTTAGAGTTAGTAACAGCTAAGAATTACTATCTTTCAAAACAATTGACTGGGGGCACCTGGGTGGCTCAGTCGGCCAAGCATCCGACTTTGGCTCACATCATGATCTCACAGTCCGTGGGTTCGAGCCCCGCGTCGGGCTCTGTGCTGACAGCTCAGAGCCTGGAGCCTGCTTCAGATTCTGTGTCTCCTTCTCTCTCTGCCCCAGCTTGCTCTCTGCCTCTCTCTCTCAAAATAAAATAAAGGCATAAAAAATTAAAAAAAAAACAAAAACAAACGAACAAAAAAAACCACTTGACTGAATATCTTATTGTATCTATATGAAATTTTGTATCTGTGGAATATCCCTTATAAAAGAGATGGAGAAACCTTAGTTTGTATTTCTTTTATTATGATGGTAGCCGTTGGGGGGTAGGATTTATAATTAAAATGTATAGAGATACTGAAGTTAATCTGTATTTATCCTTTTACTACAACTTCTGATCATATCAGTAGCCCTCTGAAGTGTGAAATAATCATGGGCATTTGGTTAATGAATTGTGCATTGTTGCTATTCATTCATGGAATTTGCTCTTTTATTATATTTGATGCTTCACTTAACAACAAATTTTGCTTTCTCTGCATTTGATATGTTTTTACCAAATTATTCCTGATTGTATCCATTAATCTTTAGTCACATTTGACAAAAATAAATTACTGTGATCTTTTAAAGTTACCAGTAATAATTAGATTTTTCAGGACATCAAAGTTTTGGGGGGAACCACTAGATGTTAAAGAGCTCATGTAGAAATGTTTGCACAAGCTTTTTGATAAAATACTGTGCCCAAGTGCAATTTTGGTAATGGATAAACAAAGACTGTAGAAGGCAGAGAAGAAGTCATGAAGTCTTCCTAATGAACATTTATTTACATTTTGACCCTCTGCATTTTCCTGGGAATCCATTTTCAGTTGTTGCATTTGGGAATAGGATTTTATAAACAATATGCACAATTCTTGTCACATCCTACTGCATGTCTCTAGGAACAGTGCAAATCACTTGTCTGTTTAACACTGTGTCCAGTCTCTGGAGAGGGGGAGGCCCTTTGCCCCCCAGAGAGAGCTGGCACCAGAAGAATCTGATAAATAGAATCCCCCACTTGGGGTTCTTCAAGGTGGGTTTTTTTTTTTAGTTCTTTTTGTTCTTTTATATGACTTTACCTGCATGTATCAGGGATCACCTCGTACATTCCTGGTTTAAAATCAAATATGTAAACTTAGCCATTATGGCTTTTAATTCAAATTCCAGAGAAGACTGCCTCTTGCTGGAGGGAAACATTAATTGTAGTTCTCTTTTTCAGAACAGTATATTTACTTTTAGTTTCTGGATGGTATCTGGCTGGTGGTACCTGAATTCTAACTCCAGGTGTTGCACGTCTAGCGCAGTATAGCCCGGTCATTAAGGACACAGGTTATGCAATTAGAATGAAGTGGGAGCAAGTCTTTGGCTTCATCACTTGCTAGCTTTGTGAGCTACGACAAGTGTCTCAACCTTATAGAGAGCCTCAAGGCTTTCAGACATAAATGAAAGATAACAGTAACACTTTTCTGTATAAGTAAAGGTTTGTGAAAGGGAGGAAGTGTGTGCATTGTAGAAAAAGTACAGAAGAGGAAGGGCCTGTGAAGACAGTGCATTCTGGGAATTACAGGTCGGCCACCCTCACCCCTTTCTGCTTCTACCCCACTCTAGCACCATGAGGGAAGAGAAAATTCTATGTCAGGACAGTAGACTTGTGACAGATGAAAGTTTGCTGTTTGCTGAACACTACTAGTTGACCAGATTACACATTCCTACAAAATTTGCTGGAAATTAGTGTAATTTTAATTAATGTACTGATTTTCTTTGACAGGAGTTGGGGGCGGGACGTGAAAAACTGTGCTAAAGTTTATCTGGAAAAATAAACCTATGAGATTTACCAGATTAATTCTGAAAAAGAATAATGATAAAGGATTAGATAGAAATCTATCAAATATTAAAGTGTATTATAAAGCTACTTTAATTAAAATAGTTTGCCAAAGGAATAGAGAAATAAGTGAAACAAAGAGCCTAGTAATAGATCGAAATACATAAAATTTAGAATATGATAAGGGCAGCATTTCAAATCTGTCAGTATTGGTTATTTAATAAGTAGTGTGAGAGTATCCACTCCCCCTGATTTGTGTGTATATATATATATATATATATGTATTTATGTATATACATGCATACATATATACACACACATATACATATATGTATATATATTCTATTTGTCATATTCCATGTGAACCAAGGATTTAACAACAGAACACCATAAAACTATTAGAAGAAAGTATATGTAAATATTTAAAAAATAGAGTAAGAAAGGTATTTTTAAGCAGGACACCAAAAAAGCCATTTTCTTTTTGAAAAATCTTGCTAAATCTGATTTAATAAAAATTAAAATTTATCTATGGCAAAAATCTAAAGAGCACATGTGAGATTGGGAAAATATAACCTATCAGACAGGGTTTGTTTCATTTTTGTGTCCATATCCTTTCACTTTAGTATGTCTATGATAAGCAGCATGTATCTGGATTCTTTTTTTTTTTTTTAGTTTATTTACATAATCTCCACACCCAACATAGGGGTTGAACGCATGACCCCAAGATTAGGAGTCACATGCCTTTCTGAATGAGCCAGCTAGGCACCCTTGGATTTTTTTTTAAATGCTTAAAATAGGTAGAATCTACCTTTCTTTTTTAATTTTTTAATTTTAATTCCTGTTAGAATCTATCTTTAGCCAGGTGAAATTAATTCATTGAAAGATAGAGTCTATCTATTAAACATAGAGGGAAAAAAAAGGAATTTGATCCATTTCCATTTATTGGGATATCATGTGCATTTATTTTGTATTTTTTACTTACATTTTTAAACTTTGCTTCTTTTCCTTCCTTTCCTTCATATTAAATCACTTTGGTATCACTCTGTGTTTCTACACCTTAAACTCTATACATAAAGTCATTTCTACCCTCCAGTCCCATCAGAGAGACCCAGTTGAGGCCCCTGCCCTGTGCTGATACTGGACGTCCTGCAGACCAAGTGCTGAGCCCGCTGGTGGTGCTTTGGCTTGGGCGATGCTCTCTGCACCTGGCTTCTTGCCTCCCAGATAACTCCCCACAGGTAGTCCACAGCCCCGGGCCAGTCGTCAACAGAAGCATCTCCACTGCTCTTCATAAGGATGAAGCCCTTCTTCAGTTCTCAGCATTCAGCTGGTTAGTCTGGCTTCCTTACCTCTCTCTGCAAGGGAGACCTGTATTCCTCTTGCCCTTGAGGAACTGAAATCTAGGTGGCCTTTCCCTGTTTCTAGACCCAGAGCTCAGAAGACAGAAGCTTTTGGCCTACCTACTCTGCTCTGAGTTTCCATAGCATGATCCATAGCATGTTTATTTTTGAGTCAACCATGTTCTTTAAAAATATATATAGAGAAATTATTTTTGCTGTATTTGGAGAAGAGGAGGAGTTCAAGCCTGAACTCATAATGCCATATTGATTAAAACTTTACTTAGAGCAATTTATAATAGCAAAAACTCGAGGTCTGGTTTAATAAATTGGGTACATTCAGATACCCAAAAGAGATTTATAAGTATTTAGAGGGAAGGTGGCTGATATATATCATAAATTGGAAAACAAGTTGTGAATAATGAGCTAGTTACTTGTATTTGTGTTTAAAGCAAAAAGATACATAGGTTGTATACTTGTGAGCATAGAAAGTTTCTGATAGTATAAAGAGGCATTTTTATAGTTAACACTGATTACATCTGGATTGTGTAACTAGGAAGCCAGTAGTGTATTAGTTTCTCTTTTCATCCCTCTAAATGGTTTGGATATTCCTCCTCTCTTTGAACATTGGCTGTGTTTATAATAAAAAAGTAAAAAGAAGAAGCTAAAGTCAGCTTTTATATTCCCTCTGATTAATGTTATGGCTGAATACATTTTTGTGCCTCCATAATCTGTGTGTACTTAAGGAACACATACGATATCTTCATTAATAGTTTATCTGTTTCCTAATACAAAAACAGCAATAGGTAACAAATAATCTATCTAATATTCTGTAATTCTGTAAAATGCTAATGTTCGTTGTTAGAAAAAAATCTAGGCCAAACCATAGGATTCAGACTACGAGGATTAACAAGTCAGGATTACTTTGCAGCTGTAGAGGCATATTATTTATTTATTTATTTATTTGGGAATTGATCCTTCATATAAAATATTCAGTCTTTGGGTTAGTCCCTTGTCTTTTTAGTGGCACTGGCTTTCTGAAATCCAAAGATAAGTGCCCAAACCTTTTCTAAAGAAAGACAAACTTTCCTTTCCTTCAGTGACATCATGTTTCCTTCATGGGGCATGTGGCTTTCATACATACACTCTGGTACCAATGTACCTAAATTTTTTGATTGTGTATTGTGTTGGCACCTCTGCTATGTAATTCACAGGGATTAATCTCTCCTTTCTGTTTAAAAAATATCTAAATAATGCCATATCTGAAAATGTATTCTAATTAAATAATTAAAAATGCAGAGTTTAAATGAAAATATATTGCAGTACTATTTGTAATAGTGTAGATATGAAATAACCCAAATGTTCAAAAATAGGGAATTGAATATAAATCACTGTAAATATTTAATGTAATGCTATTCATACATTACAAATGAAATTGTAGAAAAATATATATTGACATGGAGAGATGTTTACAATAAATAACGTTAAATGAAAAAAATGGAATATATCCTATTTTTGTAAAAATGTGCATACGTGATTATACACATGCATAGAAAATGTGAACGTTTCAATGTTCACAGATGTCAACTGTGGTTATCTCTAAGCCGTGCGATTACAGGAGAGTTTTATTTTGTTCTCTTTACTTCTCTGCATTTATTATACTGAGCGTGTTTTCATGCATAATAAGATAATCAGTAAAAGGTATTAAAATATACTTCTGTTCTATATCATGTTGTGAAAGTTAAATGTCGTACAATTCTTCCCCTTAGAAGGTAATTACTCCTCTGTTCATCCAAATGTCTTGAGTCACAAATTGGTTTAGTTAGAAGTGGTTAGTAGCTAGACATTCTCGCTCAGGTTGGAAAAGGCAAAGCTGTAAAGAGCCTTCTTTAGTTCACGTCCCTTGGCCCACGTCCCCCATAATTTGGACTTGCTGAGAGATGGGCTGAGGATGACGGAAAGGCAGATTTCAGTTGTGTTTATTCTTCCAGTGTAGCTAATCTTGTTAGTCCACCTAAGATTCTCGGAGTAATGTCACCCCAAATATTAACACTTTACCACTGTCATGAAATCCCTGTGAATACATACTAAAAGCAATCAATGTTAAAACAAAAAAGAAAATAACAGTATCACTCGTGAATGTTCTAGTTTATCTCCGCAGTGATAGAGCTCACTGTTGTCCATAACAAGGAACTGCCAAAAAGGAAAGAAAAAGACAGAAACTATTTCTCATAAAACCTTGAACTAGTTCAGTTGAATTACTGTAAATGCACAGAGAGGTCAGCCCTCCATCGCACGGGCGCGTGGGGAGGTCATTCTTTCTACTCTGAGGAAAGATCTTCCCGAGCTCCTCAAATCCACAACAAGCATTAGTTGATTGAAGCGTGGGTACATTATTTTTGATGTCCTTCAAACTTAATTGTTTTACCTAAGAACGCAAAATGTTAGCATTGAATATCCCATAAAAATACTGCTCATTCACTTTAAGAAGGTATAAAAGTACTCTCTTTTCACTTCCTTACTTTATAAAAGTATCAGAAAACTAAGCCCTTAAAATTTCAGAGCTGCAGTTTTTGAAGGGAGGAAAATTTTGGAGTTTTGAGAGGTGCATAGAAAGGAACATATTAGATAACAGAACTGTGCAAGACGATAAGGCTTTTTAAATGTTCGTGATCTTTGCTGTAGTCGGTTAATCAGTTAAAATATATTTATGGGAAGCCGTTAGAACTTCTAAGAATGTCTTGTTCTTGCATCAGTTTCCTCCTCCCTCATTCCATTGTTCTTATTCAACAAAAACGAGAAAATATTTAGTGTATAATAGCAGTTGAAAATTTAAAAATGTTTTTTCCCCCAAATATCTAGGTGTTTGTATGTCTGTGTGTGTGTGGTTCTAAAAACTTTTGGTAATACTTTTAGGTTACGTGGTGTTTTAATACATCAATATAGATATTACTTTGAGGGTTAAATTTTTATGGTTTTTTTTTTTTTTTTTTTTTGCTCTGGAAGAAGCAGTATCATTTTGCTCCAGAAATTCTGGTGGGTAGCTTGATGATATGACACTAGAAATAATAGGACAAGCAAAACAGCCTGGTTTGACAGAGAAGCCCGTTTTAACTTTTGTTGGTATTCACTAGAGTTTCTCACATAAATACATGTGAATAACTTTTTTAAAATGTCCAATACTTGCAAAAGCAGTTTTGAGGCTTTAAAGTGTTAGCTCTCACTTACATATCCTGAAATATCCTCTTGAGATGGCTTGCTAATTCCTAGAGTAGTTCCCTGCCTCACACTCTGTCAGTTTGGGAAAGAAAAAAAAAATCCATCCTGAGGACACAAGCCCATAAAATTCTCTCTTCATATCACTCTTCACTACCACCTCTGCCTTGTGAGGCTGGCCTCTTCATTGCCCTGTTCCTGCTATATCACACATGTCCCCTAAATGGTCTACCTCCAGTTCTTCTCCCCCTCCAGCCTTGGCCCTCCACCCCCACAGAGAGATCTTTCTAGAACATTAATCTGATATCTCAGCTTAAAACACTTAGGTGGTTTCCCTGACAGCACAGTAATGTTTCTCAAAAGAATATCTGAGAATTTCTGGAAAAAAATTTAAAATATTATTCCTTTTTTATAATAACAAGGGGAAAAAAATAACCAGCGTATTTTTCCTCAGAATGGATAACTTGTAACTGAGCACAGCATTCAGGTTCATGCTTCTGTGGCATTGATGCCAAATCTTGTACCTTCTAACAAAACATTTGCTTCCCAAACCAGTCTGTGACTTGAAGCCATGTTCTCAGAGGCATTTTCCTTTTGAGGAGACTCAGATAATACTTACTTGTGAGAAACAGTGGCCCAGAGGACAGAGTCCAAATCCTCAGTGTGGACAAAAGACCCTTTTACTATTCCTACCTTTTACTGTCCCTCCCACTGGGTCTCCTTCATGTCGTCCACAGCCCCTGAGTGACAAGCAACCCCTAAATTAGGGGGCCATCTCAAGCACTTGCCTTTCTCTTGCCTAGCCTTTTTTTTTTTTTGCCAGTGATAATTCCCTCCCCTCTACCTATCTACCATCAACTCAGCTTTTCCTGAAGACCCCTATCCCAGGGACAATTAAAAACTTATACTGCAGCTGTAGCTATTATATATACAGAGAATTGTGCCATCAATAAACTACCACAAAATTTAGTGGCTTAAAACAACATTTGCTATCACACAATTTCAGTGGGTTGGGGATCGGGGTGTGCCTTCACCTAGGTTCTCTAGTTCTGCGACTCTAATAGGCTGCAGTGCTTCCTACCAACTCATGTAGTCGTTGACATGATTCAGTTCTTCCCTGGTTGTTGGACTGAGGCCTCAATTTCTTGTGACCTGTTGCCTGGGGGGCTCCCTTTGTCCATGGTCTTAAAATATGACAGCTTGCTTCATCCTAGTTAGCATGAGAGGGGAAGAGAGAGTGTGGACAAGAGAGAGAACAGAAATCACAGTCTATCATAACCTAATCACAGAAGCAGCATGCCATTATTGTTGCATTCTCTTCGTTAGAAGCAAGGTACTAAGTCTACCCCTACTCTCCAGGGTAGGGCATTCCATGCTAGGAAGTGGGGATTACTGGGGACTGTCTATGATGTCCTCTCCCACAGCCTAAAGGATATCTTTGGGGAGGCCCAGATGGGAAGCCGTGGCTGGATGGGAAGGCTCCCTCCATCTTATGTCCCTGTGTGCCATCGTGTGGGCATCTTGGTGTCATAACTGGGATCCCAAGGTTAAATGAGAGGGATAGTGTAAAGAATCTGGCTCTTAAATGCCACTTGAAAGTCAACTCCCTCATCTAATCTTCAGTTGAAGGAAAAAATGGTCTATTTTAGCACTGGAAGAAGATCTCTCCGTTGGACTTACTAAGAAAAGGTGAAAAATCTCACCAAGGCAGAGCATTCTTAAGAGATTACAAATGTAATCTTGACTATGCAATTTTAGGTTTATGTCCCGATTTTAACTTCTAACCCAGAGTAAGATAAGAGTCCTCTGTATTTTCAAATCTAACACCTATAAAACTGCTACACTTTTCTTAACCTCTCTCTGGTCTGGAAGCTGTTTGACAGCTTGGTCCATGCCTAATTTATTTCATTTTTTTAAATTGTTTATTTATTTTGAGAGAGAGAGAGAGAGAAGAGAGACAGAGCAGTAGCACGGGAGGGGCAGAGGGAGAGGGAGACAGAAAATCCCAAGCAGGCTCCACACTGTCAACACAGAGCCCGATGTGGGTCTAAACTCACGAACCATGAGATCATGACCTGAGCCTAAAGAGTCAGATGCTTAATCTATTGAGCCACCCAGGCGCCCCCATGCCTAATTCATTTCTAATGCCAGCACTTCACCTGGCCCTTAGGTTCTGAATATTCTTTTAAAATATATGTATTAACTTGATATATTTTTCTGTTTTTGTTGTTTTTTAAAATACATCCAGTACTGAATTAACTAAGCATATCTGATAGAGTTTCCATAGTTGAGAAGTTGACAGATCTTTGTCTGGCATAAACGCTTCACAAGGGTGACCTGGGTCTACAATACCTATAATTTCTGTGTTATATTGCTAGTTAGTTAGAGCTTCAGCAGTTTTGCCCTTGAATCAAAGTTCTCTACTCTCCCTCCATGGTTTCCAAATATTTTGTCCTTTTGAGTCAAGGGAATTGCCCTGATTTTATGATGACATTTGGGTAAGATATTTAAACTGTTAAAAGTTATGAAAACGACCCTTTGGTATTAAATGTAATAAATGGCTCTGAATTGAATACATGCACAGATTCTCTTATATGAGCTTTGTGAGCCCACACTGCTCCGTTACATATTCTCATTGTAATTGGATTCTATGACATTCTCTCCTCTCCTAAGAGTATGCCAGGCCATGAAAACTTCTCATGGCTTGGTGCTGATGTATACTTTAGGTCTTTTGAAGTTTGGGGGTTTCATCTCTACCTGGTATATGGCACCTATAGTACTGTTGGTCCTACCCAATATGGAAAAAGCAGGGGTGTTTCTGTAAGAAAAGAAAACAAAAGCTAGTTCCATCCCTAAGAGATTTATCACAACCCTCAAAAAAAGGGGCAGAGGCATGACTCCTAGAACCTAACCTATCCTTGCCCAGCCTCACCTTTACCAAGAATATTGTCTTTTCTTTACTCATGGATACTCTGCACTGGGCTTATTTGTCCTGGCTTGTATTTTTCTTTGTAATTCCATAATACTATGCTTGCCTGTCTTAGACTGTAAATCCTTCAATGCCAGAGGTTATTCTCTTCCCTCTTCTCTTTTGATGCCTTTAGTCTCTTTTCCCATTTTATACCCACTCTAACAGCACTCCAGAAATGGTAGCCAACAAACACATAAGAGGTCGGGTCTAGACTTATGCATGATGTGTTAGAGTAGACTAGAGATGAGGGGCTGGAACTTGTGAAAGGCTTGGGGTGAGGCATGAACATGAGTTCCGCAAAGCTTCAAAACAACACCGCCTTAACTCTATGTGGGTCAGGATGGGTGCCTGGCTCTCCTCTGATCCTCTCACTGCCCCAGACTACGTTACCGCCATGAAATTGTATCGTCATATTTTCTAGTTGCGATTCCTTCACAGTTTAATATGCTTCTAGTTCTGATTTGACTTCTCCCCCAGGACGAGGCTAAAATCTCTTCATTATAATATAGACAGTGTACTGCACTTTGAATACAAATTTATCCATGTTCAGAGTAATTTTTCTTGTGATTGTCTCTACCCTGGAGAAGTGCCTTTAATGAATTACATACAAATTGTGTAATTTAAGAAGTTAATTTGGTTTTCTGGTTACACAGGACTAAAAACAGCCCTTGTGGAAAGAGATGATTTCTCATCAGGGACCAGCAGCAGAAGCACTAAACTGATCCATGGTGGTGTCAGATATCTTCAGAAGGCGATCATGAAGTTGGATGTTGAGCAGGTGACTGTGTATGCTGGTTGTTAAACAAAAAATTGCGACTATGCTTTTTTCTACCCAATTAAATCAGGGTGGTTTTTTTTTTTTTATGGCTTTTAACATTTCTTCCTGTTGGAAATACCTATTTAGTGTGTATTCTGCTGGAGTATCTTTCAGGAGAGGTGTGTCATTTCTTTCCTGTAGCATCATGTTTATGGGTGATCAGGGGCTTTTTCTACACATGCATGTCAAAGTAGCAGATTTACAAAATCGCTTTTGGGTATGTTGCTTTTTAACAATTGTGATTGTTTCTTTGTTCTTTCATTTGTTTGTTTTGCAAGCGGCTGCCAAATTGCTACTTTCTGGGCAGTTTAGGGGGGTAGTGTTATAATACAGGAGTGTTCAATTGATCCTCTTAACTGTAATTGCAATCATACGCTCATATTGTCACTGACATATTCTTAAGGAGAAGATGATCTGAGTCATGCTTTTCTTATGTCACACTTTATTGTGTCCAGTCTGCCACCATTTGAAAACTGCCAAGGCAGTGTGGAAGATGACATTTCCCAGAGGGGTAAAAAAAAAAAAAAATCAGCTGAACTCCCTATCTGCTTCTGGTACATGAAAAACGCAGCAGCGCTAACTTGACATTGTCAGTTTTGAATGTGTCCTCTTTCCTTACGTGTCTCTTCGGCATCATGATGGATGCAAAGAAAAGAGCATAAGACTTAGAATCAGATGACTTGTGATGAGTTCCAGATTATTTATTCAATTTCTATGAGCCTCAGTTTTCTCATTTTTAAGTTAGTGTTATAATAATAATAATGCTAGCTCTTCAGAGACGCGTAATGAGGACGAAAGGAGTAAAGACAAACGCTTTTCTGTAATCTCTGAAATACGGTGCAACTCCTAAGTATTATCTCTGCTTGTGTTAGTGGAGGCAGGAAGGGAATATTTAGCATGAATCTGAACAATCTGTTATTTCTTACATGGGGAAATATTATAGAGGACTGAGAAGGCGGACAATACAGAGAATGCAAGATAAATTGTTACAATAATCTCTTAAGTCAGGAAAATATCTTACACCTGGGAACTCTGACAGCATGTTTTTCTCCTATGCAAATACAGTTAAGATTTCTAAAAAATCTTTCAGGTTGACAGCGTGATGTATTATTAGAACTTTGATTAGGAGGGAGCGATCCTCACTCAGAGGTAGAGAGGTTTCTGTGTATCAATCAGTTGGCAGGGTGTCTATTTGCCATTTGAAAATATTATGATCTGTTACTGCCAAACTAATTTTCTCTGTTTTGCTTTTTAGTATAGGATGGTAAAAGAAGCCCTTCACGAGCGTGCCAACCTACTAGAAATTGCTCCCCATTTATCAGCTCCATTGCCTATAATGCTGCCTGTTTACAAGTAAGCCTTTTGATATCATCTATATACTATTTGCGTAACTGAGGTCAATAGAAGGACACAGTTTTAATAGAAATAGTTCCTCAGCGTGTAGTTCTTAATGTACTTTTAATTGGTCCTAATCTTTAATCCTTTTCAAACATTTGCCTTTGTTGTGTTTAAAAGTGTGGCTTTTCCTAAATTACCCTTTTCTGACCCAACTCTAAGGGCTAGATCTTGAAGGCCAAGGAGGTTGTACTCTATATTTATAATTAGTATTTCTTCTCCCAGTTTACTGAGAGTCTATAGAAGAGCAACTGCGTTTGCACCAGGGAACAGAAAAGGGTCATTTGGACACTAAAATGCGTAGCTAAAAAGTATCTCCCTGCAAAATCTGAACCTCGTATGTACCAACTCCAAGCCAACACCGTTTTGGCTCATTTTAAATTTCCAAGTTAGCCAAAGCCAAAGTTTGATTTAGAGTTGTCGGATTGTAAGCTATGAGACCCACTTTTCCTGATTTTGTTAGAGCTGATCCATTAAGTCATCTTAATGGAATACAGGTAATATGAGACAGTGGATTATGTAACTGCTAGCCACATGAGGGTTGTGGGTGCCTAGAAATAGATTTTTTCATTTTCATCCATATTTTGTGATGGATTGCTCAGGATATCACAAGCCCACGGTTCTCTCTCCTGGGTGCACATTAGAGTCACCCAGACACCCAAACCTCATGTCTAGACACATGAGACCCAGGTATCTGTATGTATGTTTATGTTTATGAGAATCCTCCCTAAAGAATTCTCATCTGGAGCCGGTAGAGAAGCACTGCCTTAGGGATGATTCATTTAGAGTCTCACTGATTCATTTACTTATATAATTCAGCTCTGTTGGGGTCAAAAACAGTTCTGTAGTTCCCTCCTGTTTCTTTTGCAGTAAGTACACTTCTAGATATACTTTGCTTTTCTTAAATGAAAAGTATATTATAACTTACAGTGACTTTCTAGAATGTTCTACCCTGTGTCTCAAGAAACCTTTCCCCCTATTCATGCCGTAGGTGGTGGCAGCTACCTTACTACTGGGTAGGAATCAAGCTATACGATCTGGTTGCAGGGAGCAATTGCCTGAAAAGCAGTTATGTCCTCAGCAAATCTAGAGCCCTTGAACATTTCCCAATGCTCCAGAAGGACAAACTGGTAGGAGCAATCGTCTATTATGACGGTATGTGAATTTTCTTTTTACAAAACACCTTTCTCTTCTTACTCACGACCCTTATAGTATGTTCTTAATGAGATAGTTTTGCATTCTTACTTTTAACGCTGGTCTTCTACAACATACAAACACATGCACGTGCGCGCGCACACACACACACATACACACTCACCATTTTGTCTAATATTAGCTGAAAAACTACTCGTGGTGTTTTGATTTTAATATTATTCATTTTTGCATATTCTTTTTCTTCTTTGATTTCTACTTTGTCTCATGGCTGGTTTGGTTCATTTTCCATCATTATGAATTTGGACCCCACCCTCATGCCATTTAATTTGTTCCACGTTTGCCGGTGAATACTTGCCTTATGAATATATTATAATGTTGAAAGCAGCTGAATATCTGTTAGGTTTTCTAGATGAAACCTCTATTTTCAAGGGGTTATAAACCTAGGGAAAAATGCCCTCTGGGCTGAAATTGACATGTTTATGTTTTGCGCAGGACACAATTCCTGAACATATAATTTATGTGACGAAGGTAGATGAACATTGCATCTGTTAAACCAAAGCCTCAGTTTTTATTGCTTATTTTTGTGTTGTTAAATGTTTCCTAACAGTAACATTATCTAATATCCATTTGCCATGTGCTCCGTGTTCATTCTTTGTGTGTGTGGGTGGTTATGGGTATATGTGAACAATATAATTTTATACACTTTTATTTGAAGGAACTACCCACTTAATGTCTCCAGATGGACCACAATGCAACACAAAACAAAACAGGAAAAGCCATTTGTGAAATTGTACTATGGTTTTAAAGGGTGTATGGAATTGCAAAATAGTCCACTGATGGATGTCCCTTTATAAAATAAATAGCTGGATGCAGATAATTGTACATGTTCAAAAAGTCTTGGAAATTTTGTGACACAAAGGACAGCTTGGGCTCTATAGCTCAGTGATTTTTTTTAAACCCCGTTATGTGATCTTTTGTATTTCATCTTACATATCTAAACCCTTAGCATGAAGAAATGTTTTCTGTTGTTGTTTTCAGGAGACTTTGATATTTCTACTTTATATTATAGGATATCCTCAAGACTGCCCCCCTTTTTTCTTCTTCTCAGTGTTAGATTTTTTAGTCAATTTAGCTGTCTGCCATGTTTCATGTATAAATGCAGAATGTATATGTGCAGAGGAGGCGACAGGGACAAATTTAAGAAAACGTCCTGGGAGCAACAATATTGGAAAAATGTTAAGGGTCTTAGACAAACATTAAAAGCTAGAGAATTCACAATTTACAGTGCCTTGCAGCATCTAAGCACCACAGGGGAGGCACTTAACTACTTTTTTGATGCCCTTGTTGAGCCTACATGTTAAAGGACAACCTTAACGGTGAATTTGCTAAAGGACAACCTTAACTGCGAATTTGCTTTCTCTGCATCAGACCCTTAATGCTAATCCATTGTAGTTTAGTGGGTGATCATATTAAAGAGGTTTTTGGTCCAGGAGGAGTAAGAAGGCATTCTACAAATGGCATCCTGCCCATCCTGACAAGGAAGGGTTTGTGCCCTTTGCGTCTTATTACTCATCCCTCCTGCATAAACCCTCTCAAATACTTGGTCATTTTCTTTACCATGATGTATCAAACACTAACTAGTGTTATTTTTTAGCCCGTGTATATCTGAATCTCCTTGAGAGGACTATGAGTGGATGTCATATCTGAATTTGTGGCATCCTGTTTTTTGTTGGCTTGGTATTGTTATGGTTTATAGATGCTTATTGATTCTACATAGAGAAACCAAGGGAAATCTATGTCACATGTGCAGAAGAAACATTATCCAATTAGAAGCAAGAGGAAGAAGAATTTCTTTAACCTAAAATTGGCTTTTAGGGTGCCTGGGTGGCTCAGTTGGTTAAGCGTCTGACTCTTGATTTCTGCTCAGGTCACGATCTCATGGTTTGTGAGATGGAGCCCCTGTGTTGGGCTCTGCGCTGACAGCACAGAGCCTTCTTGGGATTCTCTCTGTCCCTCTCTCTGTCCCTCTCTTGTGCTTTCTCTCACTCTCCCAAAATAAATAAACAAAACAAAATGAAATGAAATAAAGTAAAATAAAATAAAATAAAATTGGCTTTCATACCTTGTTTACAGGTTGCAAAATTATAAGTTCAGCAAGGAGTATTGAAAAATATATAAATTATTATTTAATAAAAATATAAATAAAATATTATTTAATATTATTATTATTATAAAAATATAAAAATTATTCAAATTGGCAGTTGAAAGTTGACTGTAAAAATCTTAAATCTTGAAGGGATAAAATAATTATATTCTAGTCATTTGAAATTATTTATATTTATATTTATACTTATATTCATATCCTTGTTCTGAAATAATACAAGTCCAACTATGTCATACTTGAGGTGAGGCAAAACAAGAATGTGCAACAAAGTGTAGTTTTATGGTTTCACAACTGAATTCAATGACAGGGCAACTCATGGCTTACCTAATGGTGTGATGAGCAAATTAAATATCGATGAGGAAGTGAGGTAGAAAGGAGCATATAAGTAAGGGCATTACTTGTAGTAAGTGTGTGCTCAGAGAAAGAAGGAATGCCTTACCGCTTGACCAAAAAATAACATTATCATCCTGTCACCAAAGTATTTCAGAAAGGAAAAGGTACCTGAACATTTACTATTGCAAATGAGGTCTATACATTATAATTTATAAGGTAAAACTTTCTTAACGAGGAAAAAAAAATCTTCTTTATAACTGACCATTCTGAGAATGTAATAAGTTACCCAAATAGTGTCAAAACGAATTTGGGTTGCTTGAAATCACTTTTTTTACTGAAAAATAATTTATTGCAGTGAAATTCACATAACGTAAAATTAACCACTTTAAAATGAGCAGAAATAACAATGTTTATAACTCCCAACATGGGAGAATCTTGATTATGAAAAAGCCGCAAAAGTAATAAAACTGAACTTCTCAATGCTACAAGAAGTTTGGCTGACTAAAAACTCTTATTAGTAATTCACTATAAAGTTACTTCAGCACCAATGAAAAGTGAAATATAATGATACGGAAATACAGTAAGACCAGTAAACATTGCCATTGCCTTAGACCAGTGGCTGAGACAGTCTTTCAAGTTCCTTCAACACGGAGATGTTAGGGCTTTGAGGTGTTCCCTCTGATGTATAAAATGTACAGAGATCAACATATTGTTTTCTTAATTATTTATAAGAATAGTTCATCCTGAATAAATAGTGATGGCCATTGCATTTGATTAAGGCAAAATGTATTCCTCCACAAAAGTCAATGCGGGTAATAAAATTAATTCCACATACTTTTAAATGTAGTAATTATAGTGGTGATTATGTGCTTGGCATAGGTATGATCCATTACCATATTTTGTTGTTAAGTGCTGAAAAACAAACTCACCCATATGGAGGAATAACTACCATGTTTTTCAGTGCAAAGTAAATGTCAAATTTCTCAGTAAAATTTATACGAAATGAAAGTTGGGATTGGAAGTGACAGATCAGGTTATATTTTCTTCTTATATTCTGTTAGAGAAAACACACAGTCTTTCTGATTGAGACATAATCCCAGTGTTTCCTACCTGTTTCTTGCTTCTGCTACCAGAGAGCCATCGGCTGAATGTTGGCCATGGCCATTACCCCTAATAAGGGGGTACCAGGTAGCATGGTGGCTGGTCCAACTCTTCTAAGTCAGCCAGAAGTATTTAAGGCATGACAGTCTTGGGCGACTTGGCATGCTATAAGATAGGAATCAGGGCTGGAGGGGGTGTGGGTTTCCTCAGGGAACTTACGTTGTCTTCCTCTGTCAACTTTACTTCAGTCTTTCTGTTCCCAGAGTATGATCTTTGCTGCCATTCTAGTTGGACTCCAGTTATCCAATCCAGTGCACAGAACATAAGATATAATTAAAAATCATTAAATATTTAAAACCATTAAAAACAGCCACTAAGCTTCTATAAGATGAAACTGGAGAACAAAGTTACGGCTTTAAATTCATCCTTGTGAGCATCAAGGCACTGACAGAGAGAGATGTCTGTTATTTCGTACCCAATGATGCCCTTAAGTATTCCTTATGCACATATGAAAATAGCAACCTACAGGAAATTACATTAGCTCTCCTAATGTAAATAAAAGTTGGTTATATCCATGTTTCAAAGGGGGAATTAAAGCCCAGGTTTCACTAGAATATTCATTTTTATTCCAGCCTAAAACTCAACAGCATACAAATAGATGAATTCAGCTCGTGAGAGAGCAAAGCCAATTTAATCTCTGGCTCCCCTGAGGTAAATGTAGTTCACGGTCCTGCCCCCACCCCAACCTCAGCTATAATCCCTGGCTCCTGGAGGTAAAAATGCACTGAAGTGAGGAAAATTCTGCAGCAGGATATAATGATCCAAAATGACAGGGACAATAATGACAATGAATTTCATGTCTCCCAGTCATGAGCTGGAGATGCTTGACTAGGCTGACTTCTACAATTAAATTGTTACAGGTACAGCAAGAGATGCAGTTAGCTGTGTGCTTTGGGGAACGATGCCTCTGGCAAAAGGCATATTGTGGAATCCAGACTCTTTTGTTAAGAACAAACTATTACTCCTCTAGGCAGGCACCCACAGTTGTATGCTTGAATAAAAGAAATCCTGGGTTAAAGACAAGTCTTTTAAGGTGTTGATTTTA
Source organism: Cryptoprocta ferox (assembly GCA_028646485.1). Lineage (NCBI taxonomy): Eukaryota > Metazoa > Chordata > Mammalia > Carnivora > Eupleridae > Cryptoprocta > Cryptoprocta ferox. Next base: position 35,733,868 of record CM053578.1, read on the forward strand.
TCTATTTGGAAACTTAAAGAAATCAATCACCCAATAACACAAAGGTGATTTTTTTGGGGTCTTATGCTTTTGTTTTTGTTTTTCCTTTGAGCCCCTGGAACATAAATCAAACCTAAAGATGGTCCCTTTAATCCTCATTTACGCTATTGGCAAATACAGTTGTCGAACTAATTGGGGGTTACCAACTTTAAATCTGACACACATTAATTTCTTCAGAGTAATAGAAATAGGTTGAATAAATAACCAAATGATGGGATTTACAAACAAAATAGAGTACGGTTATGTGAGTGTGGGCTATGTGCTCCCTAATATAATCCTTGTAGGGTTGCGACGATGACCTCTAAATTTGACAGTGTAAGCCTTCTGGGGTGCACAAGACCATCCACTAGGTGTAGAAGAATATATTTAGAACGTCTCTGCTTGGATATTTTATTACCAAATGCTTTATAAATGTCTGTTTTTACATATGGTCCAAATGTCTGTAATATGTAAGTACAAGTACTTCTACATATAAGTACAATAGTGCAGGTATTTAATTTATCAATAAATTACTTATTGGGGTTATATGCTGACATTTACTTTACTTTGGGGATACTAGACTTAATTTTTCTTTTTTGAACCACTGGGTTAGTAATTTGTCATCATTTTAAGTCTTTGATAACTGACTAATTTGAATGTTTTCAAGATAGATGTATTCAGCTAGAGGAAAAATTCCCCCAGAAGAGGAAACATCACCAAATCCATTCCTTCATTTCTCAAGGTCCAATTTCTATGAACTTTGATTGAGGGTTCTAAAAACTATCGACAAAGAGGTAGTATTCTCTTGGGAACATCAACATTATCAAAATTTGCCATGATACTTTAAAGCTGGTTTATTGCTTTTATTTTTATTTCCATCCTAAAAAATATAGTAAATTTAATTTAAAATGTAAAGTAGTCATATTTGCCAATAATTCTCAAGGCTCCTATCCTCTAAGATCCTTATTATTGTATACACTGAGGTATAAAAGTATGTAAATATTATGTAAATATTGGTGCATATAAAATAATACAGTAAACATATACACATATGTGTGTGTGTGTGTGTGTGTGTGTATGCATATATGGAATCCCTGGAATCCACAACTAACCTTAAAACCAAGAATATTGCCATTACTATTTGTGACTTAAAATTGTGAATACTCCCCATTTCATCATCCTGGCCCTTGCCTAGAAATTACTGCTATTATGAATTTTAACATTGGAGTTTTTTCTTAATCCTCTGTCATCTTTTTTTATCTTCTGTAAATGTATTTGAAATGTAATTTATTGGTTAGTTTTGCTTTTAACCTTTGTAAAATTATAAGATGATGCGTTATGTAAGTTGATATAAACACTTTGGAACACAAATACTTCTAATAAAAGTTAAGCACACACACACACACACCTTGTGATTCAGTAATTCTGTTACTAAATGTGTGCCCCAGAGAAACTCTGACACATGTCCACAGGGAGATATGTACAGAAAAGTTCATTGAAGCACAGGGTGTAATTTCAAAAAGGGAAATAATTCAAATATCCCTCAAGAGACCAATGAATAAATAGCCTGTGTATTCACATAATGGAGTAAACCAGCATTGGAAGTGAATGAACTTCACTGAACTGAACAGCATGCATGAGTCTTAGAAAACTAACGTTGAAAGGGCAAGATAGCTCATCTCACAAATGTAAACATCACAATCATACTTGAAAACTGCTTTCCAAAGTGTCATAGTGCAGTTGAAACACTCGGCACTATGGAAGTATGTGACTTAGGTTTACAAACTTTATGGAGCTTTGAGTCACCTTACACATCTATGAATTTAGGCTTATAATACCTCACTCATAGTGTGTTTTGAGATCTAAATGAATTACTAAAAATAACGTAACTTTAGAAGTATAAAACATTATTTAAATATTAATTGTTTTATTTGGGTCAATTTTATGGATATTCTACAATATTCATAAAATTCACCAAATTTCTCCTTTTCATGTCATAAAGTGAAGCATCAGTTCTACCAATGTCTCTTTATACATACAAATTTTCAGATTCTTCCAGAAAAAAACAATTGCAAAACATTCTTAGGAGAAAGAAAAATTTTATGCAAATAGATATACTCCAGGTAAGTATATAACCTTTGAAATTTAAGGGTTAAAAAGCACAACATTCTAGAAGAACCTACTCTAAAATCATCCACCTCTTAGACATTGATCTAAAACATATTTAGTATTTCTTCTTGTGCATATGTAGTTTAGACTTACAGGTTAAATAATTTTTATCTTGATTTACTGGGGCCGTCTTTTCCTTGTCCTTCTCCTCTTGTTATCTGTGAGTTAGATAAACGAAACTGGCATCATTGCTCATATAGCAGGCATATTTTTTTGCCCCTGAATTCTGCCTTTTTGCTATTCAGTGTATCTGGATACCAACCAAGGTTAAATGAAGTTTGACATGTACCCCTAAGAAACAAAAGTTACAAATTGTGGCTTCGGTAGGAAACCTTGAATAAATAGGACACATTTGTGTCCACCCAGGCTAACATCTAGCATATGCTTTAGCTTCCTGATGATGAGACAGAGCAAAATAGCCCTTAGGAAAGTTTGCAATTGTTTATTGCTCACTTGACCAGCATGTATTAAATACCAAGCTTTCATCCCCTTATAATTAGTTTTTAAGAAAATCAAAAGCTACATAAGTAGATTTAATCAGGTGTAGCACACTAAGTAATCATCCCTTTTCTACTCTGTATATACAAGCTTAAAAACAGTGCTAAAATGTACAATAATAGGCTATGTATGCATATAACTTGTTGGAGCAGATAGTTCTGGCGGGTTCCTGGTAAGCTATCTACCCCACACTCTGTTGCTCAACTGACTTTCTTTGTCTTTTAAATGGAAGTATTGTTGACACACAATGTTACATTTGTTTCAAGTGTATTTCAGTGGACTTTTTTTTTTAAAAAGGGGTAGGATCAAAGGCAAAAGCTACTGTATCATAAATCTACATGCCCTCTTCCTCCCAGTTTACTCATTCACCAAAAATAATAATAATAATAATAATGTAAATAAATAAATAAAAATAAAAATAAATTATAAAAAATAAAAATAAATTATAAAAATAAAAATAAATTATAAAAATAAAAATAAATTATAAAAATAATTTATTATAAATAATCAATTAAAAAATAAATTATAAGGCTTCTACTATTTTCTAGACATTATGCCTGGCATTAGGGCCAAATGCATTAAAGACAAGATTTCTGAGATTTCAGGTTTTGAGAGAGGTTACTGCCTATATGCCAAGTATTGTGGCAAACGCATGGTTCCTACGGCCAACAGTGTTTTACATTTGTGTAGCAGAGTATGGTTTTCAAAACATTTTTTTTCTCAGAAATGATCTTCGTTGACCCAGCTCTATATGTATGCTGGAATGGGATATGACGGTCCCTGTTTTGCAGGGGAAGGGGAATCATTGATAAATATCTGGATCAGTATGTTAAATTTGTGAGGATGTGAACGTTTGTTTGGTTTTGTTTATTTGTTCGGAAGAAACAGAAAAGAAAAGAAAAGAAAAGAAAAAGAACTTTCCAAAATGTAGATTTATAACATTATGGCTTCTTTCAGCTACCATTAAGTTGTAAGTATGTCACACACTTTAATAAAAAATATAGCCCAGGAACTGCTCAACAGAGCATACACACTTTGATCAAGAGAAAGTTCTGACATGCGTGGAAGTAATAAGAATGACAAAATGAACTTCCAGTTTGAACACTTACAAACTCATGGCTAAACTTCATCTACACTCTTATACACTGTCTCCTGCCCTCCAGAGACTAATATTTCATCCATGAATATTGGCCTGTATCCCTTTGTAAAAAAATTATTATTGAAGTATAATTGATATATAGTGTTATATTAGTTTCAGGTGTAAAACATATTGATTCGACAATTCTGTATGTTACTCAGTGCTCACCACTGATAAGTGTAGTCACCATCTGTCACCTGCAACCTAATTATACGCATTACTGACTGTATTGCTGTGAGTATAGCATTTTCACCTCCGTGACTTGTTTTATAACCCCACATGTGCACCTCTTAAATCCGTTGTTAAAGACTTTTAAAAAAAATACAACCACATCTAAAATGTTTTAAAAGTAATTTCTTAATATCTGATATCCGTTCATGTTCACATGTTCCCTTATAGTCTTATAACTTTAATTGGCTCCTGATTTAAAAATCAACCTGTAAAACAAACAAAATCCTAGTTAAGGTTCACGTATGCTAATAAAGAAAGTCCTTCTATAACTAATGGCTTTCCCATCCCTTCCTTTGTTTTCTCCTTTCATTTAACAGTTCCTCTGTGTTTTCTGTACAGGTAGCAGTTAGACTTGTTCCAATCATCTGTTGCTACATGAGAAACAACACCCAAACTTAGTGGCTTAAAATATTAATAGATCCTCTCACAGTTCTGAGGATGGAGAACTCAGCTGCATGTTTCCCGCTTGGGATCCCTTCTATGGTTGTAATGAGATGGTCACTGAGGCAGGAGCACTTAAAGCTTTCTTACTTACATGTCTGGCTTGTAGGCTGAGAAGACTGGTCAGCTGGGAGCTGGCCCAGCATCTCTCTCTCACTGTGGTTTTTCCATGTGGCTAGCTTGGACTTTCTCATGGGGTAGTGACACTGGCTGGCTTACCGCAATGAGCATACCAAGGGACCAAGGCATAAATACAAGACTCTTCAGACCTAGCCTTGGAAATCACATGGTGTCGCTTCCACCACATTCTGCTGTTAAAGTGAATCACAGGGACAGCCCAGATTTAAGGGATAGGCCATAACAAAAGTAAGAAAAATAGCAGCCTAATTTATTGGGGAGAGGAGGGACATCTTTGGTGACTAGATGCAAAGAGTCTGGATCAAATCGTTCTGTCAAAAATACCTTATAAGCAGTGGTGTGAGTTTCCATTGTACGTCTTCCTGCTGCGTTGTTGTTGCTTGTTGTTGTTGTTGTTTAATTCAGTCATAATCATTGCCTAGGTCAGTAACAGTGTTTCATTAGACATTCAGGGTAGTTTTCCAGCTGTCTTTCCAACTTTATTTATTAGTTGGATTACTTATAATTTCCCCGCCTTACCTCTTTGCCTACCTTGAGGCACACTTTGTATAAAACGTCCATGTTTAATGTGTGTCAATTGATTATGGACACCCAGGTTGCCCTATCTCTGGCCTATGGGCACCTTCTCAAGTTGGCTCCTGAGCCCTTTTAATATGCGGTCAATGGTCCTTGGTGACTTCTGTGCTGTCTGCTATGACAAGATAGTTCACTTAACCAACTGAGCCACTCAGGCACCCCCTTACGACAAGATAGTTCAGACTCATCTTGAAGCTTTTCTGCCCTAAACCCCAGGAAGCATAAAGTTTTGAAAAGATGACCCATCTAGGACGCACATTTCATGGAATTACATTTTATACCCATGCTAGCTCTTAAGTCAAAATACATCCATCAGTACAGCCTTAGCCATCGGTAAGCCGTATTTTCACGTTTTGTGTGTGTGTGTGTGTGTGTGTGTGTGTGTGTATGTGAATGAAAAGTGAAATCTTACTTCCTTTCTTTGGATACCACAAAACAATGGCACATCCATTAGTCTTATCTGCATGGAGAGCTTAAAATTTGGCTGTCTCAAATGCTATCATTATCATTATGTAAAATATGCTCTATTTGTTTAAATTTGCTAAAACCTAGTTCATATCATCTGCTTATGTTGAATGCCAATCTGTTTGGTCAGACTAAATGTTCATGTTAATTACAGCCTTTTAAGTAGATGGGTTTGTTTGATCTTAAACATGAAATTATATATTGCTCAGTCAAATTTTACTGTTATATTCTTTATATTGATGGTACACTTTAAAATGCTTAGGCACAGAATTAATTAATTGTAGCTTACGGTTAAGATTTCAAAGTTACAAGGGTTTTCTGCCTTTGCTTTAGAGACATTAGAAAAACATATGCCAAGATATGTATAGTTCAGTGTGCTATATATTGAAGCTTACAATAACTGTCTAGTGCAGTTGTCTTGAATAATTCTTCAGATAATTATATAATCCAATAGGTCACATCTGGAAGGAAGGGGAGAAGGAAATAATCGTCATTGGCACTTGGGGAAATAAACAGGAAATAAAAAGCTATAACGGTTAGTCTTCAGGAACTGATTTTCTTGCTATTTGATTGCAAGACAGTGTGATGCCTCACATATCTGTTGGCAGAGCCCCTACGTGCCCACTGATCTACCCACTCTACCATGTTTTCCGGCATTTTTACAAGGGGATCAAGAGTCTTTGCCAACATAAATGCTTAGAAAAAGAAAGAGAAAAAAAAAAAAACACCAGTCAAGTCTATTTTGGAGCTGTTCTGCACCCAACACACACAGCTTTCTTAGGGCAGTGGAAAGCCACGCAGGTGTCCAGCTTACAAGAAATAGCAGTAATAAAAACATCTCTGCAATAAAAAAGTCCCACACTTGAGTTTCAACTGCCAATTCTATAGCCAAGCCCTGGTGACATAATATAGAAAAACTGAAAAAAAAGTCAATGGTACATAGTTTTTATAAATAAAACTAACACCTTAGTAGATTATATTCTCTGGAACCAAATTGAACACTATATTAGAACGTGAATTTCAAATGGGTTTCATTATTACTATTAATACTTACTCATATCACACTTTATATTAGTAAAACACTCCTTAGATCATTATATCCGCCCACAGAAAACACGAACCACACAACACCTACTTTTCTTTTTAAACTTAGCTCTGCACATTAAACACACACACACACACACACACACACACACACACACACACACATAACTGACTTCCCATGAACTTCTATAACTACTTCTTTTTTCCGATCCAAAACCAAAGACGTATTCTTAAGAGCATTCAGTGGGGAAGTAGTACCAATATGTAATTTTCTATCCATTCAGAAGAATAAGGCTTTGAGAAGAAAATTATGAAAGAACACAGTAAGCAGATGAACAACTATCAGATTAAGAACAAAATCAAATAACTTGTACTTTATGTCTTTTTTTTTTTGTACTTTATGTCTTTATGTCAGAGATAATTCATATATAACTCTCAATTCACTTGGGATACATAATCACAAATCCTCTCAGTAAACCAGAAACATCATCATAGTTTTTCAGGAGTTTTAAATCCTTCTACCTTTTAACCTGAGAAACACAATAATGAACACACTTGGTGATTCACGCAGATTTACTTTCCTTCACAAAGGACAAACTTTGACTGAAAGACAACCTACAAGAGGCTCCAGAAGTGTTCTCTTGATAATTTTCTGTGTGCAGAACCCTGGGAGCTACCTTAAATCTATTTTGGTAAAAAGAAGAGGTGCAAATACATTATTGTTGAAAAAAGTAATCTGAATAAGTGAGGAGAAATTCACTATTTCTACCCCTTAAAGGAATAAAATAAACCCAAATTCCCTTCTTCAACAGTAGCCTTTTGAATCAGTATTTTAAAAAGAAAATACTAGTATATGCTAGATTTTAGGAATATATAAAGCAAGATTAATGTATATCTTTACCTTTACCCTCTATCTTCAACTTGCATGTTTCTTTTTCACGTCACACCTTTTGGTAAGACTAGTGTCTTCATGATCCTTAAGCATGAATAAAGAGAGAAAAACATTTCTCCACTGAGTCGTATTTGGTTTCTTTTAAGTAGCAAAAGACCCCTATTTAAAAGAAGCTAAGTGGGGCGCTTGGGTGGCTCAGTTAGTTAAGCATCCGACTTCAGCTCAGGTCATGATCTCATATTCTGTGAGTTCCAGCCCCGCGTCCGGCTCGGTGCTGACAGCTCAGAGCCTGGAGCCTGCTTCCGATTCTCTGTCTCCCTCTCTCTCTGCCCCTCCCCTGCTCGTACTCTGTCTCTGTCTCAAAAATAAACCTTAAAAAATGTTTTAATAAAAAAAGTAAAAGAAGCTAAGTATAAAAATTATTAATAAACATACTGAAATATACATTTTAGAGTAATATTTAAAATACATAAATGCCTAAATGATACCTCACTCACTAAGGTTTGATTATTTTAATTTGCTATGTTTGTTGCTTCCTATAACTGTGGTCCTTCTCCTCACCCCTCCTCAAATTTGAATAGAATTGATTCACCGCCCAAAGTTTAATTTAGACAACACTTACCTAAATTCCTCCCCTTTGTGTTATTAAGTATCTTTTGTTCAGCAAGCCTTTGGCTGCACCCAGGTGCTTTTGGGGGCCTTCTGTGTGCTGAATGGGTCTATGCTTGACCTCCCTCCAACTGTCCCTTAGTGCTTTCCAAACAGCAGAGTGGGTACTTTCCCTCATTTTTTGTACTTTTTGAGCTACAAGCTTCAGACTATTTCCCCCTGTTTTTTAAACAATTTTTTAAATGTTTTATTTATTTTTGAGAGAGAGAGACAGAGTGCAAGCTGGGGAGGGGCAGAGGCAGAGAGAGGGAGAAACAGAATCTGTCAGCCCAGAGCCCGACACGGGGCTCGAACTCACGAACCGTGAGATCATGACCTGAGCTGAAGTCCGATGCTTAACTGACAAGGTGCCCTATTTCCCCCTCTTAATTCACTTTGAACTTTGGCATTTTAACTATTTTTCATAGATACCGAACTTGAAATTTTAGAGACAGCAGAAAAGCAGGATCCCATCACCTCTTTTATTGAAATTATTCTGCCGGCTGCAGATACTAGAAAACAGTGGCTCACAGAAACCAGAGGAAACCAAGTCACAGAAATTCCAAGCATAACCATCAAAGTGATAGGAAACTTAGAAGGCTATTGAGCGGTAGAGAGCTCGCAGGAAGAAAACCTTCCCTGATTTCCACCTCCACCACCTGCATTTGATGTAGAAATTGTGTTTCGTATTGAATTGGACAGAGTCACACATTAAAACAAGTTACCATCAAGGTTTTCCTGACTCACACTAAGGGACGGCTGTCGCACACTCAGTAAGGTGGTGTCTGTGTGTGATGGCTGGGCTCTAGCAGCATGTGGGGCCTGAAGTTGCCCCCAGACCTTCAAATCGCCCCTCTGTCTCCGCAAGAAGGAAGGTCTCTGCTGTGTCCTTCAGCCACTGAGCATGGAGTGCTTCCTTCCTGGGCAGTAGGTTTGTGATTGCTTTCAGTTTTCTTTGTGTCCAGATCAAACCAGGAATCCTCTAGAAAATTCCATACTATTACAGCACCAAGGAGCGCTGAGATTGATTGCGGTGGTCTCTGTATGTACAGTTGGTTAATCTATTAAAGGGAAATAAAAGCTGAGCAGTCTGATTTTCCTCCATCAGCTCCTGAGCTATGATATCTTCTGAAGGAATGTTGGAGAATAGGGTGAGACCAGGAATTGAACTTGAGTCTCAGGCTTCTGCTACCGAACTCCTGCTTCCAGGTTGCAGGGCTTCTTGCCGAAACGGCATCTCACCACTCACCCAGCCTTTCAGTCCATTAAAGAATCTGATTCTGTCAGTAGGGCCTCAGGTCTGGATCTTTACTTGGTGTGGATAAATCTGCCCTCGAGAAGTTAATGAAAAGCCCCAGGATGTGAAAAAAATGGTTTCCGTGTAAATATTGCTGAACTTCCTGATGTATGTATGATTCTTGGGAAGAGGTTGGCTGAATGTTAGTGTGTTACTTCTGAGTTGAAGTGCGCCTACCACAGATCTAGGCTTGGATCATATCATCGCCATGTCTGTTGTAGACTCTAAAACTCAGTGTCAATACTTTCCAAGGTTTTCTTTTCTTTACTTCTGTACTCTATTCTTCCTTAAGTTGGGCCTTACCATTTTGGTCTTGGGATGTTTTGAATGACTGTGAGGGAAGCAATACCTTACATCGCAACTTGAAATAATGTGACTCGTTATTAAGATTTATATCTTTCTAGACAAATATTCTTCGTTGCGCTCTTTATATGACTAGCATTTTTTAATTGATATATCTATTCAATATATCATATATTAGCACCATCATATTACCATGTCTATAGGTAATATGATAGGAACTAGAGATCCAAGAATTACAGGAAATTCTTCCTTTCCTCAAAAAGCTCTTTGACTATTGGAGGATACAGATAAACAAACAGTGATTTTTAGTACTGCGTGAGAAGTTCTGTGAGAGGCATATACCTAAGGTGGGTGTGTGTGTGGGCGGGGGGAATCTAGAAAAGCTCCTTAAGTAATAATTTGCTGAACTTTAAGAATGAGTAGTATAACCAGGTAAAGTCAGTGGCGGAGGCTGTATAAGGGAACATTGTGGCCAGAGGCATGAAGGAATGTGGAAGTCAGGAAGCAGACGAATAGAGTGTGAGCTTCTGTCGGGTGAGCAGAGGTGTGGAGGAGCAAACAGGCCTCGGATCGTGGAGGACTGGGAAGCCGTGCTAAGGAGTTTATTTTGAATTCTGTAGGCAGTGGGCATGCAGTGAATGAAAGCAACATTTTATGCAGGGAACTCAGGATCTAGGGAACGTATCTGAGTGATTTATGGGAAAGTCTTGGGTAAGATTTTATGCTGATGTGAAGGAAAGGAACCCAGGCCGAGAGAGGGTAGAGACATAGGAAAGAGAAGGTGTAATACCATGGAACAGTATCCATGTGTTTGCTCAAACTTCCTGGATAACTCCAGTATCCACTGACCAGATTCTCTTATGTTTTTGATAGTGGTTTCTGTGGCGTGGCTTTTTTATTTATAGGTCTGCCCTTCTGGGTCTTTTGTTAAATCTGCCTCCATTTGAACGTGAATTAATAAACTAATGTCAAATGTTCTCCAAATTCTGTTTTAAGAATAATCTAAATCTTTTAAAACTTCAGGAATGTGGGCTCTAAGAGAAATCTGTAACTGCCCAACTGGTTTATGTCAACATTTTGGAAAGAATATCAGTCTTTAAAATGGCGTTAGAGATACAAACCCCCGGGGGAGCGAAGAATGCCTGGTGCATGCTAATTTTGTACTTATCCAGGTGGGAGAGAGGAATAGCCAAAGCTATAGATAGAACACAGGGATGTCAATTGCAACCTGGTGGCAGTGTGGGTTTGGCTCTCTTCACTAATCCCATATCAAAATGTTAGTGGTTTACTTATTTATTTCGAACCTGAGTCATATTAAGATCTTATTTGACAAATCTCATTTTGATTTATAGTCTGTGCTTCTGGCATGTGCTTTAATGGCATTAGCCAACTCTAGACACATACTGAATTCATTATGTACCTTATGTATGTAAGTAGTAATACTTCCTTTTAATGAACATACGGTCACATCAAAGTGCTGTGAAGTGGTTTTACAAAACCGTCTTTGTGCAGCATTCCTCAGAAGTTCGAGATGTGTGTTAAGTGGAAGACTAATATGCTGTATTTCAAGTTATATTTTAATGGAATAATATATTATAATTTTGCCCTCTCCTTAAGGTGAACAGACTGTTAGAGCCCGTTTGGCTCTCTGACTCTTAGGCTTAAGGCTTCAATTAGAATTCAGCATTTTTGACATATAAATATTTGTGAACTAATGAATTAAAAACTCATGAAATAAAATTGACTTTGAGTATGTATCTTGAATTAGGATATTGATATAGATGATAGACTCTTTTTCTTATTTTCTAGAAGTGGAAAGAAATTACAGAATCTGCTTTTGTAGGTAGCCCTGTATGCGGCAGCACTACACCTGGGCTATGTCTGCTGAAATGTTTCTTGCCCTTAGGACATGCAGAGCCTTCAGTGACTTTGAAGGGCAAGGCTCTCCTAAGGCAGGTTGGTCGAAGAAGCGAACCAGGAACAATCTGGCCTCACTGAGCAGTCTTCCAAAAGGGAGTGGCTGTCCCTGCTGTCTTAGTACTCCTCCTCATCTCAGTCCTCATCCGTGCAGGAGGCTGACTGAGCAGGGAAGCAGTGTTCTCAGTGAAGTGATGATCTGTGGAGTCAAGTGCGTGACAGCATCTTGGGGATTCTTTAGGAGAAAGCAAGGCTTGTGTGTGTGTGTGTGTGTGTGTGTGTGTGTGTGTGTGTGGTGGGGGGTGGTCTATAGAGGATACTAGGCATTTTCCTGAAATAGAGAGATAGAGGCCAGTCCTTGAGGGAAGAGCTAGGCAGAACATCAGAGCTCTGGACAAGTAAGTTGAGATGAGAGCAGAGTTCTAGTCCAAGTAGGAGCCTAAGAGTGCAAACCAGATATTGTGCAGCCTCTTCTGCCTGGTGTGTATGGCAGGAGACGCTATAGCCGGGTAAACACTAGGGATTCCTTGTCTAGGAGTTCCCTGGAGGTAGATAACAGTTTGTAGGCAGATTCGAATGCTGGAGGGATGACACTCCTTCTGAATTGCCAAGTATGATCAAGATTGACTCAGGATTGACTCAGGGGCTGCTTAAGGCTGAGCCGGCAAGATGAAGGTTGTCAGTAATTAGAAGTAGATGAGGATTGACTATCTTAGATAGAAACTAATAGGATCTGTCTTTGACAATAACCACTGACTAGCATTTCCAGGAAGACTTTGAGAATTGCTGGGAATATGGCCAAGATACCTGACTCACTGAAGTATAGTATTTGACTATTTTTTCATTATAAAACAAAAGTGAAAACATTAGTAATAGTCTTGATATGTCCCAGCTTTGTATTTACAAGTTGTAAGTAAAACTAAAAAATATTTTTTCAGTGTGACGTGACATTGTATGATGTCTAAAAACATTATTACTAGTTTTATATTATATGAGATGATTAGAAGTGTGAGGGTGTGGTTAGTTTTTGTTGGTTGGTTTTTATTGTTCATTTTGTTTTTCCATTTGAACCTGGCTGTATCTTACCATTCTGTAGCATTTCAGAGACAAGGGGAAGATTTTTTGATATTCTTTGAAGTCTTTTTTTGGTGAAACAACTGTTTTAATGGTACTATTTAATTTTAAATTATGTAATAGTTGATCAGAAATGAGTCTCTAACCTACTTTTGAGTCATTTCATTTTTTTTATTTTCTTACATATTTGAGTGCAGATTTGAATAAAACTCTCTAGAATATTAGAAATGTCTTCTCAAGTACGAGGAGGCATTGATTAGCTCTATAAGGCATTTTCCCCCCCTTCAAGGGGAAATTCTGAACAATTTGATGTGAAAATGTGGGCCACACATGACAGGGTAAAGGAAACTTCAGCTGAACCAAATGAACCATACATTTGTCATTGGGAGCCTGCCTCAGCATAATGGTGGTGCTGCCAGCAAAAATAAACCAACTTCCCTCACTCCCTTCCTTCTATCCTTTCTTTCTCTTCCTTTCTTAAAAAATTAATTTTTTTTCCAGCTTTATTAGGGCATAAGTAAGAAAGTTGTAAGATATTTAAAGTTGTACGATGTGATTTGATATATGTATACATTGTGAAAGGGCTCTTGTTGAATTACAAAATTTTAACTTTTTATTCTCAAAATGTGCAAACATATACAAAAGGAGAATAGAATTTTGAACTTATATGTACTGTCTCCAGCTAGAACAATTGTCAACTCATGGGTAATCTTAATCTACTTTTCCCCTTTCCCCTTTTCTCTCTCTCTCGTATTTTTCCCCCCTAGAGCAGAGGTCAAATCCCTACCTGCCTCTTATTTTGTAGACTGAGAATGGTTTCTACATTTACAATGGTTAAATTCTGTGGCATAAAATTGTATAAAATTTACATTTCAGCAAGCTCATTTGTTTAGGTATTGTCCACAGCATCAATAGAGATCATATGGCCTTTACAGAGAAAGTATGCCATCCCCAACCTAGAACATTTTAAAGTATATTTAACTTATAAGGACATTCATTCTTTATTTTTTTTAAAACCTATATATAGCCATTATTACTGTGTGGAAAGGGATTTTTTTAACTCAGAAATGTGCATTTTCTTTTTTTAAAATTTTTTAATGCTTATTTATTTTTGAGAGAGAGACAGAGTGCGAGTGGAGGAGGGGCAGAGAGAAAGGGAGACACAGAATCCCAAGCAGGCTCCAGGCTGTGAGCTGTCAGCACAGAGCCTGATGCGGGGCTTGAACTCACGAACTGGGAGATCATGACCTGAGCTGAAGTCGGACACTTAATCCACTGGGCCGGATATCCAGGCACCCCAGAAATGTGCATTTTCAAATGAGATAATAGAATGCAATCATCTAAGTTACTTTTCTAGCCTTTTGAAAAGTATGGGTAGTCCTACTGAGTCATTGGCAATTTACAACTCAAGCTATTTTCTCAAAGTAGAATATCTTTTTTCTTACTGTGGCTAGTTTATTTTTTCTCCTCTGTGTTTAACTTCCCAGAAGAACAAATCTGTTGGATTTAAAAATATGGCTAGAGCATCTGGTGATGATTGTGTTTGGAATATTGACATCATTTCATTGATAACTGCATTGTGCATAAACTTTGTCTTTTTACCTGGGATCTAGCAGGTATTCTATTAGCTGTTAGGAGGTAGTTAAGTGGCATCAGAGGAAGAGCTATGTCAAGCTCATTCGCACAGCCTTTACCCCTCAGTCTTCTGCCTCAGCATGTGATCATGATTGTAAAGGTTGAGAGTATCTATTTTTTTCATTTCTCTCAGAAGTGGTCAGGCTCTGCTAAGTTGATCAATAGCCAAACTCACAGGCTATTGAATTATAAATTGTTTTGGACAACAGAGAGTTTAGCACCTTCCAACATACCAAGTACCAATTTTTCTTGCCGGAGATAAATTGGTGGTGGTGATAGTTGGGGTGGATAGAACTAAGTCCCTGTCCTTCATTTATTGATTGTTATGAGACACCAAACATCCCGGTAGATGAGATGAGTCATAATTGCTGTTGAAAAAAAAATTCAGTAGGGCAAACTTACTTGAATAACCAAATTAAGTTCAGAATTTTGCTTAGTAAATATCAAGATCAAGTAGAAGCTATTGGATATTCTTACTACAGTTTGAAACAATGCCCGTTAGATTATATTTGTCAAATGCATCTGAAGGTTTTGTTTTTATAGTTAAAAAGAGTTAAATTCTTACTTGTCTTCCTTTTTTAGAGTTTTAAGCCCCACGTAAAGTTTATCAGTAAACACCAAATCTGGGTTATGAAAGAGATATTCTGATAACTCAGACATATTTATGATTTGGATAACAAATAAAAGACTATCTCAAACAAAACGAAAGGGAAGGTAAATTTAGTAGAAGGAAATGTTTTTTAACAGTAATAGCTTCATTCTTAGAAGGCTTCCCAGTTGACAAATGGCTTCCACATATGAGTTAATCAGATCATTGCAGTTGTTCTAGAAGATCGGCACAGAGCTTAGTGTTAACCTTATTTTGCAGATGAAGAAACAGACTCTGATGGGCAAAAGGACAAGCCCAGAATCAATTCAGTCTGTGGCACGTAGGTCCTGAACTCAGGTGATCTGAGTCTCCAGCCCCAGGGTTCTCCCTGGGTGCCTAGAATTAGCCTGCTTTTCATGTCAATGTGACAGTACACGTTCTTTTCAGACAATCAGGACATTGGGCTCTGGTCAGACTGATGTGATAACAATTTGATAAGGTGTGGAACCTTCCAGTGATTAGAGAGAGAAATCTGATAAGATACAGGACTGCCATGCAACAGATAAAGGTTCTCAAAAGGCTGCTTCCAGTTAGAATTCCCCAGCTGGCCCTTAGCACGCGGTTGCATGTATTTATTATGTAGCTCACACTCAGAATCGCCCCTGGGGCAGGTTGAGCCTTTCCAGCGGGTTTGTAAAAAGTTGTGTGCATGAACTCACACACAAATGAGGAGACGGGCACTGAAAGGTGGCTCCATGTAAGTGAAAGGATTCTTTCACTCACTTTTGCCAGTCCTTTTATGAGAGATGCATCCGTTTCCCACTAAACAGAATTAGATTTTTAAGTTTTCAGTTCGTTTCTTTGAAGTTTTATGAGTGCTATGTAGAAAATTGGTAGAGCTGGCAGGAACCTGAGAGATCACAAGAGTTCTGCTTTGTGGCTCAAGCGATGAGGAAACTGAAGCAGGGGTTGGGACTTGCCTAGATTTTTAGGCACAGGCAAAAGACAAAGAAATGTGCCTGAGTTAAACTGGAAAGGACTTTTTGAGAGGACATTGAGCAACAGGCAGAAATGCTGGGAAAGCTGAAGACATAGACTGAAAAATGAAGGACCCAAAATTATTTGCAGCCACCAAAGCCACAGGCAACATCCTGTGTCTGTGCTGGTCCGCTGAAGACTTTAGTGCTGATTATTGCATGTTGCATCTGTTCTGCCACCGATGTAGATGTCTCTACCACTGCCACCCCTAGAAAGGCGTGATGCTGCTGCTGTTTGCCTCCCCCTTCAGATTAGATTTCCCATGGTCCCATTCTCTGGGTCACTAGCTCTAGGTTGAAATCTGTGTTGAGAGCCTCTGATTGGAGCCATGTCGGAAGCCTGAGTCTCAGCAGACCTTCTTTCTCTCCTGTGGGAGGTGGAGCCATAAGCTCCTCCGTGAGACTTACAATGGTGGAGAGAAGGGGGCTTGGATGCTGGGCAGCAAAAACTAACAACATCCAGACAATTACCTGTAATAGGAACATGCCCAGTTAGTGGCTGTTGGAGGTATTAGAACTTGGTTCTTTTGATTTTTCCCTCTTTATAGCGAGTGTTGATCTACTTTCTAAAAACTGGCAGAGACTCCCTATTTTTAAGAGAAAATGATGTCAGCTTGATTAAGATTTGCTATTCTAATATTTTGAAATGCTCTGTTATCCTGTCAATGCTGTTTTCCACTGGATTGAAAACCATTTTCCTGTCTTTCTATCCCTTGTGACATGGAAAAGAATAGTTGTTCATCAGTGGTAAGAAGTGAAGAGAGAGAAAAAGAGCAAACCGTTTTCACGAAGTGCAGAGATTAGGAAAAATTTGCCATGTTGATAGGCAGTAAACCATTTCAAACTAGAAAATAAACAGAACTTTTTTGTTTTTATTTTTAAAGTATTTTAGGTTGTAGTCATATCTTCCAATTAAGGTGTAAAGCCATCTTGACTTTCCAGCATTTTTTTTACCTTTTAATAATAATAGTTAATATTTATTGAGAGCTATTATGTTGTGACATACATTAGTTATCTTACTTACTCCTCACATTAACCCCATTATCATTTCCCTTGTGTAGATGACCGAATAGAACCTTAGATTGCGAATAGAAGCAACTAGCATGAGGTTTCACCATTCGTAGGGAATGGACTTGAATGCAGGCACACATTCCTATGAAAGAAGCCTTGCAATCTTCCTAGAACACAGGAGGGAAAAGAAGATGTGTCTGGAGTGCAATGTTTGGTGATATCTTAGGAAAACTGCAGAGGAAAGAGAAAGGAAATATGGTTAAGTATTGAAGAGACTTTTTGGAACTTGTTGACTTTTCCAAGTTAGACTGAAAATTTGCTCTTGTATCTCAGAATCCTGGAGCGGCCGGACCAATCTGTTTTAATTTCTGCTCCCTGGAGTAATACTGAGCTCCATGCCTGGCACATAGTAGGTGTTTATGAAATATTGGTAAGAGAAGTAAATCTCAAGCATCCTGAGGACAGTCCTCTTGAGTTAAGATGCCACTCCTCCCAGGCCATAGAGCTCAGGTAATGAAGGCCCTCACCCTCTAAGCTAGATATGCTGGGGCGCCTGGGTGACCTGGGTGACTCAGTCAGTTGGGAGTCTGACTTCGGCTCAGGTCATGATCTTGCGGTTTGTGAGTTTGAGCCCCACATCGGGCTCTGTGCCGATAGCTCAGGGCTTGGAGCCTGCTTCGGATTCTGTGTCTCCCTCTCTCTCTCTCTGTTCCTCTTCTGCTCACACTGTCTTTCTCTTTCCCTCTCTCAAAAATAAATAAAGATCAAAAAAAAATTTTTTTTAAGCTAGATATGCTAAGATAGCTGATCAGTGACTTCAGTCCATTTCCCAAGCAACCAAGGAAGATTACCACTGGTTTTAGGCCACAAATTGTATGGTCTATAAAAGACTGTCTATAGTGTGTCTGGCTGACTGACTTTACAACTTGATTTTCAGTTAATTTTTGTCTCATTACTCCTTTTCTCTTCTTCTCCCTTCAAAGTACAGAAACCTGTTTTTGGCTTGTGCTAGAGATAGAATTAATTGCCCTGGGGAGGCACCCGAGGGGATGGGTCTTCACTGGAAATGAACGTATAGCGTGTTTTTGCACATTTATAGATCATGAACACCCAGAACATTCTGTTTGCAGTTTAAATGTGGTTATATTTTTGTTCAACTCTAGCTAGATTCCTGAGTGTCTGAAAAGTAGAAAACTTATTCTTCATTAGGTTCATTTAAAACTTTTTTCAAGAAAGGAAAGTCCTGAGAGTATAGAAACTTTACGTACTTAAATGTGTCGTGTTAAAGCACTTCACAATGTTTCGTTTACAGAAGGCCAAAGACCACAGATTCACGCTGATTGCTAATTATTCAGATTGTAAATAGCTTGTTCAAGAACTTAGGGTGAGACAAAAGAAACAGGAAGGAACAAAAGGCCCACGGTAATGAAAAGGATATTGTGAAGAGAAAGCCTGGGTAGAATTATAATGCAGGTCACATCCCATGCCTGTATTTAATTGTACCTTTGTATTTAATAATAAAAATGATTACATGCTCCGTGCTAACAGGTGTCCCTTCCTGAGAACGGTAGTATGGATAAGTGACAGCAAATTACTCCAATTCATAAACTTTGAATATGATGCTTTTATTTTGAGTTTCTCTGATCTCTACTAGAAGACATGTTCTGCAAAAATATACATCAAGCCAGGGAGATTTTTACACTTAATTCCTGATAAGTATGTGTAAAATATAAGTGAATACTTTAAAGTACGAATGAGAAAAAAATTTCTTTACAGACCCTATGTAATGAAATGGTGTTGTGCTAATGCCACATCAAATTTCTGGTAGTTTATGCTTCATATAAGCTTTAGATATAATTGCAAATTAGCAGTGATTAAAGTTTATAGTTGGTGGTCTTGCTGTTAGGGCTTAATTGCCTCGTCTGCATTTTCTCTACTTCTTGCTAATCCGGGCTGCCTCTCCTAACTGCCCTGCCTAAAATATAACTCCTGCACCAGGGAGTTGCTCTCTCTGCCCCAGATTTTTCCCTCTATTGCCATTATTGCAATTTCTAATTGTTTTATCAGTTGATTTTAGTTGATTTTATCTGTCTTCCCATTAGATTGTGGTTCCATAGAGTAACGACTAGGGTAGTCCTGTTCTCCCTCCTCAGTGCTCCCCTAGGCCTACCATCGTGTCTGGCTCACAATATGTACTCAGTATTTGTTAAAGGGATCTGCCGGCTGCTGTCCTAATCATACATCAAACCCTTACTTGCTTTAACTTTACCACTGGCCTTCTTTTGGTTGTGTTTTCACCAGAGATCTTGCGAGAGATGACATCTGTTTCCATTGTCTTCTGGGTAGGTAGGTAGAGAGACAATAGTTTCTTGGTTCAATGAAGACCACAACTATAAGAGGGTAGAGTTGAGTGGTCAACAGCTCTTCCTAGAATCTCTTAGTCTTGAGCACATTTACCTTATTTGAGCAGTCTCTGACCTGTGATTTCTATAATCATGTACATTTACTCATGTATTCATTCAACACATTTTTGAATATCTACCAGGCAGCAACTGCTGTGGTTGGTGCTGGGAAAGCAAAATGGAATAAGATGCACTCTGTTCTCCTAAGAACATGTGATTAGAACCAAGGTTTCCTAGACCTGGAACGGTGCCTATTTAGGGGTCTGTTGGAGATCCGATTTCTTGCACAGCTTTTGACACATTAAAAGCATTAGTACATATTTGCTCAATAAATGAGTGAGCATTGAAGGCAAATATTTAGAAAATAGTTTGTGGTGTAATAAGTGTATGTTCAAAGTGTCATGGAAGCAGAGAGAAGAGAAGAGAAGGCTGTCAGGTCTGAGAGGAGTCAGGGAAGGGTTCACGAAGACAAGATGAGAGGAGTCAGGGAAGGGTTCATGAAGACAAGATGAAAGTTGAATAGTCTACCAGGTAGGATAGGATGTTTCACGGAGTAAGGACAGCATGAGCAAAAAAAAGAGCAGAGGCCTTTGAAAATGGTGCTAGAATCAGCCTGGAGATTTAGAGTCAGTGTGAGCAGGTCATGGGCATCAAGGCTATTGGAACCATTAATTCCCTTATTCAGGTACCGTCTGCTCTAAATAGCTCTGTGGCACAAACTAATCATCTTACCACCATTTATTTTATAACATTTCTATGGGAAAATGAATTGTGTTCAAAATCGTCATCTTAGAAGGCAGTTTTGAGGATAGAACCTATTTTTAAGTCAGGATTAATTTTATGAGAAAACTGGCTACATTGCCTGTGTAAGTTATCTATTGCCACAATTCCACATAACGAACAACCATAACACCCCAAGAGTATTAAAAAAAATTAGGATTTATTGTTCCTGCATTGACGTGGTCATCAAAGTGGTTCTTCTGATCTTGTCTGGGGTTGGCTCAGGGATTCTTCTGGTTTCCCCTGAATTTGCACTCATGTTTGGAGGTGTTGACTCATTTGATGCAGAATGGCCTTGGCCGAGATGACTGGGGCAACTTGCCACATGCCTCTCATCACCCTCCTGGTACAAGCAGCCTAGCCTGGGTGTGTCCTGTGGCATTTGCAGAGCCTCCCTTTTAAAATCACATCTAATAATATTCCATTGATCCAGACGATTTCACATGGCTGAGTCCAGAGTTTGAGTGGGAAAGGACACTGAAGATTTATAGCAAAGGGTTACAGGGAGGTATGAGAAATTGGGACATTTTTTGCAATCTACTGCATAGCCCACAAAAGCTATTCAAATCAAGATTTCACTATAATTCTAGAACTAATGGGAGACTATGATTTCCGATTTTATTTTTCTGATTTACTTTATAAAGTACCTGTCTTTGGGTCTTCATTCATGCCCATTCTCTTTTCAGGCAGCTGGGCCAAAGCGAGAGAGGCCAGAAATGAGGAATAGGTTGAAGTGAAATCTTGAAAGGGACAGGTAGCTGTTGAGGACTAGCCATTACATGCACCGTATAATTTCAGAGGGGCCACCCAGCTTCTCTCCTTGTATAGGACACTGAAGCCCTGAGGAGTACCCGAAAACATGTTACCCAGTCCTTACAAGCCCAGAGCCATTCTCCACTGTATGTGCTAAGGTGTGTCCTCCCTAACCTGCTTATAAGCCTCCCTGATCCCTGCCATTCTCCACACAATCACTTATAAATAATGCACTTTTGGAAATTGCATTGTTGGCACAATTTACTATGAAAAGTATGTTCTCATTTTGAGTTTTCTTTTTCGATTTTATTCATCCTATGAACTTAAACCAGAGTTTGTAATCCCCTTACACACACACACACACACACACACACACACACACGCACCTTTTCTCCTCTGCTTCTGCCTGCACTCTTCCCATCAGAAAGGGAAATTTTAAGTATAATCATTATATTAAATCAGCTCAAGTTTAGTAGGTTAGCCTTTGAATTATCTTTGCCAGACTGCTAAGGAGAAGGTACCCAAGAGGTCATTGTGACACCATCAATCTGAGACAATGAATCAGGCCCTGTGGATTTTGTTAGGAATGGGATTTGTGCTTTAGGGAAGTGTTCTTTCTTTCAAGCATTCTTTTTCCCCCTGCTAGAAGTAGTTGTATGATTGCCCAAGACCCAGATCAAACATAGGGAGATGGAAGGAAATATTGTCAACATTTCAACAGTGGCAGTATTTATTGATGTTGAAGTCATGGACAGGTGTGATTTTAATCAAGAGCTATTTTTTTTCTGATGGCTAGACTTCCTATACAGATTCCTGGGTCCATAGTTAGATCTGTGCACTGTACATGGCCATTTAAAACAGATGCTGTATTAAAAGAAGATTGTATGTAGAATTTCAGAGCATCATAGAATTTTAGATCTGAATGACCGGGAAAATGCCAGGGAATTTGTTACCTAGGGCTTTTGCATATTTACTCATTCTTCACATCCTTTACACATTCAGGGATTATATTTTTTTCCAGCTATTTTGCATGTTCACTTAGTTGCCAAACTTTGAAACCCTCTGAGGAGAGCAATGCTGCTAATCTCCAAAATATTTACATTTGAGGCCTATCTTTTACGTGATTACATTTTAAAACATTTTTCACATAAAATATCTCTCACTACCCTATATGTAGGGCCATTGAGAATTAAGACAAAATCCTTTTCTATTGCTACAGACTTTCATTCTTTTGGGTAGGTTGATTTAATATTGTGTTTTTCTAAACAAGGGAAAACAGTTATAGTTCAACCTCTTATGAGCTTCCTCTCATACAAGTTGTAAGTTCAGTATGTGCACATATGTGAGATTTCAAGTGCAAAAGGAGAATAGAGTAGGAAACAGATTTTCACAGTCCCCGTCTGGGCCCTTGTGTTGGTGCCAATGTAAAGCTATTCACTGATCAGTGAGTAGTATCATGTTGCCTGGCTCTCAGGAAACGGATTGGAAAATCCAAGCTTAATAAGCAGATCAATGGGGTGGGGGAGTTGAGCTGATTGTATCACATTCCAATGACATGCAGTGTTGTCAAAAACTTTTTCTCCAGACACAAAATTACAGGAGGCATATAGATTCCTTTCAAAATGTCAGTAAAGGGGATTGGAGGGGAATTTAGTTAAGAATAGTGGAAATATACCATTTCTCCCAGGAAGCATACACTGAGAGCATCTGGGTGTCTTAGGGTAAAGGGTGAATTGAATGTGGGTAGGGGAGGAGGGCTACCATGAATCTATGGAGGTACGTGAATTAAGCTGAATGTCTGCAGAAAAGGGCACTTCTGGGTGGAGTTGTGAGCTCCCGGGCCCAGAGGAAAGTCCAACTGCTTACTCCTCAGTTTTTAAGAACTTACAGTAGCTATGTTTGCACTCCCCTGCAGAGCCAGGAGGAATATGTGGGGTCAGTCTTAAGGGAATCATTCATCACCATTTCTCCTCCTGTCACACTTTTTCAACTTAAATATAAGGGCTGGTTCAGATTTTCCACATTTCTGGAGTTTCTCTCCTTCCCTCAAATTTGTTGCCACCAACTTATTGATGTCTGAATTTTTTTTAACATGAGACAAAAACAATCCATTGTTAGAGATAAGACTATAAATCTATAAAAACTATATATATATATATAAAGACTTTTATTTATTTCTAAAGACAATTTATATAAGTCTATGAGACTATAAATCTAAGGCTATAAATGAACCTGCTTATTTAACTAACTGAATGGAATTTGGCTAAACTTAACACTTACTGGATACCTGTTCTGTGCTTGGTACTAATGAGGGGGAAAAAAAGGTGAATGAGAAAGGCTTTCTGCCTTCCCGTGAGTGGGATGAGAAGGTGGGAAATCATCTGGCAGTTACAGTGGGAGGTGACATCTGGGAGAATAGTGATCACCCTGTGTCTCTTCACCAGTGTGTTCACTGCATTTCTGTCAGTCAGTCCCTGACTCATAATCGAGGCTTACTATTTCTTTAAGTTGATGGATACATGGCTGAACATAATGTCATAAGTGCTATTAAAAATGTATGTACAAGATATGATATTGACTCAGAATAAGGGATGAACAACCTTGCCTTGGAGGGACTCAGATAAGTGAGACTTCAAGGGGATATTTGAACCAGGTCGTGAGGGATGAATAGGAGTTGTCCAGAGCTTCCAGAATAGTATTTCAGCCAGAAGAATTAGCATGGACAAAGGCAAGAAGGTGTGAAATGGCACGAATTTGAGGGAGTTACAAAAATGTAACAATCCTAGGTAACAAGTTTAATGGCAGTAGAAGAATTATGGTAGGTGCGGATCATCCCATGAAGGGCCATCCTTCATTAATAAGTGACATGCTGATTTGGGTCAAGGCAGCGGCTGCTAGGTAGCAGGGTGGGCATGGAAAATAAGGACCAAAGAAACTTCTTTCCTTCTCACACTTTTAATAGATGATCTTGTTTACCTTAAAAAGTATTGGGATTTGGAAACTAATTAGGGAGGCATTTTTTAGTATAGGAACAACAGAGCTTGATGAGGTATACCAATGCTGTTGCAATGAAATTTTCTATTTTGAAAAAGTATTAAAAGAGAGATTCTGTGTTTTCAAAGCTTAGAGTTTTATTACTAGATGATTGTGTAATAGATATACTACTTTACATAGTAATCTGTCAGTTAACAAATGGGTTTTCTGCCTGGTTTCTTTGAATAGTGACTTCCTTATAGGGTTTAAGATACTTAATATACACCTGGCTTTCCAGAGACTTATCCTATGTGCAAATCGAGGCACACCTGGTGGGGTGTGGGGCTTCCTACCTTACAACGTGACTTGGATTTCTCGTACTGCCCATAGGGTGTTTCACTGTTGTGTACATAAATCTACCTGAAGGCTTGGGTAGGATGGGTACTCTCTTTAGTTCAGATGTGTAATCTCTTCAGTTTCAAGAGAAGATCTATAAGGGAATTCTTAGTTTCTTTGGTCTGTTTGCATGCCTATAACTTGATGGAACATATTCCAATTTTAAATGAGCCCCCCATTAATAGAAGTTGGTTTCTTAGACTTTAAATGTGTCTACTATTTTAAGAGCAACTTTAGAGTCACACTGAGTTGACATTGATACACATGCTACCAATCTGTCTTCCCACCGAGTTCAGCTACTGCTACTGTTGTTTTCCTTTCTTCCTCTCCTTGTATTCTATTAATTTGGGGATGAAGCAGCCCCTTATTCTGCATGTTGAAGTTCAATGTATGTTCTCTACTGCCAGAGGACTTAATGGAGAGGGAAAGGCTCTTGGCTGATTGTATTAGTTCAGCAGTTTTAGAATAAGATGTTTGTGGGGAGGGGTGGCAGAATTTTCAGTCATTGATTCTCTCTTTATAACTTTGCCCTTTTCGCTGGAACAGATTACCTGTACAGGGCTTTTGGCCCTGCACAGACGGAATCACAAGGAAGAAACTTTACATAAACCATTTATACTCAATGTTTGGTATGCTAGCAACATAAATCAACAACAATATCCATTACAAATTCATCCCTTTATCAGTATTATCTTGATAGAACTGATCCCAGTGTGTGGGAATTTGAACCCTGATTCAATACATCTAGCTCTGAGTAATTAATTATTCAGGGCACAGAGAACCTGGCCCCTGCAATGTAGAGTAATTCTTCCTGGTCAGCGTGAACTCCACTGGCAATAATAAATAGAAAACGTCTCTAGTGATGCCAGTATTTTAAAGTGATTAATCATCTTCCCCCCCCTTCACCTCCCCCTTAGTTTTCTTTAACTAGGATTTTTCAGCAATAAATCTTTAACAATACAGGTAGGAATTGTTCTGTAATTAAATTTTGCCCTGCTTAATTTCTTACCTTTTATGTGCGATTAAAAAAAATGTTACATTTTAAGGAGCTCTGATCAAAAGTCAGACCAAGAAAAATCCTTTTATAGAATGCAGAGAGATGCTCTATGGAGGATTAAGCTCTTGATTTTGAATATTAGATAGAGCACATACTCATAAAAATTGTTAATCAACACCAGTTGGGGTGTCAAATATTCTGAGGTTTTGAATTGCTTCACTTTCGTGCATACGGGTTGTCTGTATTAGGAAAAGTCTGACATATAAATATGTTGCCAACCTGCGAGAATAATTACTTATTTCTTAACTTTCAGATAATGTGAGCTCCATAGGAAAGGGGTATATTTTGCCCTTTCGGCGGTACACAAAGTGCACTTGGTGAAATGGCAGGTAAATGCCTGACCGAGAATGACCATGTATTTTTAAATCATGCCCTATAGAGCTGAGCAGCCATCATGTAGATTCCGGGTGACAGGGACAGATGTGACATATCTGTTGTGACACACTTCTGTTCCACCAGTCTGTGGCTCGAGGTGACTCCTATCCCTCCTCTGCTGCTTTCCCCTGCTGCAGGACAACACAACGACGCACGGATGAACCTTGCCATTGCCCTCACTGCTGCCAGGTATGGGGCTGCCACAGCCAATTACATGGAGGTCGTGAGCTTGCTCAAGAAGACAGACCCCCACACAGGGCAAGAGCGAGTGAGCGGTGCACGGTGTAAGGACATCCTCACAGGTATGCCGAGGCCCTAGCAGGGAGGTATTTCTTAGCATCTTGCCTTGCCGATGTAATGACTGAATCATAATTTTTCTGTCACTTCTCTTTCATTTAAGCCAGATTTCCAAGTCATATTAATTATATTCCTCATTGTCAACAATGACTGGTTTAACGTGAAAATTTTCCCTTGTGGTACTTGGCAATTTTTCCCCTTTGTGTTAAATAATAATAATGATAATGATAATAATAAAGGCCCACAAAATTCCCACAGCTATGAATGTATTCCATTTTCTTTACAAAAACATGCTATTAATAAAATTAAATAAGTGTGCCAAGTTTCAAAGTAAGTGACACAGGCAGTGCATTTATACATCGTTAGAGTCAATCACTTTAACTTTGCTTAGATTTTCCATTCTTGTCCTGGTTCTGCGGCCACGTAGGCAGGGTTTCAAAATCACCTCGTTGCCTTGAACAAAACCGACACACTGAGACATATGTTGTCTCACGGCAATGCTGTTTACACGTTTGAGTTTTAAGGAGAAAGCGGCTTATTTACTCATCCTGCTTTCTTCATGTTTGGCACTCAGATGCCCGGCACTTTGCAAAATAGACTGAGAACTGAGATGACAAAGTGGCGTGCTCTTTCTTCAATTTGGATTTGTGTTTGGTAAATGTACTCGGATACACGCCCTTTGTGTGGCTTTTCAGTAACTCTGGCTGCTCATGTCACTTAGTGTGGTACACAGTGTACTTCGCCATGGGTTAAGTTTATAGGTGAATTAATAACCCAAAGCATCAGTGAGCAGGGAAACAAATGGAGTATGTGATTGATGCTGCTTTCTTTCACAGGGCAGGAATTTGATGTGAGAGCCAAGTGCGTTATCAATGCTACGGGACCTTTCACAGACACCGTGCGCAAAATGGATGATAAGAACGCCGCAGCTATCTGCCAGCCGAGCGCTGGTGTCCACATTGTGATGCCTGGTTATTACAGGTAACTGTGTGCCAACTCGGCGCCGTTGCAAGGGGGACAGGAAATCGGCTGCATTAATTCTTTCAGCACACTTTTTTTTTAAGTTTATTTATTTATTTTTGATAGAGAGAGAGCATGAGCTGAGGAGGGGCAGAGAGAGAGAGAGAGAGGGAGACACAGAATCCGAAGCAGGCTCCAGGCTCCGAGCTGTCAGCACAGAGCCCGACTTGGGGCTTGAACTCAGAAACCATGAGATCGTGACCTGAGCCGAATTCCGACGCTTAACAGACTGAGCCACCCAGGTGCCCCTTGGCACACTTTTCTTACCGGATGCTCTAGCTTGCTATTCAAAATGAGGAGAAATAAGCAAAGGAACTCTTCCAAAACACAAAATACAATCCAGACTTGGGATTTTCTTAGCATTCATGGCAATACTCACTTCTAGGGTTTAATGATTTGGGATCTGTTGTTGTACTTTCTTCAGTGTACTCACTTTCAGAAATTAAGCCTTAGAATTTTTGAATGTTAATTAAAATATTAAAGGTAAATTTTATACAAAATTCCATGAAGGATATATTTTAATTCAACCACTAAAAAATTAATTGAATAAAATACTCAAATTTGCTTATGAAGAATCTGAAACTGAGGACCGTTAAGGTATTCTTATGTTTATAACTTGAAATGTGTGGTGAAAGCTGTCACAGCAAGTCAAATTGGATGTGATGCCTGATCTCTCATATTAGTAAAGATAATTGTCAGTGGAGAAATGGGTAGGGATAGAGATGGAACAAAAATGGCTATTCATCAAAAATCACTGAAGTTGAGTGATGGTCACATTATACTCTTCTATTTTTATTATATTTTTGAAATTTTTAACAAATTAAAAAAGAAACATTTAGATGGTTTTAGTTAAGGACTTAATAATAATTCGGTCTTATGTACATTTCAAGACTTTTGTGGAAAAATTCATATAACCATGCCAAGAGTATGGAACATGTGTACCATTTCTATCTTCATATATAGTATATCTAGTAGGCAAACTGGTAATCTTGTATGGAGTAATGATCTATGCTCCAGGTAGTCATTATGATATTATCTATAGTTGAGAAATATTAGAAACTGCTTAAGATCCTAACTTTAATAGAATGGGTGAGTAAATTATGGCATATCTACACAGGGGAATATTATAGTCATTAAAAATTGTAATTATAAATAACTTTAATGTTTTAGGAAAACATTAATGATAAAATGTTAGTTTAGAATGAAAGATGTAAGATGAAATGTGTAGTATGACCTAAACTGCGTAAGTATGTAGAAAAAAGACTACAAGGAAATACATTAAATACCAAAGGTGATTATCTCTAGGTAATTTGATTATGGGTAACAGTTAAAAGTGATAATTTCTAGGTAATGTGGTGAGGATGAGAGTTATCTCTTCCATATTGTAATAAATTTGGGTAAAGTTATATAAATTTTTTCATATTTGATTAAATGGATGTATAGAATCTATATTGTTTATCTGCATTCTCCTGGGATGCCATCTGCTATGTTAAATGATGCTGCTTCATCTGTTTTCCAATAACCAAATCTTCCTGAAAAGACTCCAAGATACACCTAATTTGTACCAAATTCACTTCTATCAAGAAAAATATTATACTTCTATTAAGAAAGATATGAAAGTCCATTTTTTAGCCACCAACTTCTAAGATTTCTTTCTCATTTTTAAATGTCTATGTGTAATAAGTAGACCATCATTAGTACCTCCATTTAGGACTGAAGAAACCAAGGTGTTTTCATTGATAATAAAAGTTTATGCAGTGGTACGTAATAGAGTTTTAAAAACTGCTAACCAGAGTTTAGTTAAATGAAAACGAGAGAAGTAAATATATGTAAATATGCAAATGTTCCTTACATATAGAGAAGTTTTTAACAATAGTTTCATTCATAATTATATGCATTTATTTTGTATGCATATAATTAATTATTTATTAAAAATATGCAAAGACAGCTATCCGAAAAGGTTTTTATTTTGGAGGGGTTTGTTTTTTAGTATCTTTTAGACTATAGATATAATACCTAAACTATAGACACACACACACTATCATATTTGTTTAGATCTTAGTAGATTCAATATATCCTCTCATGTATTATGTTTCATGTTTTCTTCACTATTGTCCCAGGATGTCCGATGACATATTATTCCCTAATTTAATTCTGCCACTTAATAGATATCATTTGGGACAGGCCATTTTATTCCTGTAAACCTTAGTTTGCCCATCATTAAAATGGGGAGATGGGGGTAAATTAAGGTGATACCTTGATGTAGAACTTGATGTTCATCACTTTACCTATTGACTGACTGTGTGGCCTTGGCAAGCTTCTTCTTTCAGCTTCTGGTTCCTTATCTCGGGAACCAGTACTATCTCAGGATACATTTGTATACATTTTGACTATGGTCCTGTGATTACTTTGTATCTGTTTTGTTGACTGCTCTTCATCCAGTGTCTGGCACATAATAGTGACCAGTAAATACATCTCAAATGAATCCTACTAACTTTTTGGTGTTAGCTTGCCCAAATAGAGATTGTTGCTTTTTTTTTTTAAGTTAAATTTAATGTAACACCTGTAAGGGACATTTTTGATACAGAAAAGTTAAAATATGAAAACAAAATATGATTCTTCATTTTATTGCTCAGATAACAAAATAAATACGTAAAAGTAATCACTGTAGAAAATGGAAAGATACAAAGTGAAAAGGGAGAGCCTCTCTCCTCTTCCTCATGCGCCCCCTCCCATCTTATTCCCCACTTTAGTTGTTTGCTGGTAATCAATAACGCTTCTTATGATTCCTTCTATAAAATTGTATGTTTATACTTGCACAAATGTCTCTCCTTTTAAAACATTTTACATGAAAGAGGTCATGCTACACCATCTAGTTCTGTACTATACTTTGTAATATGCTAATAACAGAGTAGATAGGTGTTTTTAAAGAAATATAAAGAAATATATATCACCTGGGTGTAATATTTTCAAAACCGAATGCCTTTCTTAATCCCCAGAATTTGTCAGTAGCTTCAGGGCACCCGCTTCTCCCTCCATAAGTCATGAAAGTGTGTGGCAGCTGGGCCTGCTTCAGATGCAGTAAGTGATCTCATGCTACTTTGGGAGGAATTAATGTCCCCATTTTTAGCACCTTGAACTATAACCACTATACATCCTGTCAGAAACCTTCGGGGAGTGGTTTGCAGCCCAGTTCCCGCACAGGGTCTGCTGCAGATGAGCTCCTGGGTTTTGGATAGTGGCCTGGATTAAGGGTTTATTCCCTTCTAGCACTGACCTTAAGGATGACCGGAGGGACGGTTTTGCTCTCCATATCAACTCATTGTCTTGGGTGGGGTTGGGGGACGTCAGACTGAAATTGCTGTCTGGGCTTATCAGTTAGTTAGTTGCACTCAGTTTGAGTTCAAGGGCTCCACGAGGTCCTCAGGGATGAGTCAGACCTCCTGGGGCTGCCCTATAAACTAGGTGATGGTACCTTAAGGCTTAACACTTCCACTCGAACCTGATTAGTTTAGAAATGCAGTGAGTCCAGTAGCCACTGATTTGTTGAGTGTAGTCTGCTTAATGTAGGACAAGGACCATGTGTATATCTTGTTGCGCTGCTTTTGAAGTATCTTTACAGCACGTATTAAGCTTGTTATGACCCTCACTGCCATGCACCATGATAGCAGACTTTTTTGTTTGGATTATTTTAGTTTCCAAAAACTCGGAACACAGAAATCACTTATTTTTAAAGATACTGTTCAGATTTGTTACATGAATAACAAATCAGAAATTTCCATCTGAGTTGTGGTTAGATGCTCTTTTTAAAGCAACAACACTCCACAGTGACTTACATACATGAACATAATCATCTCCTCCTTCTACCTATAGGTGCTTTTTACCCCTGACAAGAGGTCAGGTTTTGGGGGGTTTTGTTGTTGTCGTTGTTTCTATATGCTGTGTGCATACTGTTAGGTCTCACACTGGTTGCTAAGTAATCAACAATAAATTGATTTCAGTTTAAATAAGGGCACTTGAGGAAGGCAGTAGTCTGCACGAGAAAAATGTTCATTATGTTTATTCCTAGACGCACACATCAATTAGCAGCGAGGTTTTCCTCCTGAAGTCAAGTGAATCATACATACTGAGAAAAGACTCATGCCTCCCTGTCCTGTACGGACCATCACTACAGTTGATCTCCATTTTCAAACTTTAGTGTGACCTTGCAGAAGTAATCTTTCATAAGAAAACAAGTGTATCCCTGAGGGAGAATATGAATTAGGTAATTTAGAACTGATGAAAGGTATTTCCAAGTGGATTCTTAAATTTTTATACCATTCATTAGTAGCTTTGTCTTCCCTCTGTGCTTGTTAATTTTATGTTTGACACATATGTCTTCACTTAAGCAGTTGATTCTCTACAGGATCCAGTTACGCGTGTGTTGGTAACCATCACCTTCACCCTTTAAACTGCTTTTATTGCACTGAAAGGTTTTAAAGGATTCAATAGTTGTGCTTTCCTAATAGCATTTCATGTCTAGGTGGTTGAATATTATAATTTTATGCTAAAATTTATCAGGTTTATTGAGTTACTTAAGCACCTTCTATGATATCTGGTCTATAAAATGATCATACATAAAATATACCAATATATAGTTTATAGTTTGTTCCTTAAATGTTAGGATATGCAGTTTATTCTTTTGTTTCAACATGGTACTATTTATCAGATTGAAAGCTTGAACTCTGAATGAGTTAATTCCCAGTCCCAAAGTGACTGATATAATGTAAGGGCATATCAACCCAGGATCAACTCAATTGCTTACAAAATACATAATTAACTAGTATCTTTTAAGATTTTTTTAGAGAGTCTTAGGACAAACACAAAGAAAAATTTATAAAATATTCGATGCTTGTAGTTTTCAATATATAAAAATGAAAATAAAATAAATTTCCTTCAACCCAGAGTGAAGATGAAATCTTAGCTGAAGGTTTAAACGGATTGACCCACCTCTGTGGCGCGTTTTGCATATGCTAAGTAGGACTGTGGCCCACTCTCTCTGTGTCTCTCAAGGATTCTGTAGACAGTGGTTCTTTCTACAAAGGCTGGGCAGAAATGGCAGCATTTCATGGGACTTGTGGATCTCTGCAACAAAAGATTTACACTCTTTGTGGTTTACTTGAAGAAGATGCATTAGCTAAGCTGACTATAGATTTCTTTTTTTTTAACAAATTATTTTGTAGGTTTTTTTTAATAAACTATATGCCCACCATGAGGTTTAACTCAGGACCCCAAGATCAAGAGTCACATGTTCTACCCCTGAGCCAGCCAGGCACCCCTAGATTTCTTTTTCATAAAATACATTATTTTTGTTTAGTTTTAAACAGTTGTTAGGCTCTCACGCTTATACAGTTGAGTCAATACAAGTTTTTTTTTAAGTTTTTTCAGGGGAATGATATATATAAAAAGGTGACCCTTTGTCCTTTAAAATTTGTGGCTATACGGGGGAATTCTTGAAATTTATTCAAACCAAATGGAATTTCATTAATAGAAGCTGAAAATACCTTTTTAACATTGGCTGGCTTGAGAATTCAGTGAGATTGAAGTGGCTATCTGAAGATTTGTAGGGCCTAACTATTTGAACATGACACTTTAACTTCCTCCCACACTTTTATCAGCTTCTCCAAATTTCTTTGAATGGTTCATGAATGCATGAAAACAATAGTTTGTTTAAATCTACTGATTTAATGACACAATTGGACAGGTTTTGTTAATATTTCTAGTTGCTTATTATTTCCAGTGTGTTTTATACTTTGGTTTTAAAATATTAAGTATGTGTTAGAGAAAATTATTGACTTATTTTTTGGAAGATTTTATGTAATCTGTCAAAAGAGGCATCTTTGAACCTTGATTTAATAGTGTAATACATTAGCCTCTTATGTCTGTTTAAAGATTGTCATTGCTAAGATATTCCTCTCATTTTTGACCTTTGCCTCATCCATTGTTATTTACATAATAGTAGAAAACCAAACCCTTTTCTCATTGATACACTTCTTGAGATTTCTATAAAATTGAAGTAAAGTAAGAAATTTCATGTTTGGTGAAGTGGTGTAAGTCCATCTAGGTACAAAGGAGTAAAGAACTTTTTTTTTTTTTTAATCACATTTTAGTTTCTGGAAACTTAGACCCTTCACTTTTCTCATGTACTTCTGAGACCTTCCACAGAAAGATGTACCAAATGTCAAATTTCCCAAGAAAATACTTTTCATTGACTTTAAAAAAGGTTGAAGAGCTATCCCTAATTCACCATCATAAAATGAATTATAGACATTTATCCCGCTGACATTGTCTGATGTGAATGGTCCAAGGAATATAAAAACCCAAACAATTGGAAAGTGAAGTCCACTTTCTTAATGAACCTTAGGTTGTTGAGATGGGAGGGTTGGTTCTGCTGTGAATTATATTATCACAGGTGCTCCCTTCTTTTTTTGTTACCAATCTTATTTTTTTCATTTAGTAATTTCTGGGTTAGAGTACTGGCAGTTAAAGTAATAGTTTATGTGTTTCTTGTTTGCTTATACAAGAATTAGTGAATAAAGTAGTTTTGAGAATGCAGATTAAGGATTAAACTTCTGCTAATTTCAGAAATATATAACCCTTCTTTTTACATCAGCCCAGAGAGCATGGGACTTCTCGACCCCGCAACCAGCGATGGGCGAGTTATTTTCTTCTTACCCTGGCAAAAGATGACTATAGCTGGCACTACCGACACTCCAACTGATATCACACACCATCCCATCCCTTCGGAAGAAGATATCAATTTCATTTTGAATGAAGTGCGTAACTACCTGAGTTGTGATGTTGAAGGTAACTGATGCGTTCCTTTGTTTTCCTTCTTTTGTATCTCCCAGCCCATCTTAGCTCTTACTGGTAATTGCCACATCTCCAGTCTGACTCCTCTTCACACCTGACTCTTCTGTACTGACCACTTCTTCTGGAAGATTTATGGGGACCAAATGATACCACAGTGCGAAGAAGCTGCATTTTTTCCCCTCTGCTTTCTCCATCCACATGAACCTCATACAGTCCTTTTCTGATAATTTCTAATGGCTGTACATGAGCTCTAAACATGCACGCTCTCTGAGAAGAGTGTGAAATGTTTGCATCGCAATTTAATTTCTAGAGTTTAGGAAGATCTGATTTAGAGATACAGGATATCCATAGGAAATAGTCAAAAAGTGAGAGGATAGAGATAGATAATCTAAGAAGCTTAGTGAGGTTTTCTATGTGAAAAGTAGAGTGTTGACAGTGGATTTAGCTAAGAAGGATAAGTAATGCTTTTCTATTTTTTTATTATTATTATTTTAATTTTTAAATGTTTATTTATTTTTGAGAGAAAGAGAGAGAGACACACACAGAACGTGAGCAGGGGAGGGGCAGAGAGAGAGGGAGACACAGAATCTGAAGCAAGGTCCAGGCTCTGAGCTGTCAGCACAGAGCCTGATGTGGGGCTGGAACCCATGGACTGTGAGATCATGACCTGAGGAGAATTCGGAATATTAACCCACTGAGCCACCCAGGTGCCTCAGTATGCTTTTTTTTAAATTGAAAGAGCTGAAGTTGACTTCTTTTTCATGCTAACCAGGGCACACTTACTTTTAGTATGGATGTCATAGTATTTTCTCTACTGCATATATGTAGTGAATATGTCTTATCCCAGCTAGTTCCAGAGTTTCCTAACATTGTCCTTCTCTACTTCCTATCTCAGTTAATATCCTTACCATCCAGTCACCCAAGCCAGAAATGGCATGTTCATCTTTTTTTTTTTAATAGTCTTAATTTATTTTAAAAGTTTATTTATTTTGAGAGAGAGAGAGAGCAAGGGAGAGGCAGAGAAAGAGGGGAGAGAGAGAATTCCAAGCATGCTCCACACTGTCAGCACAGAGCCCGATGCAGGGCTTGAACTCACCAACCGTGAGATCATGACCTGGGCCAAAATCAAGAGCCGGATGCTTAACCGACTGAGCCACCCAGGAGCCCCATTCATCTTTGGCGATACCTCTCTTTGCACATCCAGTCCAGTTCCTATCTACGCTCACCCTGCAGTATCCTGTAAACCCCCTCTCACTTCATCGTCCTGGTCACGCCTGTGTCATTTCTTACTAGAGCAGGTGCACTGACTTTCTAACTGGCTTCCTTCAGTCAGGTGCCTGTTCCCACCCTTTCTCACCCTTCCATCAGAACCCTCTTTCTGAGACACCATTCTCACCATCACTTCCCTGCTCAAAAACATCCCTTGGGTGTCTCCTCATTGACTTTCAGAGAAATTCTAAACTATCTTGCATAGCATTTAAGGCTCTTCACAATTTGTCTTTGCAGGTTTGTATTCAACTACTCCACCTTTGTGCATTCTGTGGTCTTATCACTTCCAAATCAGTTCATGCGCTTTTAAACCTCATGCTTTGTTTAAGATGAAGCCTTGCTCTGGGATGCCCTTTCCCCCAACTTCTCATTTTGACAAAATACTATTTCCACTTTGGAAACCACCTATTCTTTGAACTTCTGTAGAACGATGGTCTAGTAGATCACAACGTTATATATAGGCAACATTATATATAAGATGTGTTCTCACGTGGAGCTCCTTGAGGGTAAGGATTCTTTATTTAACTACAAAGCTTGTTGTCTGTCTGGTATGCCCCTCATTATTGGGCTGAATTGAAATAAATTAGCAATAGATGCTTTCAGGGTTTTTGATGCTGGTAGCAGTTTGAAATTTTTTTTATATTAAGATGGAAATTTTTAGATTTTGAAAAATATATAGTCTTCATCTTTTTATATCAGGAATCTTCTGTAATGCTGCCTTCAGTGGAGGACAAAGACACAATTTTCTTCTTGATATGACTCACTAAAATCTATGAATCTTTTTTCCCCAAAGGACTTTTTGTCATCTTGTGATCACACATTTATAAACAAACAAACTGCCTTAAAAAAAAATCGCTCAGGGGACTCTCCTAGTTTAATTGAATGATCCATATTGTATAGATGTAGTTTCTTCTGACTTCAAGTAATGGATACATTTTCATTTTGAGTGAAGTCTCTTTGGGTATCTGCAATAATAGTACAGATGTATTACGTACTCGTAACTGAAATTTGTGTGACTAATGTCTCTCTCACACACTCATATACACACACACGCTTATTTGAGAAATGGTCATGCCTTATTTAATATCTGTATTTAAATACTCAAAACGCAATGCAATTTTAGCTGGATACTTTCTTTTGAAATCTAGGAGGACTTTCATCTGAATATGATTGTATTTTAATGTATAAATGATTATTGTTAATGAATCCTGCTTCATTTTGCATTCACCTGGGTGTAATATTTGCCAAAAGCGGGTTGATATTGGGCCCTAAGAGCAGGAAGTTTAGATGGTTGAAGCAAGAAATAAAATTAATTCAAGAGCAGAGAGCTCTATGTTGACAGTTTCCAAATTCTTAAAGTTCAAATGCAATAAGATGAGAAATCCAACTGCTTATATGTGCTGCGAGGCTGGACGTACTGGAATCAGGGGTAGGTTCCCAAAGGC
>CM053578.1:35770707-35798207 GCA_028646485.1 Cryptoprocta ferox
CGGCCTTTTCTCCTAGCAGTCTGGGGACTCTTGACATTAAAAATTCTGTAAGCAGCAAATATCTGGTGTAAAAGCAAAGGTGACAGCTGTTTCACATACTTCATTTATTTCCGTGTGCACACCATCTATCACACCTTGCCTACTTACCAACTTAGTCTTTTTGAAACAATTAATTCGTAGATTCCTTATAGTTTTTTTTGCATCTTTATTTCTAGTTGACCGAGGGTCTCCTAGGTGAGGAGTTACCCTCAGTCTTGATAGAATGCAGTTTGCTAATATTTGTCTATATCTTAAAGTGGAGATGTTCAAATTCGTATTTTTTCCAAGGAATTTTGGTGTAATTCGATGTCTCTCCCATACCGATGAAATGTAAGACAGAAACTCAGCTTCGGGCCCTACTCAGTTATTTGGCATATGCTGGTGCTGCACATATTTTAATCTTCTCATTTGTCCGTAATGGGTAATGCATGCTTTACTTTTTTAAAACCCTGGAATTACTGAGCACTTTTCTATGCGCTAGACACTCTACTGAGCATATTGCCCTCATTATCTCCTTGGTTCCTCATGACAACCTTACGAGGTGCACTTTGCCGTTCCCAATTTATAGACGGAGAAACCGAAGCCCCTTGACTTGAGGCTTCTAGCCCACACACAGTTTGTGCGTGTTGGAGCCATGATGAGTACAAGTCAGTCCAGCTGTAGTACCTGCGCTTCTAAGTACCGCACGGTACTCTGACTGGTAGTTCCGGGTTTTATGATGTGATATTATATCCACCAGGGAGTGGATTAAGTCTCTCAATTCATTTCCTGGAAGCTGCTAGACACTTGCAGAATGATAATGACCTTTGCTCTAGACCGGCCTTATTTGGATTTGAATGTTAAACTGGAGGAGGTGTCACATCTCATAACGAATCCCTTGGGCCAAGCAGTCTTCTCTACAGATTTAAAAAATAAAAAGTTTGTTTAGATCCTAGAGCCATAATTGTGAAAGGTTTTGCAGTCACCAGGGTTGACATAATCTGCTTAAAAGGATTTATTAAATGGATAAGTAAAATTCTGACAACAGTTTCCGAGCCTCCCCAAATGGCTATATCCTTAAGGAAGGGGGGAAAAAAGTGTCAAATCTTAACACTCCGTGCTGTTCTCAGCAGCTGCCACACTTCTGCACAATGCGTCGCAACAATTCTGAAAAGCATTTTGCCCGTTGGGAATAAGACCATGTCTTCTTTTACCATTTCAAAAGCTTTCCATTCACAGGCTGAATTTTCTAGATTACTTGTTTGTTCTTTTCTGAAACGGGGAATTGATAGTTGTGTGGTGTGTATCGGGGCTCGGAAGAAAAATGATCTTTTGAAAAATGTATCATTAAGTTTGCTGGGTAGAGGTTAATCAGAAGGATGCAGTGGTGAAACCAAGCTCCACTTAGCGGGATTGAGAGAGACAGAAGATTTGCCAAGCGCTTTATCCACGTAGTTTTTCTGGAGTGCTCCTCCAGGCAGCGGCGTTAGTTGTACACAGGTTTCCACACATGCAATTAGTAGTGTTTATAGATTGCCGGTTATTCAATTAACAACCAAGCTGGCCATATCAACTCACTGCAGACCTGCCTTTTCCCTGCCAGAGATTGCACCAGGGTTATCAACTTACACAGGCTTGGATGTCTTCCAGCTGTTTAATTATAGTGTCACACGCTTTGCTTTTTCTAGTTTCATTAGTTTATAAATGTAATATGGTATCTTTTTTCTGTGATTAACACTTCATTTCAGCAGGTTAAACATGCTGGTAGAGAAGTATTGATTTCTGACACTATTTCCCCTGTGTTCATTTAGATATTTTCACATGCTTTTTATTGATTCTTTTGGAAAGTGGCAAACATGAGAAAGAACGCCCCAAAACGTATGGCTAAATAACTCATGTGAAGCAAAGCCGCACATTTAGCTCTTAATTGTCACATCCTGTGGGCTTCATTTTCTATTAATTTTTAAAACAAACACTTGTCTTGCCAAGGTTTTAAGAGTAAAAATATTCATTACAATTTGAAACAATTACACAGCATTTAGTCTTTTCAGCCAGCTGTGAAAAATGTCTGTTTAACTTTATTATTTATATCTTACTCTTTATATATTATATATACCAAAACCTGCATTGGGATTGCAATAAAAATAATTCTTAAGCACAATGGCAAAAGGACTATTTTATTTTGTCACTACCTTTTTGAAAACAGTGCCAAGTACGTTTATTTACTGTGGAGGTACTCACGTGGGTTTTTAACATCTGGGCATTTGGCGCTTAAAAACTCAACCGAGTGCCATCTGGGTGAGTCGGTCTAACAAGTGGTGTTTAATGAGGACTTTTCTCAACTTTAATAGTAGCGTTGTTTTGTCATCTTGTTTTATTGAGGCATTCATTTATGTTAAGAGAGAATACCCAGTTGTTGAAATATATAGTCATTAGATACTTTATATAAAGCCTGGGATACGGGCTCCAAGGCCCAAATATTATTTCTTTTGATTTTGTAATAGCAGCTGTTCTTGCCTGACATGAGACGTTCAGAGTGTGTTTTAATGTGCCGCTTCCTACTTATTGATCACTATACTTGATGGTGTATTTACGGTGCTGAGAACTATTAGAATTGACATTGCTGAAGACTTTCCACTTGGTGGGAAAAATGAAACAGTAATGAAATCTAGTTTAGCTATCCTGGTAGTATGAGAACCAGAAAAATCAAGATGAATTTTTGAGCTCTGAAGCATAAAGGCCTTGATTTGAGTTAATTTCTTCACGTATTATACCTTGGAGAATTTAAAGTAGGTGATGTCCACTACCTACTCTTGGCTACAGCCTGAAGGATAGAAAGGATTTCTGGGTAAGAACTTGGGGGGTAGGAGTACTTAGTTTAATAAAAATATTTTTCATTTCTCATAAACTCATGAGATTAGTAGGAGAGGAGAATACTTTGAAATGATAAATATGGAATATGTTAGGATGATAAAGTATTTGGGGGGAAAGCACACCATTATAGCAGATTGTATTCTCCTGAGCAAAGAAAATGCAGTCAAATTTCACTGAAAGGATGCTCAATTAGAGATGTGGGCAAGGTGGCCCTGGTAGACGGGACCCAGCTTGATGATCTCCCAGGACCAGGCTGTGATCGACTACTTGGGGATTTTTATTCTAGAGCTGCCTTGTGTATGTAATATCATAGACTGTGCATGTGCATATCAAGTGACCATTTCATTTTTAATTAGTTAAAATTAAATAACATTTGAAATTCAATTCCTCAGTCGCATGAACCACGTTTCAAGTGCTTAATAGGCTCATGCAGCTGGTGGCTAGCGAATTGGACCGTGTAGATATAGGACATTTCCAGCACTGCAGAAAAGTCTACGGAACAGTGCTGCGCTACAGAATCTAGCGGTATTTATATACACTTTCAGAGAAAGAAATACTTGACTTAAGAGAGTCGCTGAATCTGTATTAAAAAAAAAAAAGAAAAGAAAAAACCTCCAGCAATAAGAAGGCTCAAGAGGTGATGACTTTAGTGATTCTGCCATGTCTAAGGTACATGGCCTTTATTTCTCTTTACCCTTTCACCCTCCAAGTTGGCATCATCTTGATGTTGTTTCCTCCATGGTTACAGTATGGCTGTAGCTGCTTCAGGCAGAACTAAAAGATATCTTAATGATTCTCTATTCTGTCTACTGCTTTTGCATCTCTTTCATCAGAGAACTTTAATTGGGGTTTGTTTAACAGTGTGCAAGGTTTCCACTGTGGGTGAGTAGGTGATAAGGAGAGAAACATGTTAGTTCAGTTAGTCGCTGTCTTTTATACAAGAGGTTAGAATTCATGTTTTGTGTGTTTAACTGTGCTCTGCCCTATGGACATAGATTATACCGATGGCCCTGACCAGTCATTACTTAATTCCAGGGGTGGAGAGGTACAACCACTTTATCCCTCAGCAGGAAATAGTATTTTGAATACTCCACAAAAGTCATTAAATCTCAAGTTTGGGAGGAAACTGATAGATAGCCTGATCCAACCACCCTCTGGTCTAATAATGGAAAAATGCTGCAGACCATAAAGAGTGATTCATATTTTAAATGTGATTTAAAATTTGATTATCCTTACATGTATCTTTTAAAATAAATTTAATCCTGGGACACCTAGGTGGCTCAGTCGGTTAAGCGTCTGACTTCAGCTCGGGTCATGATCTCACGGTTTGTGGGTTCGAGCCCCGTGTCAGGCTCTGTGCTGACAGCTCAGTGCCTGGAACCTGCTTCAGATCCTGTGTCCCCCTCTCTCTCTGCCCCTCCCCTAATTGCACTCTGTCTCTCTCTCTCTTTCAAAAATAAACATTAAAAAAATTTTTTTAATAAAATTTAATCCCAACATTTATCTGATATAATTCTGAGTTTAAAAAGCTGAATGCTTAAGATATAAAGTAAATTAAGGTTCCTAACACATTATGAACCCTTCTTCGTAGTTTTTTCTTTTCTTTTTTTGAGTATCAACATCAAGAGTAAGGATTAAAAATGGTGTCAGTATACATATTGTTTTATTTAATATTCCCCTATGAATGAAAACCTTGGATATTTTAGTTTGGTCTTTTTGTTTTCAACAACACAATTTTACAGATGTGTTTTTCTGGCTGATATACCAGAAAAGGCAAAGGGAAAAAAAAGGAAAGGAAAAAAGAAAGGTAAAGCATTTGCACAAAGACTATTTGCATATGCTTCAAATTTACTCTAGAGAGTCTCATTTTCCATCAAATAATTTTAAAATCAGTCAGAGGGCTTTCAGAGTCGAAGCCAAATTCCTGATCAGTGTGGCTACCTAAGGAATTTCACAGACACACGCTGCAGACTTTGTGGTACCACAGTGACGTTGTATGTGGTTGGCTAAGGTTTATTTTTGACTCAGAGGGCTATTTGAACTCTAATGGAAAATAGTGGTAATTTCCTAGTTAGGGTTTTTGTAAAGATTAAAACATTGCATGATTTGTGTTGAGGTTACACAAGACTTTTGTGGGATTGTGCGAAGCAAGACTTAACCCTCATTCCGTGGAAGCCATCAGGATTAAACCTAATGAAGAAAATACACATATCAGAGGGGCAGGTTTAGAAATGGAATCCCAGCATTCAGACTCCCTTAGGTCTCCAGTTAATATGACTGGAAGCCTTAGGCTTTCTGCCCCAGTTTATGATGTTGCTTCTTTACCTCAGATCCATGTTTAGATATGGATTTGATTAAGCACCACTGTAGACATGTATGGGTGCTTCTTCTTTCAGATTAGAGTCATGTTAAGATTGTGGCCCTCAAAAAATAAAAATGAAATTTAAAAAAAGAGTGCAGTCTTCAAGGAGCAGTAATTAAAACATGCCAAATTGACCTTAGTGGAATTTGTCTTTACCAGAAATCTGGGTTTTTTTTTATTTGAGATCCAGATGGAGGGATTATCTGTCATTCAGTATAACTTGCTTTTAATTTTTTTAAATATTTGTTTATTTTTTTTAACTTTATAGTTTATTGTCAAGTTGGTTTCCATATAACATCCAGTGCTCCTCCCCACAAG
Source organism: Cryptoprocta ferox (assembly GCA_028646485.1). Classification (NCBI taxonomy): domain Eukaryota; kingdom Metazoa; phylum Chordata; class Mammalia; order Carnivora; family Eupleridae; genus Cryptoprocta; species Cryptoprocta ferox. The sequence goes on from CM053578.1 coordinate 35,776,280, forward strand.
TGTCCTCCAAATATTTGTTTACTTTTAAGAGAGAGACAGAGCATGGGGAGGGGAGGGACAGAGAGAGAGGGAGACACAGGATCCAAACCAGGCTCCAGGCTCTGAGCTGTCAGCACAGAGCCCACTGCGGGGCTTGAACTCTTGAACCGCAAAATCATGACCTGAGCCGAAGTAGGACACTTAACCGACTGAGCCACCCAGGCACCCCTCAGTAAAACTTGTTTTTAGGGTTTTTCCCCTGTACTTGGTTATGCTATTCCAATCATTTCAAGGAGTCTTTGTAACTCTTTACATAAAGAGTCTGCTGGGATATTTTCTAAATACTTTTCAGGTGGTGCTGTGTGTAAACATAGGAGGTTCACTGTACATGGGCACACTATGAAGCATTGAGTGGGATCTAAATTCCACACTGTCCGGTTCTCACAAAACTGTGCTCCCCTGAATGAGATATTTTAATTTGAACTAAGGCTCGGCATGGTATGGGCTGGTAGGGGTCCTGATACTTCTGTGTTATATGTAAAATATTTTCTTAATCTTCTGAGACTTGAAGTATGTCAATTTTTCCTTTTGTCTTGATTTTTTAAGAATTCTAATTAAATATATATTATATATAATATATATTATATATGTGATTACATTTGTATATATATTGCAGAATTTATCATCTTAACCCTTTTTAAGTGTACAGTTCTGTGGCATTGAATCTATTCACATTTTTGTGCAACCATCACCCACCATCCATCTCCAGAACTTTTTTATCCTCCTTAATTCTGTACCCATTAAACATGAACTCTCCGTACACCACCTCCCCACCCCCTGCTAATCACGACTCTAGTTTCTATGAGTTTCATGACTCTAGGAATCTCATATAAATGGAAACATACAATATTTGTTCTTTTGTGAATGACTTATTATACTTAGCATGTGTTCAAGGTGGCATGTATCGGACCTTCCTTACTTTTTAAAGCTGAATAATATTCCATTTATGTCCAGACCACATGTTTTTTTTAGCATTTTTTAAATGTTTATTTATTTTTGGAAGAGAGAGAGAGAGAGAGAGTGAAAAAATGGGGTAGGGGCACAGATAGAGGGGGATAGAGTTTCTGAAGTGAGCTCTGTGCTGACAGCAGCTTCTGATGTAGGGCTCGAACTCACAAACCATGAGATCATGAGCTGAGCTGAAGTTGGACACTTAACCAACTGAGCCACCCAGGCTCCCCTAGACCACATGTTGTTTATCCATTCACCTGTTGGTGGTCACTTGGGTTACTTCCATATTCTGGCTGTTATGAATGATACTGCTATGAACATAGGAGTGTACAAATCTTCCCCGCTTTCAGTTCCTTGGGGTACCTATGTAACCCAGCATTATAATTGCTAGATCATATGGTAATTCTATGTTGAATTTTTTGATGAAATGCCATATGCTTACTCTTAGTGGCTACAGCATCTTAACCTTTTCACTGGCAATGCCCAACGCTATCCCAGTTTCTCCACATCCTCACCAACATTTGTTATTTTCTGTTTTTTTAGTTGTTTACCATAGGCATCCTCATGGACCTGAAGTTGTGTCTCCTTGTGGTTTTCATTGCATTTCTCTAGTGGTTAGTGACGTTGAGCATCATTTTATGTGTTCATTGGCCATTTGTAGATCTTTGGAGAAATATCTTTGAAAATCCTTCACCCATTTTTCAATCACAATGTCTTTTTTAATTATTGAGTTTTGAGTTCTTATATATTCTGATTACTAACACCTTGACAGAGATATAATTTACAAATATTTTTTTCTCCTATTACATGGGTTGTCCTTTCATTCTGTTGATAATGTCTTTTGATGTACAGAAGTTTTTAAATTTGAGAAGTGTGTTTCATCTCTCTCTCTCTCTCTTTTTTTCTTTTGTAGCCTGTGCCTTTGGTATCATATACAAGCAATCATTGCAAGCTCCATGTCATGTAGACCTGTATATATATATTTTTTTCTAAATGTTTTATAGTTCTAGATTTTATGTATAAGTCCTTGATCCATTTTGAGTTTATCCTTCTGCACATGGATACCCAGTTTTCCCATTGTCTTGATGTTTTAAAGACTATCTACCGTCAACTTTTCATCAGTATGGTGAATAGCTGGGGATGAGATGAAGGAGATAACACCCGATTCCAAGTCATGGTAGAAGCAAAATTGTACTTACTCTTCTTAAAGCGTTTTTGTTGTTGTTTTCAAGTTTATTTATTATTTTGAGAGGGAGAGCACAGAGAAAATGGGAGAGAGAGAATCCCAAGCAGACTCTGCACTGTTAGTGCAGAGCCGGATGTGGGGCTCAACATGGGGGCTCGATGTGATCCCATGAACCATGAGATCATGACCTGAGCAAAATCAAGAGGCAGACACTTAATCGACTGAACCACCCAGGCACCCCCCCACTTAGTCTTCTGTTATCCAGGGATAAATTAACTGATTTATGAAAGTAAGTGCAGAAGGACCAGGTAAGCGTTTGCTCCTCATAGTCTTTATCATTTGGCAGCTGTTGGACTGGGGCATGGGGTCAGCTCTTTGATGTGCAGAGTGGAGAAGAAAAGGGCTGAGCTATTCCTGAAGCTGATCTGGGTAAAGAAGAGTAGATTCTGAAAACTCTGCCCTTGGATCTTGGCCTTGCACCTCACGGTACATGAGAACCGTGGCTAGGCTAGGCTACTCTCCTTAGCCATTTTTAGGCCACTAACGAGTGCTATGCAGCAGCTGTCTAATTGTAAACTCCATAAATTCTTGGTACAGAGAGGTAATTGTATTTTGACAGAGACAGTAAGAGAAATTTCATGGTATCTTGAATATTCAAAGACCTTCCACACTGTAACACAAATATTGTGTGCGTATCCTGGGAGGAGCTGGGATACCTGTTTTTGTGACAGTTAAAAAGATAATGGGACGAGAAAAGAAAAAGGGTATAGAGACTGTCAAAAGTTGAAAGATAGTGGGTACTTTTAGTGGGTAAGAATATGAACTTTATAATCAGGAAGAACTGGGTTCTGATGTTCTACCATTTATAAAATGTTTGCTTTGGGCTCTAAACTTTTTCAAGTTTTTTTTTTTTTTTTCCTCATCTGTATGGTGAGAATAATAATAAGTGATTTTATGGGTCTTTGTGAGATGAAATGAGATGAAATGTATATGTCAAGTGCTTTGACAAGGCTAGGCCTACTATAAATGCTCAATAAGAGGGTAGCATTGAATAGGGGAGATAATATTCTGTTATAGGCTTGTTTGTTTAGTAAGGATCTTTGTCCTGAGAAGAGATAGCTAGATATATTCTAGGAGGAAATGTAACAAGTCATATATCTCTTGGTTGCTCTTTGTTTCTAGTTTGTTGTTTCTTTCAACTATTCCAGATTGCCCCAGCTGCGGGCTGCTGACGTGAGTTTCTTTTATTTCCTGTTTGGTACCAGTGTAGTGATTTTCAGGTTCTTTGCTTTTTCTTTTTCATGGAGATTATCTTTGTAACAAAATAATTCTTTGAGTTTTTGTTGTACTTCTCCACTCACTCAGTTGTTATATTTAAGGGTTTCTTCCTTTCAAAGTGCAGTTTCCCCGGTTCCTTTTACCGATTTCTGCCCTGCTTATCAATTATGCCATCACTTTGTTGAGCTATCTTTGAGGAATCCTCTCAACCCTTACCATTGATTCTTCCCAGTGAGAAGAGGCGATGTCCTGGCAGCATGGAGTGGTATCCGTCCCCTTGTTACAGATCCCAAGTCTGCAGATACTCAGTCTATCTCCCGAAATCATGTTGTGGATGTCAGTGAGAGTGGCCTCATCACTATAGCAGGTATGGGATATTACCCTGTGTTTGGGGTGTGCTTCAGACAGGATCCTGAGTTAAATTGTCACACCAAAATTTCCCTTGATGCTAATGGACGGGGATTATTTTATTTATTTATTTGTTTGTTTGTTTATTTGATGAGTCCGAGTCAAGTCTTACAGGCTGTGCCGTCTTGGTTATACACAATAGGTGAATCTCGTTGTGAGTAAGTTGGTAAATGGGTAAGTATAAGAAAAATAAGGGGTGGTAACCGAATGAATGATTCATCGAATTGCTTGTAGGTGGAAAGTGGACAACGTATCGCTCTATGGCAGAAGATACCATAAATGCTGCTATCAAGACTCACAATTTGAAAGCAGGGCCAAGCAGAACGGTCGGGCTCTTCCTTCAAGGAGGCAAAGATTGGAGCCCAACCCTCTACATTCGGCTTGTCCAGGATTATGGGCTTGAAAGTGAGGTGGGTGTGCATCATCCTACCCTTTACCTATGCTCACCGTGGCCCCTAACAGAATTGGCAACCAGGAGGCCTCCCTGATTTAGAATTTCCTTTTGCTGGGTTTGTTTCTGTGCCCTAAGGAAAAAAGCAGACCGGCTTTTCTTGAGGTGCCCAAAAAGCAGTGCCCATACTAGTTTCTATTTTAAAACCCAGGAGTGTCTTTGGTTTGTTATCCACAGACAGAGCCTCCCACATTTTTCTGTCTCGAGCCTCCAGAAGGCTGTTCTTCAGAAGTGATATTGGGGGCAGAGTAAAGCGGAAGCTTCATCAGTCACTGATACAGTGATACATGTGTGGCAGAGTTAGTGCTGGCCTAAGCATTCAGAGCCCAAGTGGTTTCCTCCCACAGAATCAAAATCTAATACCCTCCTGGAACTATTAGTTACCAGGGCTGAAAACCTGACAGGACAAGCGTGTGCATTTTTTGCTTTGTGCCGAGAAGTATTGATATTCAAAGTTCCTGCCTAACGTGGTTTTGTTTCCCCAGGTGGCACAGCATCTTGCCGCCACCTATGGGGACAAGGCTTTTGAGGTGGCCAAAATGGCAAGTGTAACTGGAAAAAGGTGGCCTATAGTTGGAGTGCGTCTTGTGTCGGAATTTCCATACATTGAAGCAGAGGTATGTGAATGGCCATGTGGGAATTTCCTGGCTGTCATGGGATACCGTTCACCTGTTCATTTCCAATCTCCTTTCAAAATTCTGTGTAGCTATGTTTTAATGCCCATTTGCCAGCCAAAACCGTTATAACGAAATGTCTTCCCGGCACAGATCCTTTCATTTATAAATTTAAATTCTGAACTGATAGTGGAAATGGTAATAGTAAAGAGAATAATAGAAAATATGGTGTGGATTTGTTCCTCCCCCGTGGAGCTATCCTGACCAAACTTTCTTACTTCACAGCTGTTTGCCCCTTTTGTAAATCTGTAACTCTTCAAGTTTATTCTACTCATGTGCTGCCTGATGACATATCTTGATTTGGCACTTGACTTCTCAAGGATTGAAGCTTTGTTTCTCATCAAGTTTTTACATTTTGTGAAACCAGAGGCCATGCCTTATTTATGATTCACTGTACTTTAAACCACGAATGTCCAGTAAGCATTTGCTTGTTGATTGGACACAGGCCTTCCATCATCCGGGTACTCTGAAACAGAAAACTTTGGGCAGCCAAAGAGATGAGACCATACTTTTTAATATTCTTTGCCTCGCCGGCTATGTAAATTAGCATCCATATTATGTATTAGCAAAGAGGAGAGTGATCACTATGGACGGTAAGTGAGAAAGGATGCAGTCTGCATGTTTGGGCCAGGTTCAGTGCAGGAGGAAGGCGTTATGTCTTTTCCACTTTGCCCCAGTTTACAAACGTCCTTTGGCAGGCAGATGGGGAACTTGCATGATGTCGTCATTTGTCTCATCCCCGCTAGAGAACCAGAGTATATAAAGAACAATGTCACTTCTCCTAAGTGTGAATTTTCTTAAGTGAAATTTTATTTCATCTTTTTAAGAAAAGGCCTAAACTAATAGTTTTGCTTTAATTTAAATTCAGGTGAAGTACGGGATTAAGGAGTATGCCTGCACGGCGGTGGATATGATTTCACGGCGGACTCGCCTGGCCTTCCTAAATGTCCAGGCAGCAGAGGAAGCCCTACCCAGGATTGTTGAGCTGATGGGCAGAGAACTGAATTGGGATGATTATAAAAAAGAGGTATTATATAGAGGTTTTTAAAACCACAGTTCCTATTATAAAAATTTTTATTTTGGGGTACCTGGGTGGCTCAGTTGGTTAAGCGTCCAACTTTGGCTCAGTTCATGACCTCACGGTACATGAGTTCGAGCCTCGCGTCCAGCTCTGTGCTGACAGCTCAGAGCCTGGAGCCTGCTTCAGATTCTGTGTCTCCCTCTCTCTCTATTCCTCCCCTGCTTTACTCTGTGTGTGTGCGTGTGTCTGTCTCTCTCAAAAATAAAAAAAATATTAAAAAAATTTTTAAATAAAGATTTTTATTTTATTTTATTATTTTATTTTAGAAAGAGAGAGAGAGAGCACGCACGAGTAAGGGAAAGGGACACAGAGAGATAGAGAGAATCTCAGGCAGGTTCCATGCTCAGCACAGAGCCTGATGTGGGGCTTGATCCCACGAACCTGGGATCATGACCTGAGCCAAAATCAAGAGTTGGACGCTCAACCAACTGAGCCACAGTTCCTATTATAGCATGTAATGTTTTGGTCTGTTCATAGAGCATAGTTTTCAATGGTAACTTCGGATTTCTTGCCAATTTCTTGAGTGGGAATGTGTTTAATATCGCTAGGTCTTAGGAAATTGGAAAGGTATTCTGGTTTCAAAATGTGTTGGTTGTTTCTGGAAAATCCCTTATAGAAACATACTCTTAAATTTGTGGTCATAATTCCTGAAAAAGTAGGATAATAATGATTGTGGCTAGAACTTTTTCTGGTTTTCATGGAAAACACTTTTAGAATGTATTCTATAGTGAAATTCACACTTACAAATTTGCCTGTGGTAGGAAATAGCGATTTTACTGCCTGACCACTAAATGCTTATTGATTTGTGTCATTTGGAATTTTACATCCAGATGAAAAAAAAGAAAGCCAGTGATGTTCAGATGTCCCCCCATGTACAACCCCAGGCTTGTTGTGATAAACAGATTATCACGTGTTTTCATCAAACCCAACTATTGTAATATGCAGAGGCATTTTTGTGTATTTATTTAAAAAATACTTTCTGTACTCATCAGTTCAGTTCCTTTCCCCTAAGTCTCCTTGAACCCCTTTCGTTTAAGCTTGTTGTTGCCACTTTGCTATGGTAGCTCTGATCATACTCCCCAGTGGCTTCTGTGTTGCTCAATACAATATACTCGTGAGTTCTTGGTCTTCCTTTTACTCATGTAGTTAGTGGCATGGACAGAGTTGATTCCTCACTCCTTCCTGAACTACTTTCTGGAACCCTATCTGTCTTAGTCTGCAGTAGTTTGCTATTACAGAATACTACCCACTGGGAAGCTTGAGCAATGGATATTTATTTCTCTCAATTCTGAAGGCTAGAAGTCTGAGGTCAGGGTGTTAGCATGGTTTGGTTCTGGTAAGACTGGTCTTCCTGGACTTCAGAGAGCTGCCTTCTTGCTGTGTCCTCACATGGAGGACAGGGAGGGAGAAAGGGGGACCCCATCCTCAAGACTCATCTCCACTTAATACCTCCCCAAAGCCCCATCTCCGAATACCATCACATTTAGAGTTAGGGTTTCAACATATGGATTTGGGGGTAACTGTTTAGCACATAGCATCATTTCTTTTGGATCTCCTCCTACCTCCCCCAAACCGCTACTACTACTACTACTACTACTACTACTACTACTACTAACCTCTCCATGTTAAAAACGCTACTCCACTCCTGGTTGCATAAGGCTAAATCTTAGTATCATACTTGATCTAAATCCATCAGCAAACCGTATCATATTTGTCTTTAAATAATGGCTTGATTAAATAATTGAATGGCTTCAATTCCTCCTTAACACATTCCACTGCTATAATCCTGATTCCAGCTACTAGTATTGCTTCCATGGTTTATTATAATAGCTTCCCTCCCACAAAACAGTGTTCTTACTTTGACTTATGTGGTTCTATTAAGACATAAGCCAGATCATTGGATATGACAGTCCAAATGAAGTTCAGAGGGGAGGTCTGAACTGAAGATATAAAAAGATATAAATCTGAGTTGGCATTTAAGCCGTCATACTGGATGAGATCAAATAGGGAATTTGTGTAGTTTAGATAACAGCAAGTTGTCCAGAGACAGCCCTGGAGTTCTCCAGAGTTTGAAAGTTGGGTAGATTGGGGCACTTGGTTGGCTCAGTCAGTTAAGCATCTGACTCTTGATTTTGGCTGAGGTCATGATTTCACAGTTTGTGGATTCAAGCTCCGCATGAGGCTCTGTGCTGACCAGGTGGAACTTATTTGGGATTTTCTGTTTCCCTTTCTCTCTGCCCCTCCCCTGCTCTCTCTCTCTCAAAAATAAATAAATAAGCATTAAAAAATTTAGAAAGAGTTGCTTGGGTGGGTCAGTCAGTTAAACATCCAACTTCAGCTGAGGTCATGATCTTACAGTCCATGAGTTTGAGCCCCGCATCAGGCTCTGTCTTGGTGGTGCAGAGTCTGCTTGGGATTCTCTCTCTCTCTCTCTCTCTCTCTCTCTCTCTCTGCCCTTTCCCCACTTGTGCTCTCTCTCTCTCTCTCTCTCTCTCTCTCTCTCTCTCTTTCAAAATAAATAAATTTAAAAAAGTAAAAAAAGAAAAGGGTAGATAAGGAAGACTCCTCGAGAAAAGGAAAGTGATAGCTAATAAGGTTGGAGAAGGTGTGAAAAGACTAAAAACACAGTTGTGGCCCAGAAGGAAAGGAAGAAAATAATTCAAAAAGAGAAAAGTAATCTTCTGTATCAAATGATGCTGAGAGACTAGTAAGATGAGGACCAATCACTAACAATCCCTGTGCTGAAACACCCTCTCTTTTACTCAGGTTAAAGCCAGTCATCACAGCAGTTTACAAGGTCATCATGATCTGGCTACCACCTTTATGAATGCTCTGGTCTTCTCATTCATTCACTCACCTACAACCCACAAATTGAGTTGCTTTTCCTTATTGGAGCCCTGCTGATCCCTCTGCCTAAAAAGTTCCTTCCTAGATACCCTCATGGCCTATCCCCTCACTTCCTGCTGGTCTCTACTACAAAGAGGCCTTCCTTAACTGGCTTGAATGAAAGAGCACTACTCACCCATCTGAATGCCATTTTCTCTCCCTGTCCCTATTTTATCTTTCTCTTGGGCACCTATTCCCATTTGATATACCACGTATTTAGTTTATTAATTTGTCGTTTGCCTCTCATACAGGAAATAAGCTTTCCAAAGGAGAGGACATGATCTGCTTTGTTTCTGTAACCTCAGTAGCCAGCCATGGTAGGGCCTGAATAAATAACTGTTGAGTGAATGAACATAACAGAGCATCTGTGTCATAGGTGGCAGGTGTAAGAAAGGATTGGGCATAGGTGCCGTCCTTTAAGTATTCTCATTCTGGGGCACCTGGGTGGTTCAGCCAGTTAAGCATCCAACTCGGCTCAGGTCATGATTCTCACGGTCTGTGAGTCTGAGCCCCATGTTGGGCTCTGTGCTGACAGCTCAGAGCTTGGAGCTGCTTCAGATTCTGTGTCTCCTTTGGTCTCTACCCCTCCCCAATCGCACTGTGTCTCTCTCTCCTTTGGTCTCTACCCCTCCCCAATTGCACTGTGTCTCTCTCTCTCAAAAATAAATAAATGTTAAAAAAAAAAAGTTCTTATTTTGGTGTAGGTTCCCAAAGGTGGTTACATATCACAGTCCCCCGGAAATGTAGCGAAAAAGCAGATTTTGAGACTTGACTTTAGACTCTCAGAGTCAAGGTCTTCAGGAGTGAAATCATGGCCTACGTTTAAAAAAATTTCCTGTAGTAATTTTTTTAATAATAATTTTTTTAAATTTGTTTTGTTTTGTTTTGTTTTAAATGTTTATTTTTGAGAGAGAAAGAGAGTGATGAAGGGGCAGAGAGTGAAGGAGAGAGAGAGAGACAGAGGATCTGAAGCAGGCTCTGTGCTGTCAGCATGGATGCAGGGCCTTAACTCACACACTATGAGATCATGACCTGAGCCGACAGCTAACCAACTGAGACCCCCAGGTGCCCCATCTCCTGTAACTTAAATGCAATGTTTGTAGTGTACTGATGGTGGAAATCAGTGGCTGAAGAGTTTCTGAACTCTAGGACAAGTCTGCCAGAGATAACCTTTACCCCCATTTTATAGTTGAGAAAACAGGCTCAGGGTGTAAGTCCAGTCAGGGTTTATGCAACTAGTTAAGTCGCGAAATTGGGACTGAAACAGGGTACTCTGATTTCAGAGCATATGCTCTCCCCACCTTGCTCTGTTGCCTCTGCATTGGCAGGACTGATTGTAGCTCGCCCAGTTTTGAGTTTTGATTTGTGCGACTAAAGCTATATACAGAGACAGCGCAAGACTGAAACTTGCTCCTTTGCTAATGCCAATCATTTTTACCATATAGAAGGATTGGGAATAATGTGTTCCTGTAAAAATTATGGTTGGAAAGATTTGAATATGCAGGAAGATATCTTGTGCCAGGAATTCAGGCTGTAGGAGGTAGGAAGGAGGAAGAAAATTCTGTAAACTGGTTGTGTTTGGCCTTCCCTCCTGAGGAAACTAGATTTAACTTCAGTTCAAGTTTTATGTGTAAATTTGTGTACTCAGAAATATTCTCCCATCCCCCTCAACAAAGTAACAGAAATAAAAGACCTAAAGTTATTGCCTAGTATCTGAGCTATAGGAGTATTAATGAGACCTGTAGATGGTCTAGAGAGAACAAAGGAGAGGGAGAAAAAGAATTAAAGGTTAGAAAGCTGGACTTCTGAGAAAAGGTTAAAAGCATTGGGATTATTTAACCTGCAAAAGTGAAACTGGAACAAGGTGATAAATAACTCTCTGTAGATGAATTGTGGTTGTTTTTATCAGTCAATACTTAATGAGTGACTTGTATACTGAGCATGATACCAAATATTTTAGGGGAATAATAAATAGCTCATAGTTTCAAGGATCTTGGAATCTAATTGAGTGGTTGCAACAAATACATACATCAGAAATGTATGTCTGTTTTCCAAAATTTAAAGAACACAGTCACTCAAGATCAAATCCAAATAAATTGGAAGAATGGGTTAGGGAAGAAGACATTGTCTAGGGGGAGTTAAGGATTGATAGAGGAACTGGTGGGGGCATTTCGAGAATGGGACATGGCCAGATTGTGTTCCATAAGGTATAAATCAAAAGATGACTACGTGGTCAAAAGAGTTTGGGAAATTCTGAGTTGAACAAATGAAACCATGTTCTTTAGCGCAGGTGATTTGGTATCTTTAGAATGCTTATATGCATTGCCACCTTCCAAAAGGGGACTTATCCAGAGACACACCCAACTCTCGCTCTTTGGGAGGGCCCATGGAAGGGAGACTAGTACTACTTTGGATGTCTTTTGGGAAATGCTGACCTACTGTTTGGTAAGGAAATTTCATACCATCAGATAAAACACACATTTCATCGAGAGACTTTAAAGACAAGACCAGTTAGGTCAATGGAGAGTGTCTCACAAAAAGAAGTTCTTTCAAAATTGATTCTAATGAGAAGGAAAAAAGGGGAAGCAAGTGAAGAAATGGAGTGACTCAGAACAGAGGCAGCTGATGAATACCAGATTTAAAACAGATGGAAGACAAGCGCTCCGCAGTGAAAGGGTATCCAGGACTAATGCAGACGCATGAATAGTGTCAGGAATTGGCTAAATGTTGGGAAAAAATACTAAAGACACCAGAAATAAATTTTAAAAATCATAAAGAATGCACGGAAGGCCTAAGCTAGATCATTGTTTCTATGCCCAGCACCATATTCTTGAATGCGGGAGAAAAGGGAGAACAATTCAACTCATCATTTAACACCGAATTTCTTTCTTTCTCTTTTTGTCAAGGAGAATGATTTTCAGTATGAAAAGAGAAAAATAAATATTGGTAAGAGGAAATAGATACTCAAAAAGGAGGCCACTCTAAATGAGTTTACATGCCAGCCCAGAAAAAAGTTGTATCTCTGGGTACTCAGAGAATTTGCAGATGGGATTATTTAACTACCGCTGAGTTTTAAAATATTGTGGCAAATAAGAACAGAATCAGAGGACAGAAGGTGGGCAAATGTAGTACAAAATTCCAAAAAGGGAAAGGAAAGAAAAAGATGGTTTGTAAGCTGGAAGCCAGCAGGAGAATGACATGAAAAACTAAGAAAGACAGTGTTCTCAACAATTGTTCCTATCTGTGAGGCTGGGGACATTGGAAAGTGTCAGAGCAACTGTTCCAAGAGCTTGCTTGTTCTCATGACTCTGTAACGTCCACCCGACCATCAGCATCCTTGTGACAAACCTTCAGAGTAGCTAATCCCATGATGCCCGTCAGTGACGCCGTGTGTCACGTTATAGTAGTTGTTCATCACCTAGATAGCTTTTCACTTTTAATTGCTATATTTGTCATCAAACCACAAGGAATCGGTTCTATAGATTTTGTTAGAAGATATTGTGTAAGAATATCCTGCAGTAAAATGAAACAAAATAGTAAAGCATGTAACAACATGAATGAATCTCAGAATTATTATGCCATGTGAAAGCAGTCACACACAAAAAACTGCCTACTATTTGGACCCTTCTATGTGAAATTCTAGAAAAGGCAAAAAACCAAACCAAACCAAAAAAAAAACCTCTGGAGACAGAAAGCAGATCAGTGATTGCCTGAGGCTTGCGGGTCAACTGAAAAAAGGCCTGAGGAGGCCTCTTAGGGTGTTAGAAATGTTCTATACTTTAATCGTGGTAGAGTATACATCAAACTGTGTACGTAAAATAGGTGCCTTTTATTGAATATAAGTTATAATTCAGTAAAACTGGAAGAAATAAAAAAAAACTGTGCTGGTCAGAAAAGTGAGAAAGAAAAAAAAAGAAATAATTCTTTCCATAAATCTTTGAATTTGTGTATGTCTGTGTCTTAGGAGGAACTTGAAACAGCCAGGAAGTTTCTGTATTATGAAATGGGCTATAAATCTCGATCAGAACAGTTAACAGATCGCTCTGAAATTAGCCTACTGCCTTCAGATATCGACAGGTACTTCTAATAAGTTTCTATCTCTCTCTATTTGACTTTACCTACATAGGTATATTTTTCCAATGTTCAGTGTTGTGTTCCAGGTACAAGAAGAGATTTCACAAGTTTGATGCAGACCAAAAGGGCTTTATTACTATTGTTGATGTGCAGCGTGTGTTAGAGGTAATACTTTTTTGGTTCCATATCCTTGCTCGCAGAAAAACGTAAATGTTATATTAGATTATTTTTTCCTCATCTAGTGCTCTCCGTAAGCAATTTTCTCTTACAATTTTTGAAAAGTTGATGGCATTCATAAAAGGGTATGCATACTTTTTAACTGAACCTCATTATGTCATACTTTCTTTTTATTTAGAGTATCAACGTCCAAATGGATGAAAATACACTACATGAAATTCTGAACGAAGTCGATTTAAACAAAAATGGACAGGTTGAACTCAATGAGTTTTTGCAGGTAAGAGTGGTGAAGGGAAACAAGTGTATTTGCTTTTTATCTTTTGGTTGTGAATGGCTGTTCGAGAATGGATTCTTAAGTCCATGCAGTTGTCACTTCATTCTGGAAAAAGGAAAGCCCGAGGCCAGCAAAGGCTGCTATGTCTGCCCTCAAGGATCAGGCTCTTTGTGGTGCATGTTTTTTTCCTTCCTTCCTCCCTCCCTCCCTTGCTCTCTTCTTTCTTTCTTCTTCCTTTTTTTTTTTTATTTTTCCTAAGACGTTCTGTGGCATTGGGCAAGTTAGAGTAAATCCAAGTTAATTATGGCTGAAAGGTCTGAATAGGACATATGCTTTTGAAAGACCTCTGCCGGGGAGAACCACTGTGGACCATTCTGTTTACCTGCTTCAAAAGAGGCAAACACAGTATTTCTAACGTGGAAAGTAATTTTTTATGAAGTTAAAAAAAAAAACCCGTAATTGTATTGATTTGAGAATACTCACTGGAGCCCCTGAAATGTAATTATTATATTCTTCCATCGTAAAGAACCTGAAAAGCAAAAGAAAGGAAACCTGTAGTCTGGGGTCAGGACCACATAATTCAAGCACTTCTATTTCCTGCGGTCCATTTTCCCAAGGCTCAATTGTTTAACCGTAACCGTGAAGGAAGTAAATTTTGTTATTCTACCTTCAACCCCGATGCTACACGTCATTCCTTAAAAGTCACTTAAAAGAAAGAAATGTAACAAACCCAAGCCCTATTCGTAGCTGTCCACAAGACTCTGATCATGTGAAGAATGCATTGGTTTCCAAGAAGCCAGGGTTTTTTCGGCAATGCTTCTTGGGCAGGTATTTCAAATGAATGCTGGGTCTTGCTCTTACCCTGGCAATGATGAATGCTGAACAGGAAATAAATTAGTGCTGGGGATTTTGGTCAATGTCAGCCCTTTCTTCACTGTGTCAAGTTAAACAAACAATATCAAGGCAAAGGAAATGGTAATTGTCTCTCTGGAGATGAGCTGCAGATAAGAGCATTGTTGAATCTAAATGCAGAAAATTTTCACAGGTTGTGTCCAGCATTACAAAAAAGAATGTTTAGTTCTTTAGCTTACTGTCTAACTAAGTGCACATTTGAAAAGGGAGTTTAAAATATAACCTGGGGAATTAGAAACCATAGAATACTTTTTTTTTCTTGAGAATATTTTATTGTTTGTCTCAGAATTTTAGAAAACTTTTCTTCAAAGGAATAGCTTATGCTTCATTTCATGTGTGTTGTAAATAAACAACAGCATTTAGGGTTGAAAGATTCGGAGTTTTAGAAACAATGAGAACCTAATTTTATGGACATGCTATGTGGTTTGAGTTTTAAGTAATTTTCTTGAGTGCAATAGAGTCAAACACATAGAAAATAATTTAAACCATCTGCAGGTTTCCTTGTAGAGTTTTTAAATAATTATTTCTCGTCCAATTCAAATGAAAGAGACTATTCATGCTTCTACTAAGTGCAAATACACAGTGTAATTTTCAACTTAAAACATGCTGACCGTATTTCTCATGAAATACATTCACACCCAAATGTTTTTTTTTCCTCATAGTATGGTTTCAAGATACTTGTAATGTTTAAAGAAAACTTTGAATTTTTAAAGGTTGGTACATCACATAATGTTTATGGATAAAGAAAAAACCAACTCTATCAGTTTTGTTAGCTCCGATAAACTTAGAAGGTCTTCATGGAACCAGAGACAAAACAATAGACAACAAATTGTTCTGTCTTTAGAGGTCAGCATTCTTTATGCTACGCCATTTGTCAGATGTAAAGTATGTTTTTCAGGGTTGTTTGTTTTGAATAAAATATTTTCTGATGATAAAGAACGCATATTTGTCCCATTAAACACCTTCTTGAATATAGATTTTTTTTTCAATAATCCTCTTAGAAAGATCACTATAGATATCACATGGCTACATGACTTTATTTTTGCGGTCTAATGGTGCTCTGCATGTAGGAGTCCATCTCTAATAAGCAATGGCTTGTGAAACAGCTTTTAATAAGGTCATGAAATTCTGATCCAGCCCCTTGGCAGATGCCTCTGACTCATTCCTAGCCATTTTTAAGAAATGTATCTCTGTAGGCTAATGACTATAACCCTAAAAATATTTTGAAAAAAATATATATATATAGTTTCCTGATGAATGGCTAAATCCATTCTTTTTCAAATAAATAAATAAAAAAAGATTGGGGGAAGTGAGATCAAGAAAAGCAAATAGTTAAAACCACATCAACTTGAAAAGGAAAAAAAAAAACCCATGCTCATAATTGGAAAGTGCCTTCCAGATTAAAGGCCTTTGCCCGCTGACTGCATGTAATTTCAAGACTAATTCTGATTTTATCCATTGGATAAAAATGAATTAACTAAAATCTGGGCTGTGGAGTGCTTTTAATTCTTAAGGTAGATCTCGGGGTCCATTTCAAGGACTTAAATGTAAATTACTTTAAAAAGTCTTTAAGGAATTTGGATTTAAGGGACTTGAAGTTGTCAAGTACAGTAACACTAAAAAAGAGTAGTTAAATATAGGTCATGGTTTGTCTTTGTTCAATCCCTGAGATTCCTTTTTAAGATTTTTAAATGAAATTAGAGATCCAATATTTGAGTTGCTTGAAAAAATATGGGCCCTGACCACATGAAAGGGGCAAAAAGTGATGCATTTGATTTGCATTTTAAAGGCAGGCTGATTTGCCAGATAGGTATAGTGTTTGCAGCGGTGGTGAAACACCTGCCCCTTTCCTCCTTTTTGAACTGTTCAAAAATTGCACTCTTGTGATTTCAGCTGTAATACCTACTATGGTTTTTGAGGGAGCACTTTGTCACGTCTCCTTCTGCAAAGGGAACCATTAAAATGCTGTGAAGAAGGGCGTAAGCGTGCCTGCCTCCTAAATCTGTTGCATGTTTTCTCTTTAAGCTGATGAGTGCTATTCAGAAAGGAAGGGTGTCTGGAAGCCGGCTTGCTATCCTAATGAAAACTGCAGAAGAGAACCTCGATAGAAGAGTCCCCATTCCAGTGGACCGTAGTTGTGGAGGATTGTGAGTCTGGGCAGTAAATCCACAGCCAACAAACACGGGAACAACAAATCATCACGTAAAACCAGAGATGACTTAACACCGCTCCAAAATAGTGGATACGGATAGCTGCCTTTTTTAACACTGGGAAACATTCCAAAGCTTTAGGACGTTGATGTATACCCTTTATTTGTATTTGCCATTCAATCTAGCTTCTAAAGAGTGCACGTTGTCTTTTTCCTCATTTTCAATGCACACGGATTTCATGTTTTGCATCAGTTTTGTAACCTGTTAGACTGGACATTCTCCCTTTTTTGTTTGTCTATTCATTTATTCTGAATCACTCCTAGAGACAGAATATTTTGGCAGAAATTGAAAAAAAAAAGAAGCTGGGGAAAAATTTTGTGATGTGCACAAAGTTCTGAACGTTAAGCACGTTGGTAGTATTTGTTCCTAAAAGAAATTGAGCAGGGAGTGACCTATTGAAACGATAGTGCTTTTGGAGACTGCTCAGCTCCTCCTTCCTCGAGGCTGTCTGCTTTCCTCATCCGAACAGTACTGTGCAATTTTATATCTAGAGTATGCCTGGCAAAACTGGAGAGGGGAGACAAAGTTTAGATCTGGTTACGGGAGCAGGTCTCAAAGAGAAACTCTGAAAGCTTCCAGAATCACAGGTGTGAGATAAGGATAGCATTGACATTTGCTGGGAGTGACGGTGATAGTTTCATGTCAGCAATTCGTTTTTTTCCCCAGTCACTGCTGGGTTTTCTTTGACTCTTATAGTTGCCAACAAGATCCTTGCTTTTCTTATTTTAAAACCAGCATTTAAGTGGCAAGTTGGATGTAATGGGATGAGACTAAATTTCTCAACTCTTTACAGTGGTGATCGAGTTAGGGATTAAAAATCTGCGTTTGTATTTCCACATATGACGGCACAGTGTTCAGTCCCCAAATCCTAGGCTGTGGAACATGTGCTGTTGTCAAACATGGCCAAGTTTGCTTAGTTTATTGCATCATTTGGGGGGAGTAATTTTAAACAGAGAGCAAAAGAGGATAGAAATAACCTTTAGTTAACATTAATCATAATTATCTGTAAAAAGGCAACACTGCAACATTCAAAGTCATTTTGGTTGCTTAAAGCCTTTCTCTTTCAGTACGCAATGGAAAAGTTCTCAACCAAAAAGAAAAAGAAAAGGAATAAAATCACGCACAACACACTCTCACACACATACCCCGCCCCCACCATGCACACAGAGAGACACAAACAAAATCAAAAATAAATCTGCATCGAATTTAACAAATAATGCATTGAATTTAAAGGGCCAATTTGGTATGCTTTTGCAATACTTCAGTTGCATTTTAACCAATCATCTGAATATTTATCCTCTTGTGAAGTTAACGATCTGCTTTGTTATATCCTAAGATCAGGTTTGTATACAATAGGGAATATAACCTTTTATTTAATGGCAAGCTTTAATTGCACAGACTTGAGGTCTTAGTTTTTTAAACTGGTACACTAAACACTTTTGTGCTGTGATTTATGTCAACATTGTAGAAAACCTTTATGCCTCATTCAAGTCAGATAGGAGCCTGGATGTCGTAATACACTGGAGTTTCGCTCACCTAAGCCCCCGCCCCACTTCAAAACATTCATTTATTTTTAAATGAAGTTTAGACTAGCCACTTCCTCAAGTAAAACCCAAAACGGAGCAAGGGGTGCTCCCAGGTATCACTGTGAGGTGTGGGCTTTTTATACTACCTTAAAAAAAAATAATGATGGAAGCACGTGGCTTTGTAACATAGTGGTTTTTATCAAGACAGTAAACTTCACTGTTTAGAACCTGCTGACACTTGGTAGAAAAGCTGTCCTTTAAAACACCACCGATGATGTACCACAATACAGTACATTTGTGCTCTCTCTCTTTCTCTCTTTCTAGTTAGATCAAGATAGCGATGACTTGTGCCCTCCCTGAATCCAATACAGTAGGGACCGGCTCTCTAGCCTGACTGGCCTGGGCAGAGCTGTATCTGTAAAACAGGCCTGGTGTGTGCACGCTTTGCTATGAGTGAAGTTCCTTTAAGGACAAAGAAAAGCGCACTTTGCTTCCTTTGAGCATATCTGCTTTTGCTTAAAATCTGCTAATTCTCAAACATACGCTCCTTCACCAATCCCAGAGATGCGTCTTGGAAGTGAACTGGTTCCAAGTCTTCACTGTGAATAAAGCACCCCCGCATTTTTGTGTCGGTTCTTAATTAAACCTGTGTAGCTTCTTTACCTGATTTCAGAAAAGGGGGAAAAAAATGGAGAAATAAGCCCTTTCAAAACCTATTCCGAGCACAAAAGAATTTTCCTTTTCTTTTTGTACAGTGGTGATATTAGAGGATTCTGTTGGGGCAGGGATGGGGTGTGCAGAGATGGTCTTTATCAGATGATTTATTTCAGCCTTTAAGGGGATTCAGGTGAAGGAACCCCCATCTGTGGTGGAGAGCTAGATGCTCCTTTAAAAAGCCCCATTCCACAGTCATAACAATAGTGTTAATGCTGGATTATCTCTTAAACCAAGGTTGTCTGCCTCATATCCATCATGCTGTTTGCGATATTCTTGCTTTCAATCAATTTATACTAAGTGTAACTTTAGGATTTCTACCACTAAATGCATGCTCTCTATTCTGCTTCCGTTTCTAGCTTCGTTTTGTCTTTTCCAAAATATGTAGCTTACTCTTTCGTACAACAACGAAAATTTCATTCTGACTTTTACTAAACATCCTGTAAGGATAATCATTGATCTTATTTCTTTTTTTATGTACTCGTAAAGATTTTTGGCATATGAATGTAATAATATGGAAATCAGTGACGCTATAACTTGCACCGTCTCGCATTATGTCAACCCCTTTCAGGGAATGAAAAAGCCCTACTGTCAAGTGTAAGCCCATTGCTGGACTGGGCATGCGCACCGCATGTTTTCCTATGTGGCATTTTCATGTATTGTGTTGCGTCATTGTTCTAGATTGGACTGTTAAATACTATGTTTGAGGCTGGGTTGTCATTTTTATAACTGTCTGGGTGTTTTATCGCCATTATTTATTACTTTTGATATACAGAAGGAGCTGCATGCATTTATAGAGCAATAAGAGGATGTATTTAATGTGCCTTGTTTTTAACCAAATAAGAACTGAAAGCATGAATCAATAAAACTGATTAAAATGGTCCATTTGCTGACATTTGGATGTTACTTACAGTCAGGGAAATAACTTTGATGGGTGTTGAAGTTTAACAAGAAAGTTTGAAAATATTTCCACAAACCAATTTTTTAATGGCACATACACATTAATTCTCCTAGCTTGGACTCCTATTTTATCTCAAAAGTGAATCTCTGCATAGATAGATATAATTTTCTGAGACAGCCAGAATTATTTGTATTAATTTGTTACTGGAGCCCTTAGGGCACGACTTCTGTATTTGTGCAATCCTATTCTAAAATTACATTCATCCCATTACAACTCTGTTGAACTCTGTTTTTTTTCCTTTCCTTTTTTTTTTTTTTTTTTGGTCAACCGGAGCTTTTCAGCCTGAGCGTTCCCAGGCACACTGATGAATTTTATCATAACTAAAATCAATAGAAATGAATGGGAAAGATTACATAATCCATTTTGATCATCTTACATGTCAAGTTCGTGCAGTTCTGCCAAGTGTTGATAAATGCTCTGACAGAAAAAATGCTATATATTTTCATTGTCAGTAAATCAGTAAAGCTGTTATCAGTTTTAACACAAATTTTATAATGCCCATGTTATTTTATGGGTTTTAATTTACACACGTATCGGGAGCACATTCTCCATTTGTGGTTTGGATGCGCTGCCTTCCGGTTTTACATGCTCAAAGGCATGTGTGAGTTTCTGAAGGTTCTTTGAAATTGTATAGAATACCCCAAAGCGATGGCTCCCAGGCAGACTTGTAACAATGAACTGTTTGTTCAGTGCCTGGAAAAAAAAAATATATATATATATATATATATTGCAGCTCAAAACATTGTTCAGTGATGCAGCTTATCAAATTTTATAGTACTTTAAAATTTGTCAACATAAAATTTGTCAAAATACGTTGCTCCCAGTTTTCGAAATGTATAAAATTTATGGTAATCAAAGAAAGAGAGATAGATACCAGCGTCAGTATTTGCAGTCTTTGTCAACGTTGCATTATCACCGGTGTCACATTTCACCTGATGCCATTTGACTTATAAAGGAAGGAAACATAAGTTTTTAAATTGATGTGACACCCTCGTAGTGAGGGTACAGAATTTCTGTACAGGAGATGGAATTGCTGAGCCCCGTATGCCTGTATTTTGTGTCTTAGGTCTCTAGGTACCAAACTTGTAAAACGCACGCGTATATAACACGAGGTATGTGAGCTAAGTATGATGCCGGAGAGAGTCCTGCAAGGTCCTGTGCTAAGCAGTTTTTGGACTCTTTGCAAAAACTCAAAAACTACCTTTGCGTTTTCTTAAATACCTGATCCAGAATAGTGAGGTTTATTTGATTTAAGCAAAATACTGCTGTAGCAAAATTATCAGGGCCACGATCATCCTCCGCATTTGGCACTGAATGGCATTGCTCGGTAAACCCTACCCTCGGTTAGTTCCCCGTATTCACGTTGGAGCTGCATGTTAAGGTATGTATCCTGTAGTCGTAGATAGTATATCGTGTTTCAGCGATGAGGTAGGAGGGTTGAGTCTCATTGTACGCCCCCTTGGATATTATTAGAGCCTGGCGCTTGCCACAACTGGTTCCACCTGCTGGTAAGCCATTCAAGCCCATTGTTTCCTGTCTTAAGCAGAGTATCTCTGTTCTCATCTTCCAGGTACAGCAGCTCCTGTAGAGTCCAAGTTCCCTACATCATGCTGCAGCTAGCTTTCCTTCAGTGTGGTGTCTCAAGGAGTGGGGAGGTGTGAAAAAAAACTTTTTTTTTTTTTTTGGCCCTGGTGCCTATAGAGACTAGTTTGGTTGGGTTACGGAGAACCTTAAATTGGGAAGCCGCTTTTCCATAGTCACAAAGTTTCTTTATTTGTTTAACCGTATAAAAACTGGGTCTGACTTTTTCATAATCTTTTAAAAATTCAACTGAGGCATACCTGATTTTGCTTTAAAGGCTACTTTCCTCTGTTTGTCTAAGCGATCTAAACGTAATGAGCTCGATCAACATATCACTTTTCTTTAACCTGACCCTAGTGCCCTCCTCAGAGCAGGCAGTTCCCTCTTTGCTACCTCCTTCCTTGCAGGGTCTTAGAGTAAACAGCTGCTGCGGCCCCCTTGTAATTTGTTGCCTGTTAGATTTTTCTCTTCTTTGCTTAAAATAATTTTTTGTTGTTGTTGTTCATCCTCACCATTAATTGATTTACAATTCATTTTTATGCATC